>OW203990.1:1207500-1807500 GCA_934047225.1 Ypsolopha sequella | reverse complement strand
TATAAAAGGTAAGTACCTATTTCAAATCCGGTTATTTTTATCAATGAATATTTCGCAGTTAGGAACAATGTGAGTTGACGTGCGATATTACGTCATATTAGGAACAATGTGAGTTGACGTGCGATATTACGTCATACTCGTATTAGGAACAATGTGAGTTGACGTGCGATATTACGTCATATTAGGAACAATGTGAGTTGACGTGCGATATTACGTCATATTAGGAACAATGTGAGTTGACGTGCGATATTACGTCATATTAGGAACAATGTGAGTTGACGTGCGATATTACGTCATATTAGGAACAATGTGAGTTGACGTGCGATATTACGTCATATTAGGAACAATGTGAGTTGACGTGCGATATTACGTCATATTAGGAACAATGTGAGTTGACGTGCGATATTACGTCATATTAGGAACAATGTGAGCTGACGTGCGATATTACGTCATATTCCATTTTAGAATTTTCGTTTGATAACAATAAGATAAGGCCCCTAAAGTTTCCAATTGCTAAGTTTGTAAGTCTATAAAAGAGTTTTTAGGTCTATAAAAGAGTTTGTTGGTCTATAAAAGAGTTTGTTGGTCTATAAAAGAGTTTGTTGGTCTATAAAAGAGTTTGTAGGTCTTTAAAAGAGTTTGTAGGTCTATAAAAGAGTTTGTAGGTCTATAAAAGAGTTTGTAGGTCTATAAAAGAGTTTGTTGGTCTATAAAAGAGTTTGTAGGTCTTTAAAAGAGTTTGTAGGTCTATAAAAGAGTTTGTAGGTCCATAAAAGCGTTTGTGGGTCTATAAAAGAGTTTGTTGGTCTATAAAAGAGTTTGTAGGTCTATAAAAGAGTTTGTTGGTCTATAAAAGAGTTTGTTGGTCTATAAAAGAGTTTGTAGGTCTATAAAAGAGTTTGTTGGTCTATAAAAGAGTTTGTAGGTCTTTAAAAGAGTTTGTAGGTCTATAAAAGAGTTTGTAGGTCCATAAAAGCGTTTGTGGGTCTATAAAAGAGTTTGTTGGTCTATAAAAGAGTTTGTAGGTCTATAAAAGAGTTTGTTGGTCTATAAAAGAGTTTGTTGGTCTATAAAAGAGTTTGTAGGTCTATAAAAGAGTTTGTTGGTCTATAAAAGAGTTTGTAGGTCTTTAAAAGAGTTTGTAGGTCTATAAAAGAGTTTGTAGGTCTATAAAAGAGTTTGTAGGTCTGTAAAAGAGTTTGTAGGTCTATAAAAGCGTTTGTAGGTCTATAAAAAAGTTTGTAGGTCTATAAAAGAGTTTGTAGGTCTGTAAAAGAGTTTGTAGGTCTATAAAAGCGTTTGTAGGTCTATAAAAAAGTTTGTAGGTCTATAAAAAAGTTTGTAGGTCTATAAAAGAGATTGTAGGTCTATAAAAGAGTCTGTAGGTCTATAAAAGAGTTTGTAGGTCTATAAAAGAGTTTGTAGGACTATAAAAGAGTTTGTAGGTCCATAAAAGAGTTTGTAGGGAGAGTTGACAGTTAAATTGCACAATAACTTTTTGTTGAATTTTAAAATGTAGTTTGTTCCTTATACATTTTATTTAGACTCATATTGTAAAATTTTGATTATGAACTCAAAAATAGTGCATTGTGACGAGTTTTTTTACGAACGTCTCTTATACAGAAAAAAAATTATTTAAGGCCCAGTACCAAGTTAAACTTTCCTCTTGCACCAACGCTTTTGTTTTTGATTTGTCTATTCTGCTCTAATAAACTGCTGCGCACGCAAAACTACAAGTTATTTTGAATTTACGCCTACATTAGGACTTGAAATTAAAAATATTTCTTGTCAGAACATTAAAGTTTTGAAAAACAAATATTTATGAAAAATTTCGTGACGCTATTCCCAAAAAGCAGACCAAAAAGCCGTTTTTCCTTTTGATTTTTTTCTTCCGTGGAAAGTTATCGTAATTGCGTTACAATAAAACATCTTTTAGAAAATCCTTGAAAACGATATTTATTTTTTTGAAATTTTTGGTTACTAAATTAATACCTATAAAGTTGTCTGCGAAAACTGCATTTTGCTTTATACTGCGGCTTAAAAGTACAGTTTTCTTATGCTTTCAAAAAATTTTGTCTGCTATAAAAGTACAGACACGAAGTGGGAAGGCAAAGGGAACTTAGCCCATACAGCTTTGTCTGAGGTTTTAATAGGGAATGGTTTGAATGATGTAGAACTTGTGACCGGACCCTTAGGCTGCCATCAGACGGTCAGCACCGTCTGATGGTAGCTTTATTTTTCCTGTATATATATATATAAATATATAAATATTCTGTCTGTCTAACAGTTTTGGAGATGAGGGGGGAGACTTACATATTTTTCTGGTTTTTTAAAGATTTCTCGAAACCAGTGCCAGTAAATACGTAAAGGTATATATTTATACACAATTTTTTTTATATCTACAATATGAAAACCATATTGTATTTAAAGGATGATATTTTTTATTTTTCTCACTTTTGTTTTGGAAATATTTTGAACAATTTCAATATTTTTTTTACACCGTGATATGTGGGAAAATTATTGCTTTTTTGTGCCAAATTTCATGTCTTTATCTTCAACGTTGCTAAAGTTATGATGCTGTGTCATACGGATGGACGTATGGACGGACGGACAACGGAGTCTCACCATAAAGGTCCCTTTTGTACCTTTTGTGTACTACGGAATCCTAAAAAGCTGTAGGAAAAATTCATAATTTGTGACACATACAATAAACATCGTCAAATTCAAATTCAAATAGTTTATTTTGCAAAGCAGGTATAGATATATACACTTTTTACACGTCAAATTTAATCTAATAAAGAAAATATATGTAATAAAATAATAAATGTACATGAACTAAATTAAAGGTTTATTTAATTTATGTAGCAATATATTTACGATTAAAATGATAGGTAAAATATATAATATACAAGGTAAAATCCAATCAGCCGCCCGAACCCATACCGGAGACCCGGCCAGGGACCAGGAACAAGGTTCAATGATCACCAACCGAGCCCCCAGCACGAATCCAGGCGGCCGACCAAATCCCATCCTATATACTACATAGTAATAGGTTACATATATAAATACATGCCTACCTCCGCCCATTCGATTAGTCTTGCTAAGAAGAAGGGCAAGAAACTTAGCAAGATCATGTCTTTTTTTTCAACATAAAACTTATACTATACAATATATGACTTATATCTACTTTAACCAAGGGATAAGAAAATACAAGACAGCAGGAATTCAGGTTAATGAAAAAAAAGAAAAACATATATATATTTGTCTACCTGTCTCATATAGTCCTTTTCCTTTTACAGTCTGTAATCAATTAATGTTTACACCTTAGAGGAATCATAAGTTAAGAAATTATACTATTTAATTAAATTATAACTTACTATCATTATCACTGTAACACCATGCTTCACCATCATCCAAATATTAATTTATTTTATAATATGCCTTTTTCAATAGGCCCTGCTTAATATACTGTTTAAACTTATTCTCTGACAAAGTAAGGACCTCCTTTGGAAGTTTATTATAAAATCTTATACCATGTCCTACGAAAGAAGTACTCACCTTAGCGAGTCTGATTTTTGGAAAAGCCAATTTATGCTTATTTCTGGTTTCCTTGCAATGTTGCTTACCAAGCCTTGGGAAACGACATGAATCCCCTAGGGGGTGTCAGAGGTGTTCCGAGTGTGAACTGTGAAATGCAAGTCACAGTACACATACTCGGTACACCTGCGTTTAACCGACGATTTTTACGTCCCAACGTGATGAGTGGTGAACCCTATCGTTGTTCTTCGGGCATAAATAAACGCTTTTTAGGGCATGCAGGTTTTCTCACGATGTTTTCCTTTACCGCTAAGGAAGTGTTACGTAAGAACAAATACTATACACATAAATTCCGATAAACTCATTGGTGCATGCCAATCGGGGATCGAACCTGGATCTCAAGATTGAGAGGCCAGCGTTTTACCCCTGATCTGCTAGGGTAGGCCATCCTCTTAAGAATCGTAGGTCTTGCTTTTTCAACACAAATATTACAGATTTGCCTCTTTATTGGGGCTCAAGTAGTATTACGCTTCTAATCTCATTTCTCTGGTCGGTTTTCTTCTATATCAGACCACAACATTATTCTTTCTTCTATATCAGACCACAACATTATTCTTTCTGTCAATAAAACCTTATGTAATCGCCAATGATTACACTAATTGCTACTGGTATAATCCAGGTTTCAGTAGAGGCTCCCACGGTGCTCATAAGCTTATAAATCTAGGTTTTATGAGCCCTTTATGTAAAGTTATTACGGAGATTATGGAGGCAAAGGGGCCGCGCGGGCCACCGCCGCGCCGCTCTGATGTTGACATTGTGATACTGATAAGCTGATAATCACATTTACTCAAACTGTAAATTAAATTCCATGATGTTCCATGTCATGACGTATTGATGGTGATTAGACGTGAAAAAACATCAAACTATTTCCTTACATAACTTATTAGCTTATTAGTTATTACAGATCCTGTTTCTGTTCCACAAGATGTGATTTATAAATATTATGTTTGCAATGTTCCCCAGCTTGGGATTCAGGAACAAATATAGAATATACTCTGGGATCCAGAAACAAATATAGAATATACTCTGGGATCCAGAAACAAATATAGAATATACTCTGGGATCCAGAAACAAATATAGAATATACTCTGGGATCCAGAAACAAATATAGAATATACTCTGGGATCCAGAAACAAATTTAAAATATACTCCGGGATCCAGGAACAAATATAGAATATACTCTGGGATCCAGAAACAAATATAGAATATACTCTGAGATCCAGAAACAAATTTAAAATATACTCCGGGATCCAGGAACAAATAAAGAATATACTCTGGGATCCCGAAACAAATATAGAATATACTCTGGGATCCAGAAAAAAACATAGAATTTACTTTGGGATCCAGAAACAAATATAGAATATACTCTGGGATCCAGAAACAAATATAGAATATACTCTGGGATCCAGAAACAAATATACAATATACTCTGGGATTCAGAAACAAATATAGAATATACTCTGGGATTCGGAAAAAATATTAAACTTACCAGTTATTTGAGAACAAATATGGAACTTCTCACTTTCACACCTTGGGACCTGAGTGTGAATATGGAATTACACTTTAAAAACCTTAAAGTAGGACTCGTGCTTTGAGGGTTCCGAACCATTATTTTATATAAGTTAGTAGACTAGCATAATTCGAAAAAAAAGTGCAATACAAACTTACGTAAAGCAAAAAACAAAATTAAGTTCGTCAAAATAGGTAATTAATGATTTTTGGATTTATTTCTTCACTTACCATGCCAAAAGTCCTCGCTTCGTACCAAATTTCATGCCGATTTTGTCTCTTTTGTAAATATTATTCATTTTAAACCATGAAATTGTGATACATTAAGTGTGAAAAAAATAAACCTGTTATAGATACATCCTTACTGCAGATTTTTTTAACGATTCAGTTCGTGATATGCTATACTAAAAAACACCGAAACTATCAAGTGAAGCTTTTCAAGCTTTTTTATTTTGTTTAAATAAAAATAAATATAATAAAATATATCGTCACGATATTAATCCCAGGGGGTGGCAAAGGTGTCCCGAGTGTGAACTGTGAAAATGCAAGTCACAGTCCACACTCGGTATACCCACGTTTCACCGACGATTATAACGCCCCAACGTGATGAGTGGTGAGCTTTACGCCGTACTTCGGGCACAAATACACACCTTTTAGAGCATGCAGGTTTCTTCACGATGTTTTCCATCACCGTTCAGCAAGCGGCAAGTAACAACAAATACTATGAACATGAATTCCGAAAAACGCATTGGTGCATGCACGATCGGGGATCGAACCTGGATCTCAAGATCAAGAGGCCACCGTTATACCACTGATCTACCGCCATTATTTGATTAAATTATTTTGTAAAAATACTTACTAAAGTATGATCTTGCAATTTTCATATATAATTTGGCTATGTAAGGCAAATTATACAGGCTGTAATATAACCCTGCCCGACGCTCCGCTCGTAGCGCGGGCGTTCCTTCAGTTATGTGGTTCACCTATAGACCTGGGGCACAGAATAAACTGGGGGCTCCCAACTAAGTTTTTTTCTTTGAATTTTAATAAAACCCTAGATTCTTATGCGAAGATGCATTCAAAACAGAGGTGGACATGTTGAATAAGAAATTTAGCTAAATAGATATCGTTTTGTATGTACTTACCTATTGTTTTATTTAGCTTTATGTCCAAGGGATAAATTAGACTTTCGCCACTTTCGTCTATGAAACTCAGTTTTTTTTTTTTGAACTTGAATAAAGCCCTAAATTATTATACTTTGTTGGATAGCTGATAAAACGTAAATATTATAAGGCACATCTGCAAGACATCTGCCATGATATTTTTTTTAGATATTCCTTACAGAAAAATATACTTTCTAAATTTTCATTAACTTTTTTAACTTTCAATCGTGTACAACGACCTATTTAGATAACTTACGTAAGATTTCAGTTATTAAGGTCATAAAACATCTTCTCTTTCATGTAAAAATCAAATAATAATAAGACTAAAACTTGCCTATTTCAAAATATTTTATGTGATATTAAAAAAATCGTCAATTTTCATAAAAAACATTAAAAGTCGAATAACTCGAAAATGGTTAGGTTTGGGGTAGGGTGTTTCTAAGTCATATCAGTCAGAAATGATGAGCACTACACGCCCTTAACAGATCTAGGTCGACTTAACCTGTAACCCTGTATATTAAAATGGCGGGACATTAACGAAATAGTACTTTAGTAAGTATTACAAGGGTTACTTGCTTTAAAATTACACCCTTTAAAATTACAATATGTGTTGATTGAAACAGCCACGACTCAGAGTGACAAACGTCATATAGAATGAGGTGCTCAATGTCAAGGATCCCTTATCGCGAACTGTCAGTTTACTGTATGTAATTAAAAGCACATTTTCCCACTATCGCGAACTGTCAGTTTACTGCATCTAATTAAAAGCACATTTTCCCACTATCGCGAACTGTCAGTTTACTGCATCTAATTAAAAGCACATTTTCCCACTATCGCGAACTGTCAGTTTACTGCATCTAATTAAAAGCACATTTTCCCACTATCGCGAACTGTCAGTTTACTGCATCTAATTAAAAGCACATTTTCCCACTATCGCGAACTGTCAGTTTACTGCATCTAATTAAAAGCGCATTTTCCACTATCGCGAACTGTCAGTTTACTGCATCTAATTAAAAGCGCATTTTTCCACTATCGCGAACTGTCAGTTTACTGCATCTAATTAAAAGCGCATTTTTCCACTATCGCGAACTGTCAGTTTACTGCATCTAATTAAAAGCGCATTTTTCCACTATCGCGAACTGTCAGTTTACTGCATCTAATTAAAAGTCAGAGTTTATAGCATATTTTTATAAACTATCTAAGCATGGATGACGTACATTTGTTCACCTTTCAAGTACAAACTAACAAATTGAATTCTCTCCAGCAGCTTCGGCCTGGAGGGAAGTTTTTCGCAAAGTTCTCAGCCCGCTGTCCGGGGGAAGACGGATGGCCTCGCGGGCCCGGTCGAGTCCCGGGGGGCGGTGACAGGTACAAGGGTAGCTACAGGACCATTACCTACAGTGTGGGATTATTGCCTAGTTTTTTAGGTAACTCGTGAAAATGAAAATACTTTTTGGGGCGTCTTGGTGTCTGCAGATGAAATTGAATTGAAAGCCCAAAGAGATTTTTAAATTCGATTTTGAATTTATTGGGTTTACAGTGTAGTTCTTCACTTTCGTGTCTACGTACAGTGGAAATCACATCAAGCTATACACCTGCAGTACTACATTAGCACCTATTGTGAAGGATATAAGATAGGTACAAAGTTCGATGTGAATAACTTGATGTGATCTCCATTGTACCTATTTTATTTGTTTAGTGTCTAAATTTTAGATCAATATTTCGTATTAATAAACCTTACGCTTATACCTTGACCTTTTTTTCAGTTCTACTACCTACCAACAACGAATTATTGTCATGAGGTGAATTAGGTCACATAAAAAATTATTGTGCTGAAGTGAAATAGGTCACATAACAAATTATTGTCATGAGGTGAAATAGGTCACATAACAAATTATTGTCATGAGGTGAAATAGGTCACATAACAAATTATTGTCATAAGGTGAAATAGGTCACATAACAAATTATTGTCATAAGGTGAAATAGGTCACATAACAAATTATTGTCCTGAGGTGAAATAGTTCACGTAACAAATTATTGTTATTAGTTGAAATAGGTCACATAACAGATTATTGTCATGAGGTGAAATAGGTCACATAACAAATTATTGTCCTGACGTGAAATAGGTCACGTAACAAATTATTGTCCTGACGTGAAATAGGTAACGTAACAAATTATTGTCATGAGGTGAAATAGGTCAAATAACAAATGAACACTAAAACAACTGGTCTCGTAGATATCACTGTCTCTCTTGAAAGCTTCTTATGCATCTTGAAAAAGTGAATGAAATCTATACTGGTGGACATAAAAATCGACTCAAACATTGTTGTCCTACATTCAAGGGAATAACCCAATCATACAAACATAAACATATGAAATATATATCATTTTAAAGGTATAGGCCTCCACCTTTGAATAAACGCATTTTGGTTTAAAAGTATTGGTCATACAGGACGTGAAATTCATTTAATTAATTAATAACTTATTAGGCCAATGAAGAACCGGCTGCAAGCAGTTATAAGGGCTAGAGGGGAGAACACGAAGTACTAATGTTAAACTTAATTAATGAATAAATGAATGATTTTGTAAAAGAAGGTTTTTTTTTTAATTTTTCACTATTTGATTATTTCAATATTTATTAATTCATCACTTAAAAAAAAATTACAGCCTGTATCGCAAATACTTTAAGACAAAAATGCATTTGATCAAAGGTGGAGGCCTATACCTTTAAAATGATATGTTATATATTTCATATGTTTATGTTTGTATGATTGGGTTATTTCCTTAAATGTAGAACAACAATGCTTGAGTCGATTTTCATGTCCACCAGTGTAGATCCTTAAACTGAGTTTTTTTTTTGGGCAAATCCATTTAGTTTCTGTCTTCTTTCTCTTGGTCACCTATTTGACAAGTAAACGTGAACAAATTTCTAATTTTCCAATTATATTTACATATTTACTTATTTTTGTAACAACATGACATTGTAACAGAAGCCGTTCGATAAACAGTTATCTCTTTATCTATCTATTGCATATTGTAATTTGTACGTTTAGCAGCACCTATTTGTTTATGCTGATGTGGGCATAATCCATAGACAAAGCGTAGTTGTGGGTAGTTTGTCTATGGCATAATCTCATACACGAATATAATATGTATTTCACATATTGTAGTGTCAGAACAAACTGAGTGAGTTTATTGATCCTATTCAACATAAAATAAAATATTGTAAAATAAAAAAATAAAAGATGTATCCGTATATCCGGAGTCAATGTACGAACTGTATTAACACCGGTACAGTAGCGGGTATCGGGAACCGGAAGTGTAATATCCGATAGCGAACAGGATAATGATAACCTGCGCAAGAGTTCAACATGCAATCAGGTGCGCTTGCACATACCGAAAAAGTTGATAATGTGAAAAGAGTTGGTAATAAGTCAAGTCTACAAGCCACATGTTCAAAGCTACCTTCAAAAATATGCGAATAATGTTACTGTTATAAATATTATCTATTAGTACAATTTGTTAGTGGTCGTATTAACAGCATGAGCATGGTATCTAACGTTCCTCTTAGAGCCCCCTCATTTCGCACCCGGCACTCTGCTGGACTCTTTTATTATGTACCCATTGTTCACACAAACTATGCCCAACCATCTCTCATTCGTCTACCCAACGAATACAATAAAAAATTCTTTAACATTGATACATGTGGAAAATCCAGGACTTCATTTCGATATAAAATAATGAATGAAATATATTGTCCTAATGAATAACCGTAATTATAATGATAATTATGATTTTACTAAACACCCTCTCCCTTTTTACATTCCCCTCACTTACACAAACACATACTCTCTCATACATACACATCTTACATTAAGGCGATATGCGAAAAAAATACGGGTGTTTCTTTTCTGTGTATTTCATGAAATACACGAATAATTATAATCAGGTATATGCATTTTGACTAGGTATATAATCTAGGGTTTTGAAATTGGAAAATATGTTTGGATAAATTTTCCTTGATAGAAATAATTGTTGAAATGAGGTTTTCAAACACACTTTTTCTCCTCGTTTGACGAATAGGAACCATATACAGAACTCAAACATATTTTATTAGGTGTGTTTCAACACTATCTAGAGATCTGATATTTGAAATTTTGCTAGCTATTTTAGTTTTTTTATAAAAATTATAAGACTAACATTTTTCGCCCAGAATCCGCCCCTCTGGCACTGTGCGATTTTTCGCTTGGAGTGACAGTGACAAAAATAAAATTCAACTTACACAACACAACCACCTTGTCGAACAACTTACACAACACAACCACCTTGTCGAACAAATGAGTAAATTAAAATAAATAATATTACGTAGGGTACTTAAGTAGTTTTATTGTCTTTAAATGTTTTAATATAACAGTAGTCTAATTCGGATTAACAAATTAGTTAAGTTTTCATTATTATTTTTAACAGTTGGGGAAATTTGTAATTGGCCTTAGTTTAAGTTTTGAAATATTGTTAAGAGTAAATATATCGCTGTTAATTTCCTGAATAAACTAAACAAATAAAATAAACAAATATAGTTTTGGTTGTGTAGCATAACTTCTATATTATTAGTCCGGAGGTCGCGGATTCAAATCCCGTAAGGGCATATTTGTGTTCGGTCTTTCTGCTTACTAAAGCACTTTGCTGTGGGTCTATTATTGTGCCTGAAATACGGTGATAGGTCTTACATAATAGTCGCGTAATAATTGGATGTAATAATGTAAGAGTGTGGACTGTGACTTGTATTTCACAGTACATCGTCGGAAAAACCGTTGACATCCTTGAGAATTCATGTAGTGGCTATGTCATACAACAACATGACCGAATCGCCACCATGTTGTTTGCACCACGATATTTATATTTCATGGTGCGCCTAAAGGTCATGAGTACTAATAAAAAAATAATTTTAAAATATCAAAACTGGATTGTTCCAATATATCCGGTTCTCTCAATATCAATCCCATCAAAAACATAAAATGTACAAAAATGTCAAGTCTCGCAACGCAATCCTTCCACCGTAAACAGTTGTGAGATCTTATGTAAAGCCAAATCTTTTATTTTAGTTTGTATGGAAGCACTTTTTCATTTTATTTAGTAAGGGAGCACCTATTCAACAAATTTATTATTAATTGTTTCCTAATTAGTTACAGTCACAAAGATTGTCCGAAACACTCGGCTAATCCTTACAATCCCTTCACCCTTTGCAACCCTAAGAGATGGCCACTTTTATTAATTTTTACACGTGTCACGTGATACGGACACATTCTTGTTCGCAGAGACTTCTAACTAGGGTAGAAGAATCGTAACAAATTGGTGTTGGTAAATTAATTAAGTAGACCTGCTGATATACACAGTGACGTGCAGAACTTAAACAGAAAAACTATTCCTCATATGCCAATATTTATTACCTTGCGGTTTGACATTTTGTACCAGAAAAGTAGAGATTTTTCCTCGTAATTGGAATTTTTATTAACCCTCTTCAAAAAAAATAGAGAGATTTGTTCAGTATGATCATTCAATAAGTTTTGAAGTTCGTCACAGTAGTTCATGAGTCAGTTCAGAGAGCAATGAGGTTGGAGCTGCAGCTGCAACGTATGGTTGTGGCTGCAGCTGGTTGCCGAAAGATCTTCCTGAAATATATGTTATCTACAAGTCGGCGCATTCCCAATTATACCTATATTAACACAAACACCAATATGAGAGCACCGACTTCTGGAGAACATAATAATATGTTTCGGGAAGAAGAATGTTGAAAAAAGTGTTATTTCGACAACATCGGACAGTTTATAATGATTTTAAACTTTTTAATGAATTGTCCGCTGTTACTTTTGAAGTCTGTTACAACTTTATTGTTGAAAGTTCATTTTATTTTTACTGATTATTATATTTGCGAGTACGAAAGCAAAACATCTACGGTTTCTTACATAGTTACTCTAGAATAAGTATATATATTTCCTGTAGGCTCCCTGTTTATACCCCACACCCATGACATCATCCATGTCATATACAATAATCGACAACTTGACGTCCAGATAATAAACAAATAAGAAGATTCGTTTTCCGGTTTGATGAAGAAAAAACAAGAACAGCACCGTCAGTGTCTCCGATGTTATCATAATTTGGTCACGGGCTTTTGGTTTTTTGAACCCTGTACCATGATCACCGCAATCTTCGATGGTACCGATGCGTCTCTTGAAATGTGGTTGTCCGATTATACAGTGGTCTGAAAAAAAACGGTGCTTTCAGTCAGGATGACCTAGGAACCCTAAGTGTGTACCTAGTTTACTATCTAGTGTAATATCGTATCGAGCAAACTTCACTTTTCGTTTTTACTCGTATTACCATTACAGTAAAAGCGTTTGCCTGCAACATTTTGTGGTGAGTATACTAAAGGTTTTTTCGATTTATTTTTCTCATCGAAGCCGGAATATCTAACCATGTCATGTTGGTCTCAATTTCAATAAATCAAAATAAAAGAGTGTTATAATTCTTCAAGAAAATAAAATCAACAATTTAGCAAATATTAGTATCGCAAGATAGCGTGGTACGGGGTGAGGCGCCAAACTTCTCCAAGTTTTTTGGGTGTGAAACCGATATGTGTAAAATATGAACACGGACAGACGGACAGCCATGTCTACTCATTATGGAATAACAACACTTCCTAGCGGTTAGCGGGGTAGTTGTGGAAGGTCAGTTTGTTGGGATTATTTGTTTATGATGATGATGAGGTCCTCCTATAATATTAGGTCGTTTCATATGAACTTGGCGTTTTGTATGGAAAATTTGAAGGAAACTCAATTTTCAGTACAAACATTTTTGCATTTTTTTTAGGAGTTACAAATCCAAATTTTATGGATTCTTTTGTGTATAACTGAGACAACATTAAGCTAACAGCAACATTAATTTAATTATTAAAAAGTGTCAGCTGTAAAAAAATTATTACGAATCTTATCATGGAAATGGATTTCATTTAGGACGAACTGTTTTTGAAGATTTAATTTTAGTTATCAAACTGAAAATAAGAAACGAAATTTTATACGTAGATGTAAGACCTTGAAATCAACTTTCAAACAATGGAAGTAGCTCTTAAATTTTATAAAAATGAACTCATAAATCTGTAAGAATATTTCACCAATGTCATAGGTAAGCATCCAATATTTGACAATAGTTACTTTAAATAACTAGACATTAATTGGCTCCCGTTTCACCTCCCTGCACACCAGTTATTGCACCCCCGGTAAGACCTACACCTGCATACTTCCTCGCCGTGACCATGAGGATCTCTGGTTAGTTTGAGGCCTATAAGTCGGGGTCAAAAACACTCATAATTTAGGCAATTTTGTAGCATACTTACTTTTACAAAAATTGTAATATACTTGGCCTCATATCTGTAAATGGTTAGTAAATATTTTTTAAAATATAAAGTACCGCAAGGTGTCGTTCAACGAACACATATAATATGAAAACAAATTCTATTTCTTGACAGGTGCATATCAAAATCTTACCAATAACTCGTTGGCTTGTGAAAGAGAAAAACCACAAATCGTCTTTTACTTATTGGTGTAATTTTACATTGTAAGGACGATGTTATAACAAACTCTTGTGGTGTGCCACTAACACACGTGCTCGTTAACATTATCATATCGGATTTAATTTAAAAAAAAATGGTCAAGTAGCACAAGTAGAGTCGAGTAGGACACGCGCCCTTAGGTTAGTAAGTACCTTACCATATGTTAATAGACTCGAATAATTTCAACAAAAATTACAAATTTATCAATAAATGTAAAATTAAATGTATTGTTTTAAATATTATTAAATGTATAAAACAATACTTCTTTTAAGATTGTAGGTTACAGGAAAGTACCCTATAAGTTTGGATAATCAGTGATGGGACTTTAAGTATGAAAACACGTTTTGAAAGGTAGTAATTTTTTATTGCGCTAAACTGGTAACTTAAAATTCGTACATCAGTATAAGGCTATAGACCTTGGAATTCGGTATTACGATAGTAACAAGTTGATACCTCAAGCATCTATGCCTCAAGTGTCTGAAACAAAGCACAGACATACGGACAGTACGTACGGACAGACACACAGACGGACAACAACATTTTCATATTTCAAGTGATGTTTTTTTATGTTGTATTTTTTTATAGACATTGAAATTGTCTTTCTATTGCTGAAAATTACAGAACCCGAATTTCCGTAGCTTTTGTTAAACTATTTTAAAACACTAACGAAAGACTGTCAGTAGACTTTCAGAAACAACTAGGTAATTTTAACTTATTTGTCTTGTTGCTACATGATTTGTTTGGTTTCACAATGTTGTAATCTGCTTGTTTGCCATACGAAATGTTATGTACATGATTATCAGTTAGGTTTAGGTACACAAGAACTTACTCGTGCTTGAATTTATAAACTTCCAGTGAAATTGATTAGATCTTTAGCTCGATACGGAACCATGGTATACAGGTTTAATAATGTACCCTTATCTACCAGCTTATCTATTAAATTTCAGACTTTAGATACATAGCTGTGCCTTGCCTTCCTTTACATAATTATTATCAACTTTAGGTAATTTTTTTTTTATTCCTGTTGCATTTATCAGAACTATTCCGTTTCGACGCATTTTATCAAATTCGCAATTTACCAAAAAGTTTAAGCGCCACATCTTCTTTTATTAGGCCGTTCACAGTGCTAAAAAACTGCAAAAAAATGCGAAACATTTTTAGAAAAAGTGGAAAGCGTTAGAATATTATGTTTATAGCATTATGTTTGTTGAATTATAGGACTAATTAATCATTATGACACCAAAGAGATCTATTTAGATTTCTATGATCACACTCATCTATGGTCGCACCGCGTAAGTGTATGAGAATACTTAAAAACTGGCCAAGTGCCTGTCGGGCCACGCGCAGTGTAGGGTTCCAAATTCAAATTCAAAATTCAAATAGTTTATTTTGCAAAGCAGGTATAGATATATACACTTTTTACACGTCAAATTTAATCTAATAAAGAAAATATATGTAATAAAATAATAAATGTACATGAACTAAATTAAAGGTTTATTTAATTTATGTAGCAATATATTTACGATTAAAATGATAGGTAAAATATATATTATACAAGGTAAAATCCAATCAGCCGCCCGAACGCATACCGGAGACCCGGCCAG
The DNA here is from genome assembly GCA_934047225.1 of Ypsolopha sequella. Taxonomy (NCBI): domain Eukaryota; kingdom Metazoa; phylum Arthropoda; class Insecta; order Lepidoptera; family Ypsolophidae; genus Ypsolopha; species Ypsolopha sequella. The sequence goes on along the minus strand of OW203990.1, from coordinate 1,792,018 downwards.
GGACCAGGAACAAGGTTCAATGATCACCAACCGAGCCCCCAGCACGAATCCAGGCGGCCGACCAAATCCCATCCTATATACTACATACTAATAGGTTACATATATAAATACATGCCTACCTCCGCCCATTCGATTAGTCTTGCTAAGAAGAAGGGCAAGAAACTTAGCAAGATCATGTCTTTTTTTTTCAACATAAACTTATACTATACAATATAATATGATATGTTCCGTAGTTGCCCTGCACAATATGCGGACTTCTTCTCCAAGTACATTTTATAAGTTTGTCGACTAATGTTTGGCGCGATCTGTACTCGTTAACTTTGTAAAGCCAGTACTTAGCTGTGATAGTTTTCCTTTTAATTTCGTTATGTATACTACTGCCGTGATTTTTTGGGGCCTGGCAGGAGGGGGGACACTTGACTCTAACAAAAATTAACACTTTTAAGCTTAATATTTCGCAAACGGAACTCTGGATCGAAAAATGGTCTTCTCACACCCCCGATATTTTTAAATTACCTATCCAACGACACCCCACACTAGGGGAAACAAGAAAAAAAAAGTCATCCCAACTTTACGTGTAAGGGAGGCTAAAAAATATATTTTCCAAAATTTTACTGTACCACTTTATCGGCGTGATAAATATGTATAACCATGCCAAATTACAGCTTTCTAGTACTAATAGTCTCTAAGCTAAGCCGCGGACAGACAGACAGACAGACGGACATGGCGAAACTATAAGGGTTCCTTGTTTTTGACTACGGAACCCTAAAAATTGGAGCCAACAGTTGAATCCGAATTCCTAATCTATAAATTTTGAAACAAGTTCCTCCATCCCAATTTCATCGAACATTTCTAAAATGCCCATAGCAAAAGGGTGAATTCCAGTATTCCCTGCGGGATGACCACTAACGGTCAGGTAGTTTTAACCTAAACAAAGAGCAAAGAAAGGACACGCGCGCCCCGTAGGAGGCAAATTGTTGGTTATACAGTGTGTCCCTCGTAAAAGTGCACACCCGAAAAGGGGTGAAACTAGACCTTATTTTATCGACAAAAAAATGTTTTTTTTTTTTAGAAAATCTTTGTTTTGTAAATTTACGTTTTAAATTTTTTTTTGGATACCGTGGAGACTATGTATAAAATATGTCATAACTTTTGATCTACCACGAGTAATGCAATGAAATAAAACTGTTATAATCCTTAAAAAATAGACGTCCCATACCAAATCAAAAACAAAACATAATCAACTACCATTACCATAAAAATAATATCCTAAAAGATTATTTCTTTAATTTTTCCGTCTTTTTTTCAATAATAGTCAATTTTTTCAAAATAATGTCCCCGTTTTACTATACTTTTATTCCTATTTATCATTGCCTATTCCATTATCTTTCTAACAAAAAAAAATACAACATTCTATCATAAATACAATATTTTCTACGAGCGGTTAACCAAAGGCACTGCGCTCGCGTCCCATACAAAGATACCCAGGTGGATAATTTTTTCAAGATAAAAAAAAAAAACTTTGTTTTTGTCGATATATTTAGATCTAGTTTCACCCACTTTCGGGTGTGCACTTTTACGAGGGACACACTGTATATTTGAGGTAATAGTAAAAGAACCATTCTAATATTTTTAACCATGACAGTACCTATCAATATACAAAAACATCCTATATATTGTATCATTCTACTTGGTATTTTCCACTTGCGTGAAAATATAGGGAAAGTCAGTATATTTTAAGCTCTTTGTTTTTTGGTTGGCTGAGAAGCTACCAAGCTCGTTACTTTGGCTAGGTACAGTCGCTTGTAGTTCAAAATATTTTTTTACGATTTTAATGGCAGTGTTATAGGAACCTTTATTGGATGAGTGCGAGCGACATGAAAATTATGAAGATGAAGAAAGATGATTTTGAAGAAAGTAGAACGAAGCAAAATAGAGTTTTTTTATTTTCGATTAAACATTTTGCGGCAGAACCGTTTTACAAACATAATATTTATGTAGTCTATCTCAAAACATTGCAATTCAGCAGAAATTATTAAACAGGGTATAAAATAGCCAGTCGAAATCAAATAAATCCACTGCTGACCAAACTAACAAATATCTTAAATGAAAAAATAAAATACGTTTTTACTCGATATATTTCGGCCTACGGTATGAGGCCGTCATCAGTCAATTAATAAGGAAACCAAAGAAATAAATAAAGCTTAAAAAGCACAAAATATACATTTATTAACAATTTAAATGAAAAACATGCAAATCAGATATTATATATACTCGCCCATACAAAATGCACAGAAGGTATTTCAAGTTAAAAAGGGAAAAGTGGACTGTACTCGTATGTAATTGTATACCTACATTATAATGAATTATGTTAAAACTATTTTACGTAGGTATTTTACCTAACACGCTCCTCCTCGCTCCGCTCGTCTTCGCACCTATTTTTTACTTTTTATTGAAAGACTTTCGATTTCGTACTTCATGATATGCCCAAGAGAAATATCATAATAGGTACTCATAGTAAACGGTTCACTTAGTGCTGTCGTCCACAGAGGCCAAGGTTCCACACAAAAGAGAATCGATACAGATAGCAGTAAGCAGGCACCCAGGAGCAGGCAGCCGGTGCTGCATGCAATTTCCTGTGGTGTCCACCGCACAACGAGACTATCTGACCATCGAGCCTCAACACCTCTATATCCGGAGCGAGGATTGCTTTGTGAGACTGGCGATTGTTTTCTGATACTTCTTTATTGTACACACACAATAGAAACATGGATACATATTATATGTATTTAATTTGAAAAGATATGCACATTGGCGTGTTTATCACTAAGATGAAATTTCTTCCAGCAAAACCAAGAGGAAATAACAAAAACCGGCCAAGTGCGAGTCGAACTCGCGCACGAAGGTTGTATGTGAGCCCCCTTAAATATTTATTTTATTCTGTTTTTTAGTACTTGTTGTTATAGCGGCAACAGATATACATCATCTGTGAAAATTTCAACTGTCTAACTATCACGGTTCATGAGATACAGCCTGGTGACAGACGGACAGACAGACGGATAGCGGAGTCTTAGTAATAGGGTCCCGTTGGTTACTCTTTGGGTATGGAACCCTAAAAATAAAAAATAAAATACTTCTGTGTTAATCTTGCGTATTTTTAGATGATTGTTCTCTGATCCTGGTACCTATGTTGATGTTGAGTGGTTTTTGTACTGTTTTGATTGATATTTTTACATTTTATGAAGAAACAGGATTAGGTCAGTCGGTAGAAATAGATTAACAACCCATTACCTACTTGATACCGGGTTTCAAATCCTACCTGACAAAGATGTACCAATCAGTTGTTCAAATTTATGTGCATAGATTGCAAAGTATTTGTATAGTATTATATTGCTAAACAGTGAATGAAAACAAAGTGGTGCTATACAACCTGTATTTGTGGCTATCACGTTGGGATGAAAAACCGTCGCAAAAAGAGTGTGTACGAATGTTGATTGTTCTCACTCGGAAACCGTTCGGTGATATGTATCGTGCTAACGTCATTTTTTCGTGTAATTTTCTTTCCTTATTGGTTTTAGATATTACACCATTTCCAATAGATTACGTAGGCATTACATGGGCGGGCCCGTTTAAAGAGTCCAAAATTTTTCAGAAAATATATTTATTTCCTTTTTGGTTTTCATATTTTGTGCTCTCGCTTTGTAAAAGCTTCTTGATTTTGGTGCAAAATGAAAATTATAATGTTGGTTTCCTTATATAAAAAGTACTATTATAAGCAATAAACAATAAATGCGTTTTAGGACAATTTGCATAAATGGCTTAATAATAATCAGGTTTTCACAAGAAAATTATGTCATTTTATGCATAACATTGCAACTGCGCTTTATTAAAGTAATTATTGGTCTCCGAACGTCCATATACTTTCTGCATATTAAGAGACCATTCGATAAACACTTTTACTTTGGACGTAGACGAATACAGCCACAGACTCCTCATAACAGGCGACCGATTTCTGTCAACACATCTGACTGAACCAGCAGATACAATTCGCCACTCCAAAATTATATGTTTCGGTAGACCAAACCAAAATGGCTTCTATATTCATTACGTTAGAGTCTTCGTCTTTGGGAAAGATAAGTTTGTGGCGCTGTACGTAAGATTGGAAGAGCCAATAGGATTCCAGTATCCCGTTTCGTTTGCTGACAGAATTATTTGTACGCAAGATGTTGAATGAACAATAGACTTCTTTCTGGGCTGTACTGTCTAGGACTTTGGAGAACCTTACGTGTTGTTTGAAGATTCATATCACAAATATTTTTCAATAAGAACACTAGAGAATGTATCATATGTGCATTTATTCGGAATCACTTTTATCAGCTTTATGGTCATATTTTCTGGAACACCAGAAACCTATTTTTGAATGAACTACGATCATGCCACACATCCTATCCTTTTTCCTATAAAACAACATACACATGCTTTTGCTATCTCTGACATCGGATTATTTCCAACCATTGCAAAATGATAACAAAAACTTGATTAATTTCCCAATTCATTATGATTAAATTTTAAAATTGACACGTCGCACAAAATCTGATAAAGATAAGAGCATTTAAAAGTATTAAAAGATAAATAAACATGACTTTGTTTTGCTGATTCATTGATAATTCTGAAGGTCTGTAGATAAAAATATTAATACTAAAATACGTGCACAAATATGGTGTTCATGCAAGGCGGCTCCCCGAGTGAAGTAAACAAAGATACAACCTCGGTTACTGCAAATACGCGTGGTGCACTCTGGGAAGCCGTACCTGTGAGAGTGTTGACTCTATTTTAGGTATTTTATCGTCATCTTAGGTCCCATCCACGCTTCATATTGGGTCCCATCGACGCTTCATTTTAAGTCCCATCCACGCTTCATATTGGGTCCCATCGACGCTTCATTTTAAGTCCCATCCACGCTTCATATTGGGTCCCATCGACGCTTCATTTTAAGTCCCATCGACGCTTCATATTGGGTCCCATCGACGCTTCATTTTAAGTCCCATCGACGCTTCATATTGGGTCCCATCGACGCTTCATTTTAAGTCCCATCCACGCTTCATATTGGGTCCCATCGACGCTTCATTTTAAGTCCCATCCACGCTTCATATTGGGTCCCATCGACGCTTCATTTTAAGTCCCATCCACGCTTCATATTGGGTCCCATCGACGCTTCATTTTAAGTCCCATCGACGCTTCATATTGGGTCCCATCGACGCTTCATTTTAAGTCCCATCGACGCTTCATATTGGGTCCCATCGACGCTTCATTTTAAGTCCCATCGACGCTTCATATTGGGTCCCATCGACGCTTCATTTTAAGTCCCATCCACGCTTCATATTGGGTCCCATCGACGCTTCATTTTAAGTCCCATCGACGCTTCATATTGGGTCCCAACGACGCTTCATCTTAGATCCCATCGACGGTTCATCTTAGGTCCCATCGATGCTTCGTCTTAGGTCCCATCGACGCTTCGTCTTAGGTCCCATCGACGCTTCGTCTTAGGTCCCATCGATGCTTCGTCTTAGGTCCCATCGACGCTTCGTCTTAGGTCCCATCGATGCTTCGTCTTAGGTCCCATCGACGCTTCGTCTTAGGTCCCATCGACGCTTCGTCTTAGGTCCCATCGATGCTTCGTCTTAGGTCCCATCGATGCTTCGTCTTAGGTCCCATCGACGCTTCGTCTTAGGTCCCATCGACGCTTCGTCTTAGGTCCCATCGACGCTTCGTCTTAGGTCCCATCGACGCTTCGTCTTAGGTCCCATCGATGCTTCGTCTTAGGTCCCATCGACGCTTCGTCTTAGGTCCCATCGACGCTTCGTCTTAGGTCCCATCGACGCTTCGTCTTAGGTCCCATCGATGCTTCGTCTTAGGTCCCATCGACGCTTCGTCTTAGGTCCCATCGACGCTTCGTCTTAGGTCCCATCGATGCTTCGTCTTAGGTCCCATCGACGCTTCGTCTTAGGTCCCATCGATGCTTCGTCTTAGGTCCCATCGACGCTTCGTCTTAGGTCCCATCGACGCTTCGTCTTAGGTCCCATCGATGCTTCGTCTTAGGTCCCATCGACGCTTCGTCTTAGGTCCCATCGACGCTTCGTCTTAGGTCCCATCGATGCTTCGTCTTAGGTCCCATCGATGCTTCGTCTTAGGTCCCATCGACGCTTCGTCTTAGGTCCCATCGACGCTTCGTCGTAGGTCCCATCGATGCTTCGTCTTAGGTCCCATCGACGCTTCGTCTTAGGTCCCATCGATGCTTCGTCTTAGGTCCCATCGATGCTTCGTCTTAGGTCCCATCGATGCTTCGTCTTAGGTCCCATCGACGCTTCGTCTTAGGTCCCATCGACGCTTCGTCTTAGGTCCCATCGACGCTTCGTCTTAGGTCCCATCGACGCTTCGTCTTAGGTCCCATCGATGCTTCGTCTTAGGTCCCATCGACGCTTCGTCTTAGGTCCCATCGACGCTTCGTCTTAGGTCCCATCGACGCTTCGTCTTAGGTCCCATCGATGCTTCGTCTTAGGTCCCATCGACGCTTCGTCTTAGGTCCCATCGACGCTTCGTCTTAGGTCCCATCGATGCTTCGTCTTAGGTCCCATCGACGCTTCGTCTTAGGTCCCATCGACGCTTCGTCTTAGGTCCCATCGATGCTTCGTCTTAGGTCCCATCGATGCTTCGTCTTAGGTCCCATCGACGCTTCGTCTTAGGTCCCATCGACGCTTCGTCTTAGGTCCCATCGATGCTTCGTCTTAGGTCCCATCGATGCTTCGTCTTAGGTCCCATCGACGCTTCGTCTTAGGTCCCATCGATGCTTCGTCTTAGGTCCCATCGACGCTTCGTCTTAGGTCCCATCGATGCTTCGTCTTAGGTCCCATCGACGCTTCGTCTTAGGTCCCATCGATGCTTCGTCTTAGGTCCCATCGACGCTTCGTCTTAGGTCCCATCGATGCTTCGTCTTAGGTCCCATCGATGCTTCGTCTTAGGTCCCATCGACGCTTCGTCTTAGGTCCCATCGACGCTTCGTCTTAGGTCCCATCGACGGTTCATCTTAGGTCCCATTGGCAGTTCATCTTAGGCCTCATTGACGGTTCCATCAAATGCGATTCCCAGATTTTCAAACGTGAAAAATCTTTTTTTATTTTAGATTATATAGATAGATTAACAGTTAATATACCTATACATACACGGTATAGGTTTTTGATTGATTTAAAAATACAAAAGAAAAGTAATATTGGGTTGCTGTAATAAAATTCAGGGTATAATTTAAGTGTTAAAGGTGACTGTGATAGGTGAGAGAGGAAAGAACAAATTATTAGTTTTATTAATTTTGTTTATTTTAAACTTATGGTCTGATTGTCTCAATTCCTCGTGTTCTGTACTTTTTATCTCTTTACTATACTTATCTAATATATTATGTAACATCATATTTTTATAAGATCAGAAAAAGCAGAAATCTTATATCAATAACAGCATAAAGTAAGCACGTTTATCTGAATCATGCAAACCGCTTCACAATAGGCTAATCCGTGAAGCGGTAGCTCCTGTCAAACACACCAGTAATGCTCTTTAAAACCTTCAAACTTCTTTTGTTGCTCTACAAAGTCGATTTTATGGAGGAATTTGAATTTTAGGCAGATGTATTAGGGTTGGTATAGTTGAGACAGGCTTCGAGAGATAGTACCATACTACGTCACTGATATGTATAGTATTATGATATCTATGCCATTATTCCATGGACATGCATGACTCATACAAGAATGGTAGAGTCAGAAAAATTCATAGAGCATAAGAGAGGTGGTTAGAACTTATACATTTTTTATTATTTTGCAGCAGGAAGTGAATAGAAGGACAAGATTACCAAAATATCTCAGTATTCAAAATACTTACTCATTATGTTTAAAGTTAAGCATGTGTGTCTGGGTTTTAGATGAGCAATATAAACTGAAGCGCCTACACTAGTATGATTCATGGACCGGCTAGCGGCTGTGTAGCTTTGCTTACGGTTTTGTAAAAGGCGCTCGAATACCTTGAGCTGGGCCAGTGGGCCTGGGTCACACTATAAGCTTTCTGGGCACACTTCTGACAAAATAATAAACTATTACTTTTGATCTGTGTCAGTTACATAGTGCGGAAGTACATGAAATTGAAATACGAGGTAATCCCCACTCAAACATGTTAAAGTTATGAAATAATATTGTGAATCACTTTTAGACTATGAGTGAACAGTCGGTGAACAGTTACTCTATCCAGTAACAAGATGTGACCATTAGTCGTCTTTGAAACTCCGCTACTTAGCGTGCTGCCGCAATAATCCGATCACAAATCACAAATATGATTTTTTCGTATTTTTCAGTCCACCAGTTTTGAAAATAAGGGGGGGAATATACAGTTTTTATAGCTTTTCAAAGATTTTTAGAAACCAATATTTTTACAATCAGCTCTTTAATATCTACAATTTAATAGAGGAGAAGACCCTGACATATTTACTGAAGCTGATTTTTTAGCGGCAGAACAAAGAAACGCAATATCGCTCCAGAGCACATCTGATGATCAGGTCAGACCTTCTGACGCCACTGATCAAGTCACTTCAATCAATGGTCAGCAAGTTGAAATAGAACAGTCAGACGCAGACCTTGCTGAACCCCATTCATCAGCATCAAACGATGATCTCATTTTGCCTGAGGACATTCTTCCAATTCCAGAACCCAAAAAGAAGACATCTAATCGCGGAAGAAAGGCTACATCAGCAACAGTGATCACGTCATCACCCTACAAAAACTCATTAGTAGAATCTTTGAGAAGATCAGAAACTCGTGATCGTGGACGTGGCCATGGAGCTCGTGGCCGTGGAGCTCGTGGCCGTCTTCGAGGTGGTAATAATCAAGTAAGAGGTGGTCACAATCGGCGAACTCAGAGAGAGACTACACCACTGGATAGCAGCTCCGATAGTAATGAGGAATCCAACCTTACTTTCGAAGATGACTCCGATTCCGACGAAGGCGCCCCCTTTGCCATCAGCATCCAAGAAAATACCAATGCTAGTTGCATCTTTTGCGATGGCAATTATTCTAACGACCGTCGAGGTGAAGAATGGATCCAATGTCAAAGTTGTGAAATGTGGGCACACAGTGCCTGCGCAGGTCCTGAAGGAGATTACTATATTTTTGAATTCTGTCGTTTTAACTAGTTTTAAATTTGTTGTTTATCTGGTAATGTTGATTTTTAAGAATTATTATTTTTTGTTACACTTTAAAAGTGAAATTTATAAATTTTTGACTGATAAAAGAAATAAAAAAGACTCATACATTTAATTTGGCCCCGTGGGTGCCATAATACCTACATGTTACGTCTGATTAAGATATTGGAGTATTTTTGAAAAATATATGTTTTTTCCTAATTAGATGGTTTTTCATTTTAATAAAAATAAAGAATGGGAGGCTAACTTAATAAAGAACCCTATGATATATTTTAAGTTGTTCTTAAATATGTAATATTCTTTTTATCACAAAATAACAAACTGGGGGGCCACGATACCACCTTCTCCTCTACCAAAGTTGTATTTTTAGAATAAAATTTTTTATTTTACTATCTTTTGCTTTTGAAATATTTTGAACGATAGACTTTTCCACAACCAATTTTTTTTCATCTTGGGTGTACTGTTCATAACTTAAGCTTTGGCACTAGTTTCATTGTTATACGATAATAATTGACGAAGTTAGAGAAGTTTAAAGTTCATATCTTTAATGTTCGGGAATAAACGATAGCTCCTAGGATCCGCCCTGAGAGTGACGTCACACGACTTGTCCCAAGCTTGTGCCTGCGTTTGTACATAGGGAAACTACTACAGTACCCAGAATGAGCAGTCCGTAAAATGTTTCTATCTAAACAGCAGTCTTATAAATATTGCGTTGTTCCAAAATGTCAATCAGCAACGATATTTACACAACGACCATTTTAAAATAATTAAAATATTTAAAATGGTCGTTGTTAGGTGGTAATTTTGTCAGTCACTTCAGTCAGAGAATATAAAGTATTACTACGTACTTCAGTGTGAATTTGGATGCATAAGTTAAGGGATATTATTTTATTTGCACCTCAAAAATACTGTTTTGCCCACTAAATTTGCCATCAGAAATCGTTCACCGCAGAAGAGTTAGGTTACCGGAGGTTAGGTAAGAACTACGTTCCGCGACTCGCCATGCCTAACCTTCAGGGTTGTTTTTTTTATGAAATGCCTATAAGAGCACAGTTAGTATTTTAGTGTGCAAGTTAGTATGTTTTAAAGAACACTGTAGTAGCATTTTTAGTATTTTCTGTTCTGCGTTACATGCCATAAATTAATGTCGCCTCATATAAGGGGACAAATAAACATTTCGTATTTTGCAAAAAGGTTAGTTGAACCTTAGTTCTGCCTGATTATTACTTACCAGGGCTCCAGTATGAATTTGGCTGTATCATGCAAAGTCAACTTATTATTATTATTATTATTATGTAGGTACACTTTTCAGTCACGGGCCCATAGGGACCCGGTCATTTGAAAGGCATTCATGGGGCCGAAGCCAACATTGAAGAGGCCTTTGGTACCATTTAATCTAATAGTGAGATGGCTGCATCCATGGAGGCCTCTCCCTCAATGTATCATTGAGATACACTAACGGACATTCCCCCACAGTTGCCAAACTATTGCCAGGAAGGAAGCGACTTGAGTGGGCTATGAGGATGGGATGCTAAATGGGCCGGATAACAGGCCTATGGAGTGAGATAACGGACATCTGCCTCGAAAATCTCTCACAAATTTAAGTATGGCAGATAGTGACTTGCTGCTTGATAACTATCCAACAGGATAGCCGTTGTGGGCCCCCTATCTGGCCACCATGGGGCGGCCAGGGGGCAACACTATATAAGCAGCTAAGGTTGTCGAGAGGTGAGTCTGCGGGGCGCAAGATCCTTATACAGTCAAGTGCCCCCGGCGTTATGACATTTTACACTTCCAACCTGGAGCATAGGTTCCGCTCTTGCATCTCCACTCTGGCCGGCTGGTTAAAGCAAGCGCAGGCAGGGGGTGTGTTGCTGTGTGTATGTGTGTGTGTAAGCGCATGTGTGATAGTGTCCCCTGGAGCTAGGGTCCGTGGTGTCGCCACTCACCATCGGCTCGCCACAAGCCGCCCTATGGTGACTGATTGCACTGGACGTACTGGACATACCGGAGGGCGATGAGGTCGTCACATTCCTACGCCTTTATTATTATTATTATTATCAAGTTGTATACCGCTAGTTGGTAAGAAATAAATATATTATTTTATCATCCAGAGTATTGGAAAACGCATAATTGTGTCTTGAAAAAATTTGTGCAGATACAAAATTATCAATTTTAATTAAAAGATTGCACACGGAGGTAATTGCAAAAAACGTGTTTTTCTTAAACTGCACAAGACCATGTTTAATTTAAAATGCGTGTTAAATGTTTTGTAAATAATGAATGCGACTAGTACATAAGAAACATAAATACATAACTTCATTCACCAATTTAAATAATTTGTATCCAATTTATTAAATAATTTTAAATTTGGGCGTATAATTCGTATAATTTGAATTTTAATTGTTTATTTTATGCAGATTTTTAATCGCTTAATTACGTTCATGTTCATGTGTAGTAGAACAGTGTTTTTCAATCAGTAATACGCGTACCCCCAGAAGTAAGCGAAGTTGCTTGAAAGGGTACTCGAAGATTAATTGAAGCTGGCCAAAAAATCACCAGCAAATTCGAAACGTTTGCCTCATTAAACTTATCTACCACATGTGTTTGTCATTTGTAAGCAATTGTAACATCATTGAAACTGACTTGATTTTTAGGGTCATAAAAAGGAACATTTATGGTAAGACACCTTTGTCCGTCCGTCCGTATTTCACAGCCTCATAACTTTTGCACTTGATAGGACTTGAAGTTTGGCACAAAAATAGCATTAGTTTGCCGTGTGGGGCACGGTGTAAAAAAAACAAAAATATAAAAAATAGTTAATTTTTAATATTTCCAATGCAAAAGAGAAAAAAAATCCTAAGAAACATGGATATCGACTTGTAGACATTAAAGAGCTGATTGTAAAAATATATACGTTTACTATATTTATTGGCAAAACTTTCAATAAATCTTTATGTCACCCCTTATCTCCGAAAACGGTGCACCGAAAACTATGTCGATTATTAACCAGCTAATTACAGGAAAACTAAAGCAATTAAGAAAAAAATTAACACAAATGAGAAATATTAAAAAAAACTCGGTTAATGACCCTTAACTTTTTTTTGCCGAGTTTCCAAAATCTGTGGCCGCATTATCTTCTTCCACGCGGACGAAGACGCGGGCAACAGCTAGTATATGAATAAATCAAGTACGTACCAGCTTTTTTCGACTACCTTAAGTAAAAAGTTCCATTACATACTCGGTTGCCAAATAACTCTCAGGTTAGTACGAAATATTGTATGAAATTTTATTTCATACGCTCTTAGATTTTTTTTGACATCCTAAGTTTGTCTTGACCCTCGAAATTTTTCACGGCGTCGTAGTTGGCAGAATGATACTGGCCAAAAAAAAAAAGGTACTGGCCACTTCAAGCCACGCCGTGGGACAAGGTCATAATAAAAGACTTGAAATTTGGAGGGGAAACATGGTGAATTGCATAGTGAATTTCAGCCCCTTGCCTGGCCCAAACAAGCTGGGGATTAAAATGAAGATGCCTACTGTGATTGGGCCAAGTACCTGGCCGAAATCAACAGGCTATTGTAATCACGCCACTCGGAAACGGTTACATCTCTGAGACCCCTTCGGAGATGTATGTCGTGACATTTTAGTCGAGTAGCTATGTACATTTTCTATGGAACAGCTGATTTCTTTTTCACGAATCGAGTTTTGGCTCCATAGTAAAAGTTGTTCGTATGGACGAGTACTATCGCCAGTTTCCGGCTTCCGCAACTTCATCAATATGTGAAAAAAATACGGGTGTTTCTTTTCTGTGTATTTCATGAAATACACGGAAAATTGTAATCAGTTTCTGGTATATGCATTTTGACTATATAAGCTAGCTAGGGATTTATTTTGGAAAACATGTTTGGATAAACTTTCCTCAATAGAAATAATTGTTGAAATGAGGTCTTCTAACACACTTTTTCTCCTCGTTTAACGAGTAGCAGCCATGTACAGAACTCAAACATATTTTATTAGATGGGTTTCAACAATATCTAGATATTTAATTTTGGAAATTTGGCTAGCTAGTTTAGTTTTTTTTAATAAAAATATAAAACCAACTTTTTTCCCTTTTGCCCTGAATCCGCCCCTCTCGCACTGTGCGATTTTTCGCTTGGAGTGACAGTGACAAAAATAAAATTCGCATAGCCTCTTAAGTATGTTTCAATTAATAAAAAAGCAATAAAACAACTTATTATTTACAATGTATTTATTAAATAAACTTATAAAATAAATACTTATGAAGTAGTTTACAAAGATTTATTAAGTTGAGGTAATTATTCATTTACACATTTCCTCTTAGAAACAGTGATATGAATATCAATAATTCAAGGTTGTTTTTTTTATTTCGCTCCCTACAGCTTACAATTACTTAACCCGTAATAACCACATAGTATACAGGCAAACGTTTGTTTTAGGTTTTAATTCCATTCAACGGGTTAAACTTCGCCCCTTAAGCCAATATTTAGAAATTTTGAAGTACAGATAGAGGAAAAAAAATATGTGAAAGGTACAAAATCTATACAACTATTAACATTGAGAATTTGTTAATAAAAGACACGTAATCTATGCTGTATCCTTACACAAGCATTAACGTTGAGAATTTGTTTATAAAATATACAAAATCTATGCTGTATAGCTAAATAAGCATTACAATTGATAATTTGTTTGTAAAATATACACAATTTTTGTTGTATACACAGACAAGCCCTAACTTTGAGAATTTGTTTATAAAAGACGCAAAATCTATGCTGTATACTTGGACAAACATTAACGTTAAGAATTTGTTTGTGAAATATACAAAATCTATGATGTATACCTAGCCAAGCATTTACGTTGAGAATTTTTTAATAAAAGATACAAAATCTATGGTGCATAGTTAACATAAGCATTAACAATGATAATTTGTTTGTGAAAGATACAAAATCTACGGTGTATACACAGGCAATATTACTTTGAGAATTTGTTTGTAAAAGATACAAAATCTATGGTGTGTATTTAAACAAGAACTAACATTGGTAATTTGTTCGTGAAAGATACAAATTCGTGATACAAAAGATTAATACAATACAAAAGATAAAAAATAGTGTTTACTTAGAAAAGCATCAACATTGAGAATTTGTTTATAAAAGATACAAAATCTATGGTATATACTTAGGCAAGCATACATTTTTCTGGCTTAAAGTAATTTTACTGTTTAGTTGTGCTGTGATGTCATTTATGCAGAAATATTAAGCACTCAGAATCTTTAATGAGATATGACAACATAGTTATACAGCATGTTCATTATATTTGACATAAGATTGATTACACAAAATGAATAAGTTTGTGTGTTAGGTGATACTTATCGCAAAAAGATGCAACAAGTACAAAAAAAATTATGGAGGAACCGAAAAACTGATTCAGGGTGGAAAATGTAACTTTATTCAGCTTTTCAATGCCAAATTAAGGGGAGAGTAACGACGAGAGACAAGTGGTGGACACATGTGAAGGCCCTTCAAATTAATACAAGGTTTTCCACAGCGTTTTCCTAACAAAAGAGTATTTTTTATTGGTCGTGAGTTACTTTTGATACCATTTAGCATTTATTTAGTATTCCGTAGCAAATGAGTAAAAAATCTTCGAAAAGCAACCAAAAAACTGTATGTCTTCCATACTACCTATATCTATATAACTATACCTGTATAGGTATATCTCTGAAACCTTAACCAGAAAATTATATAAAAATTACAAAAAAATACAGTGGATGAGATTTTGTTGTCGAGATTTAAAAATTATACAATTTGTATTTTTTTTTCTCGAATGTAGCTATAACTTTTACATACATGGGTTTATTTTGTACCATTATAAGTAGGTATAACACGGGACTCTTAATGTGTGGCTCCAACTCGCATCCGATCGGTTTTTTTGTGAAATCTCGTATTCATTTATTGTAAAATTTCAGGTTAATTAATTAATAAATTAATTATTAATACATGTATTTTTTTAGTTCATTCTCCTTAGTTGGTTAACCTCCTTATTAGTTGGTTGTTTTATTTAAACTTTTTAGTAAATGTAAATAAACTACTAACTATTTCTTAATATCTCATACTGGCTTGTGTCAAAATTAATAAATCAATTAGAGGCATCCACTTCGATACCGTCCTGAAGCCTTCAAATACGGTTTATCAACCCTGTAATACATTGGTACAAGAACCACTACTATAGACCATCAACAAACTTGATGATTGACTATTCTCTAGTTTCCGACTTGAGGAAATTTCGTTAAGCGAGCCAATCACAGCGCTGCATTTTATAGTTAACTCTCTTAATTCTCAGTATCGCTAAAACAATAGATCGCAGTACCACATCTCTTTGACGCAGACGCGAGACTGAAGTGTGCAAAAGTGACAGTCATCGAGCAGGTGAAACTTGGTATAGTCTATTCCTAAGGCAGGTGAACAAACTGTACGCGTTGAAATAAACCAGACATTCTTTATCGCTTGACGCAAATAACTGCGTTTCGTGGTACGGGGTCCAGTACAAAATGCGCAGAGGTCATTGACCAATTTTCCAACTGCCGTCTCAATGAGGTATACAAAATTACTATATAAAACATTCCGCACGTGCCAAATGATCAGAAAATTAAGGTAACTTCTACATATTCTAATAATATGAAATTTGGCACTCACAGAGTGCTTTATATGGTAATTAAATATTGAGAAAATGTTATACCGAATTTCGCCTGCGCGATGTCTTACTTCAGCGTCGCGTTCGCGTCATAGAAATACACGTAAGTATTCAGATTGTGGCTCGGATCTATGTAACAGATCAAGCACCGCTTAACTTTAAATCCTCAACTTGAAACTGGGAGCTACTTGGGCGTCATTGATGCATGACCTCGGTCTCCACAGTAGCCTTGAACCCTTGTGCATCATCAGCAGTGTAGTGCACGGTGCGCTGTATCCCATCGGGGTCCAACACGGAGTAGTAGCCCTTCACGTTCTCGCCGTCCCTCTCCTCGTGCACCGACTTCGAGTCTCCCGTCTTCATGTCCTGAAATTTTTAAAAAGACAGTTTAGTCATTGTCATTCTAACGACGTGCAACCAGAGAGCAAGGAGCAAGGGTAATTACGCATATCGACATGAAAATGAAAACCGTTTCTAACTGACACTATAAGAGTCGAATATGTGGTACAGTCAAAATCATATCAATACACATTAAACTTGGTACCTATCTTAAATTGTTGGCTATAGAATGTAGTACTACTATATAACTTGACGTGGTCTTGACTGTACAAGCTACACATACAACATATGATGTAAAAATCGGTATAAAAGGAACCTTTATGGTGAGGCTCCGTTTTCCGTTCGTCCGACCGTCCGTATGCCACAGCCTCAAAACTTTAGAAATTTGGCACGAAAATAGCCTTTGCCCACATAGTAGGGTGTAAAAAATATTTATTGTTCAAAATATTTCGAATACAAGAGAAAAAAAAACTTTTCTTTCAAATACAATATGGGCATTGGCAATTGTAGACATAAAAGAGCTGATTGTAAAAATATATACCATAACAAATATAGTTAACTAAATATGGTTAAATATACTGGCATTGATTTCGAAACATCTTTGAAAAACCACAAAAAATGTATCGTTATCCCCTTAACTCCGAAACAAGTGAACCGAAAAATTTGAAAAAAAATTACGATTACAGGAAAACCATAGCGATTAAAAAAAAGTTGAACACAAATGAGAAATATTAAAAAAGTTAATTAAATAAAATATGTCAACATTTTATAAAAATACAATTATGGTAACAAATTGTAAGTATTAAAGAGCTGATTGTAAATATATAAAGTTTGGCTATATTTACTTGCATCTATTTAGAGAAATCCTAAAAATAAAGAAAAGTAACATTAACGAGTGCGGATTGTGATTTTCATTTCATAGTCCGCACTCTAAAACATCTCCGACACCCGCTCGTGGAATCTGTAAATCAAAGTCATTTTCAACTCAAACGCAAGGTGAATTTGTCAACATCGTCCAAATTCATACTTGAGCCTAGGTAACTCATTTTTGTAAAATTCATGAAACTAAATTTCGACTCCCCATAGTGATTCACTCAGGACTGGGAGTGAATTACTATGGGAAGTCGAAATTTCATTATACGAATTTTACAAAAATTGTTATCGATTCATGATGCTGATCACTTACCAAGCCTCCAGTATGAATTTGGACGATGATTAAAAAGTCACCTTGTATATAAATGGCAGGCTCATACGAGAAAAAAATCCGGAACAAACTATAATTAAAAAATATGACCTTAAACTTATAGTAATAAGAAATATATTACAATTCGTGATTCAGATATAAAACAAAGTCACGCGCTGTGAGCATCGAGTGTGGCTAATTAAATAGTGAAAGAAAAACGCATGAAGTAATACATTGTAATTAGTGCCATTGTGAACTGAAATTAATACCTGTCAGATTGTTATACGTTAGCAGAGACAAGTTGTACATTCGGCCAACCGATATCGCTATATCTTGCGTACGATTTTCACCTTTAAGCTGGCTTAAGTAAGATCTGCCATGGTAGAACATGTTGACACGTGACGTGTTGGGGATTGGACAATGGCGATTGACATTTGACAGGACCCGAAATATTTATGTGCATGCGTGCAAAATTTAACCTTGCTACTTTTATTAAGTTACATAACACAGGCACGCATCCAGGTGGGGGGGTACCAGGGGTACCCCGGGTACCAGGGGTCCATGCGTATCGAAAGTGTTTGAAATAATCAACGATCAATTAGTTTGTTAAGGGGAAACGACTGGTGTAGAAAATGCACAACCTGAGATTGTTTTTTCTTATTTTTGAAATAAATGTGATTTATGGCATTTAGCGAACATAGTTTAATATCAGTTAGGCTTTTCCAGAAAAATGTTGTTATTATATGCTTTACGTTGTAAATGTTGTTATTATATGCTTTACGTTGTAAATGTTGTTATTATATGCTTTACGTTGTAAATGTTGTTATTATATGCTTTACGTTGTAAATGTTGTTATTATATGCTTTACGTTGTAAATGTTGTTATTATATGCTTTACGTTGTAAATGAATTTAAATTGCCGGAGAAGCCTTATTGACAATAAAATATGTTGACAATAAACTATGGCATGAATCACATTTTTATAATATCTTTAATTAAAAAACAAGAAGAACAATCTTAATTTGTGCATTTTGTACCGGACATGAAACGTTACCCCTATAACATAATAAATTAATTTCTTAATTTATTATTTTTAATGATAGATAACGTCTTAAATCGCACCCAGATTCCGATCACTGGTTATGAGCAAAAACTAAAAGCCAGTTGCGATCATAGTAAAGTTGTATCTGAAAGGCCCATTCTTCACGAAATAAAAACAACGATATTACGCATAAAACACAGCTCCAAGCTAAAACAATGGATACAAATGCACTATTAGCAAAAACATATATTTTCAATGATATTTTGAATTTGAAGGTAGAATTACAAAAAAAAATATTCCATAGTCTTTAATTTAGTAATTCACAGCTATATTCACAAATTTGTCTAGTCCAATTGTTTCGAAGCTACTAAATAAATTATCATAAAAATTTATATTACCTGTAGAACACACTATTGGCATGTTTTTGGGCGTTACCGTTATTTGTTATGATGTCCATAATTTATTTTTATTGCAATTTTGCGAGTGTATTTTCAACGGTAATTAAGAAGCTATGCGAATTTTATTTTTGTCACTGTCACTCCAAGCGAAATATCGCGCAGTGCGAGAAGGGCGGATTCAGGGCAAAAAGGAAAAAAGTTGGTTTTATATTTTTATTAAAAAAACTAAGATAGCTAGCAAAATTTCAAACATCAAATCTCTAGATATTGTTAAAACACACCTAATAAAATATGTTTGATTTCTGTATATGGTTCCTATTCGTCAAACGAGGAGAAAAAGTGTGTTTGAAGACCTCATTTCAACAATTATTTATGTCTATCGAGGAAAATTTATCGAAACTGTTTTCCAAAATCAAAACCCTAGATTATATAGTCAAAATGCATATACCAGAAACTGATTATAATTTTCCGTATATTTCATGATATACACAGAAAAGAAACAACCGTATTTTTTCGCATATTGCCTTAAGGGCGACACTTAGAGGGCCCCCCCTAAACCTAAATATTGGATATGTACCTGACATATCATGATCAAATTTTGATACAATGTTTATACAATTTGCGTTCTGATGACCTCGTTACCAATGAGCATTCATGTTGAGTGAGTGAGAGATCCGAATCAACTTCGGATATGAACGGCCATACAAAAGAGTTCAACGGGCGACCGTATATAGATAAGTATCTACTTAATTTATTTTCTTAACAGATAATGTGATAGGTCTTTTCTTGCTATTTCACTGCTCTTATGGTAGTAAGAAAGAATAGTATCATGATAAATTCAAAACAATAGTTTACAACTAATGGCAAACTTTTTCTATGAATTTTATTAGCCCTACTAACAAAATGGTTACCCATTTAGACTTGTTTTATTAATGACAAGATAATAAATATACTTTAACATTAATTCCTCACTTGAACATCTGTTGAATATATATATAAAACTGGATGTGTAGTATGTATATAAGATTGAATCAAGCGAAACTACGAAGAGAAGTTTTACAAAACATTGACATAGACATACATAACCATGACCATAATTATTACAACACTGTTATTTATGCTTACCAGTTATTTATGGTTACCAGTTATTACGGAGTTATTACATATTAATGTGGTACCCGCAATGTCTGATTAATCTATTTCGCACACCCAAAAAAAATACTATAATTATAGATACAAACTCTTTTCCTGTTGGATGACCTTCAAAGTCAAAAATGTAGCCTTTCACAGCCTTGGTGTAGCGTTAGCAACAATATCAAGGTCACAATTTGATCCATGGCTGACATCAAGTGGATTTAAGGTCATCGAAAATTAAATGGAACGAAGAAGTGATAATTATAAGGTACATTGTGGGTAATGTACACGGTATTTCCAAAAATTACATCGTCACACATGAAACCTAATGGGGGGTTGTCGGAACTATTTACGAGAATGTACTGTAAAATGTAGATCACAGGCCACAGTCGTACACCCGCATTATTGAGTTAATAAATATGGATCAATAGGTTAATACGGCACTTCCGATGCAGGTAAACTGAACACAAATGTTCCTGAACAGGATTTGAACCCGTGACTTGCTACTGTTCGAGACGTTCGAACTACTAGACCTCAGAAACGGTCGACAAGTTTTAACATTACTACCAATAAAGGGACAGATAAATTGTTTGTGAGCTTTCACCTTTTGATCATAATATGTCGTTTATTATTATAATATTTATTATAATAATTATTATTATGATATTTAACATTATTAGTAACGGCTAATAAAAATAAGCAATGTTAATTGACTGTACCACAACATGCTGAAATTAACACTTCCTGTAGCTAGTAATGAGGCGAGAACGGCATACCGCACACACACAATATTAGCGACAATAATTCACATATTACAGCATTAGCAGTAAAAAAAATATGAATCTCATGAAAAAAGTGATTTGATTCCCATATTTCAAAAGCGAAACGACATAGAGTTCAGTTCTACTTGATGCAAAATGAGGCGGTCAATATCGGGTTACCTATACCCTTTAAAAACAAAAGCGTTAGAGCAGGACTAAAGTTTAGCATTGTGGAGCCCCTTAAGTGCCCCTTATCCCTGACATTGAGCAACTCATTTTGTATCAAGTAGAACTGACCTCTATGTCGTTTCATTATTGTTTAACATAGTATGTTCTGAGCCTTGGCTGTTACGAAAGTCGAAACATCGCGCGCTCTCAACAGACACATTTTTCAAAAACGTGAAATATTTTTTATTTAAATTATCCGTTAAAGTACTTACTAAATTACCTTTTTTTAATTTTCTGCAATTTTCATACAATTTGGTAACGCAAATTTTATAATAGAAAGACTGCCGGTCGAGCGTGCACCAATGAGTTTTTGTGCATTTATGTGCATGTGCATAGTAATTTTATACTTACCACTTGCTAAATGATGATGGAAAGCACTGTGAGGTGAAACTATGAACTACATGCCCTTAAAAGCGTATATTTCTGCTTAAAGTATGGCGATAAGACTCACAATCTATGACGTTTGAACGTTGAAATGTCGGTAAAAAAAGGGTGTTTTGACTGTTTCGTGACGGTCCACACTTTTGAGACCACTCAGGAATATGTCGTGACAATATTTTGTTTATTGTATGTATATTTTCGGATAGCATTTTTACTACGAATTTGTTTATCGTTCAATATTATTGTCAATAATAAGCCATGTGTGCGGCTAGCCAATACGTCAGTGTTGATCACCATTAAGCAGTGTTGCGTAACGGACACACCTCCGGCTATCGAGGAGTATTGGCGCACGTGTAGCGTTGGCAATGAGAGTGCCGTGAATATGATCCTCAGGGTCAGTCTATTCTTTGACTTTTACTTTGTGCAAAAAATCGGTCAAGTGTGGGTGGTCTCACGCTTCGAGGGTGTATTAGATTAATTAAACATATATTTTTAATAAAGATAACTTTGTCCAACTATTTTGTATCTTTTAAGCATTATATGAGACATACATTTTTGCAATCTGACTGGTGTTTATCAAAAGCTTCTAAAAGGCAGATACGTAACTGTTGCGATGAGGTCTGCCGTATGGCAGATTAGCTGTATTTCTTTCTGTTATAAGATCAGTACTAGTGCAGTGATGGGAAGTCACATCAAGATTGCTTTACAACGATACCGTGAAAATACTGAATAATGAATAAGGTAATCCAAAAAAGTCAAATGTGTACGATAATGCCCCTCAAACTTTAGCGGAATTGAGGACAAACATTACAGAAAAAAATGCGTCGATTTCTAGACAACTACTTCAGAAAATTCATCTGAGATTCGAGGAATGGTAACAAGGCAACGGATGCCAGACGCCACCATAACGACGTTATGAAAAAAAAAAAGAAAAAAAAAATGTTTCTTTGCGAATTAATTCTTACCAATAAACCATTTTAAAACAACTGTTTTCTCTGTTTACTTTGAAATACTGAGAGCGTTATGAGTTATATGAGACACCCTAGACACTTAAAACGTTCAGAGGTAAGTATATAAGTATAGGTATATTATATAGGTATATCATGAGTCCTGAAGTAAGGAACAATGTATGAAATTATACATCCGTCGAGATCAAAGATACCTTGTACAACTAAAGTAGTTAAGGCGCATCCATGACCCAAATTAGCAGCTCGATGTGTGTCGGTACTGATATTGAAAGAACGACTTTGAAATAACGTTTACACTATCAGCGCGCATTGTAAAGTGGCAGTTACAGTACCAGGCAGAAAATAAGGCATATCGGCTATCTTCGGCTTTGTAGAGCGTCGTCTCTGTCACCGAACTTTTAGTGCTTCGTGCGACAAAGATGACACTATGATATGATGTGCATTATTACATGCGCTTCGGAAAGCGCAAAATAGGAGAAAATTATACTTTTTATATGGACGTGTTAGTCTCTTGTCATTTTTCTTTGTATAAAATTTTTGTCAGTAAATTTTTTAAACATTTGTGTTTTGATCGAATATAAATAACGCAAATTTGAGGTGTAAATACATGCAATCAGTATTTATTTTGTTTCTAACTTCAGTATTGTTTTTGAAAGCAGATATCATAGGTATTTGTAGGGCAAAACAATACTGGAATTTCACGGCGATATAATCATAATCATAATAATCATAATCATTTCATTCATAAGTTTTATTACATGTCAATATTGGACACAAGTGCTGTATTTTTTAAGTATTTTAATTACTATCGATTAATGAGTTAAAAGGTAGCAAGAAACGACTTAGCACGGATGCGCCGTAAGGCGCCTCTTCCAAGCGTCATCCGAAAATTACTCTATTGATAAAGTTATTTCCCTTTAAGGGCCATACTATTGCCAAATAGGTACTTTCTAAAGCCTACTCCTCGTTTATGGCCAAACCAAAAATAATGAAAAAATGTATTATGAATAATCAACTCTTAGACAACATTATGCAACATTTTTCTTTTTCATACCACCAAAACTTCTACATGATTTTTTTTTTGACCTCAAATTCCCTACTGTTCCTGAGTGGCTTGGCCGATTGAATTCATTTATGCTTTGATAAATAGATAAACTTTATAGCTATAAACATAACATAAGATTATTCAATCGAGTAATCACGTCCAAGTGAAAAGTATAATTTTCTCCTATTTCGCCCTCTCAAGGACGCGTCGTAACAGCCACTATGCATTGCGCGCTGATATGAACGTTATTTCAATGTCGTTTCCGTTGATATTTGTAGTGACAAATATCGAGCTGCTAATTTGGCGATGGTAATGGCCTTAACGAAATGTTTAAAAATTACAAAAAAAAAATTGTTTGTTAAACTATAAAAACAACTTTATTTAAGGAAATTGAAACAGCATAAAACTACTGTTTAAAGTCAAGCTCTTTTTGGGCTAAACGTAAGTAAAATTGGTTATTTCTTTGAAACCACTTATGATATTTTTATGGTTCTTGCACTAAAATACAAGGAAAATATGACTTAGAAAAATCATTTATAGATTTTTTTTTCCGTCCATCGCGTCCATGTGAAAAGTATTATTTTCTCCTATTTTGCGCTATTCGGAGACCCAGCGACATTGTTATGCAGTGCGCGCTAATATGAAAGTTATTTTAATGTAATTTCCGTCGATATTTGTACCGACACAAGTCGACTCAAGGTCGTTAGCAGCTACCTGCCCCTTAACTGTTAAGCTTGAGAGAGTGTTAATAACAATGAGCAAGCGCTGACATTTTGAGGTCAATAAATCTATTGCGCTGATTGAAACATACCTCATTTTTACAAATGCAAATATATAATTTTATTGAATTTATGTCAGCCTCATTTTAATTGTTTTTTAATGTATTAGCCCGTATTAGATCTATTTTTTGACCGTTTTCTATTATTTTTAGTTTTTTTGTTGTCTGTCTGTCAAGATCCTTTTGCTCGGACTCCGCGTGAGATATCAAGTTGAAAGTGATACTTCCTACAGAAGTCTACGGCCCCATGGTGCTGTGAAAACATCAGGAGTTAGAAACTCAACGCAAAAAAAAGTTATTGCACTTTACACGTCCAAGACTTTACATGATCGGTTTAATACAAATTTGCTCACCATGACAACCTATAGGGTACTTCCAATTGTCTTGGAAATTTCGTTTAACTACAGCTAGGTGTACACATATAGAAAATAATTTGAAAATTACAAATATTTAGGAAGTTATTATGGACCAACTTTAGATCCATAGAGTTAAATAGATCGTAAAGTGTCAATTCAAGTTGGTCCTTCACAGTGGCGTGCATAGAACTTTTTGCTGGAAAAGCAAGCAATTGGTCAAGAACAACAATAAAAAAAATATGAAAAAATTTAAATATCACTCTGAAAAAAAAAAATTGTATTGGAAATTTTCACTCTAGGGTAGACATTGTCTACCCTGGAGTCATACAATTTTTTTTTTTCAAAGTGTTATTTAAATTTTTTCATATTTTTTTTTATTGTTGTTCTTGACCAATTGCTTGCTTTTCCAGCAAAAAGTTCTGTGCACGCCACTGGGTCCTTCATAACTGCAAGTGGAATTATTTACCATAATGTTTTAGGGTTCCGTACCCGTATTGTGTGGTGGTACGGAACCTTTTGTACGCGAGTACACAGGCACGTTTCTAGGTAGTAATTTACTTTCCCTAAACCACTAAAATTACATGATAACTAATAAATACTCGGCCAGGTTGTATCATAAATCACAATACCAACATCATTAAAATCGGTGTAAATAATACAATACAATACAAAAGTCTTTATTAAACAAAAAAGTTTTTAACTATAATAATTTTGACTCTGAACCCCAAACTAATAAATAGTGTTTGTCGATGAAATTTGAACACTTACATTAGCGCCCGAATAGCAAAACAAAACAAAAAATTTGTGCAAGCAAAACAGGAACCGTACTGTCATACGTCACATAGAATATTTAGTTATTAACTACCAAGTGTGTGCAAGCAAAACAGGAACCGTACTGTCAGACGTCATATAGAATATTTAGTTATTAACTACCAAGTGTGTGCTAGCAAAACAGGAACCGTACTGTCAGACGTCATATAGAATATTTAGTTATTAACTACCAAGTGTGTGCAAGCAAAACAGGAACCGTACTGTCAGACGTCATATAGAATATTTAGTTATTAACTACTAAGTGTGTGCAAGCAAAACAGGAACCGTACTGTCAGACGTCATATAGAATATTAAGTTATTAACTACCAAGTGTGTGCAAGCAAAACAGGAACCGTACTGTCAGACGTCATATAGAATATTAAGTTATTAACTACCAAGTGTGTGCAAGCAAAACAGGAACCGTACTGTCAGACGTCATATAGAATATTTAGTTATTAACTACCAAGTGTGTGCTAGCAAAACAGGAACCGTACTGTCAGACGTCATATAGAATATTTAGTTATTAACTACCAAGTGTGTGCAAGCAAAACAGGAACCGTACTGTCAGACGTCATATAGAATATTTAGTTATTAACTACTAAGTGTGTGCAAGCAAAACAGGAACCGTACTGTCAGACGTCATATAGAATATTTAGTTATTAACTACCAAGTGTGTGCAAGCAAAACAGGAACCGTACTGTCAGACGTCATATAGAATATTAAGTTATTAACTACCAAGTGTGTGCAAGCAAAACAGAAACCGTACTGTCAGACGTCATATAGAATATTAAGTTATTAACTACCAAGTGTGTGCAAGCAAAACAGGAACCGTACTGTCAGACGTCATATAGAATATTTAGTTATTAACTACTAAGTGTGTGCAAGCAAAACAGGAACCGTACTGTCAGACGTCATATAGAATATTTAGTTATTAACTACCAAGTGTGTGCAAGCAAAACAGGAACCGTACTGTCAGACGTCATATAGAATATTAAGTTATTAACTACCAAGTGTGTGCAAGCAAAACAGGAACCGTACTGTCAGACGTCATATAGAATATTAAGTTATTAACTACCAAGTGTGTGCAAGCAAAACAGGAACCGTACTGTCAGACGTCATATAGAATATTTAGTTATTAACTACTAAGTGTGTGCAAGCAAAACAGGAACCGTACTGTCAGACGTCATATAGAATATTTAGTTATTAACTACCAAGTGTGTGCAAGCAAAACAGGAACCGTACTGTCAGACGTCATATAGAATATTAAGTTATTAACTACCAAGTGTGTGCAAGCAAAACAGGAACCGTACTGTCAGACGTCATATAGAATATTTAGTTATTAACTACTAAGTGTGTGCAAGCAAAACAGGAACCGTACTGTCAGACGTCATATAGAATATTTAGTTATTAACTACCAAGTGTGTGCAAGCAAAACAGGAACCGTACTGTCATAAGTCATATTGAATATTTAGTTATTAACTACCAAGTGTGTGCAAGCAAAACAGGAACCGTACTGTCAGACGTCATATAGAATATTTAGTTATTAACTACCAAGTGTGTGCAAGCAAAACAGGAACCGTACTGTCATAAGTCATATTGAATATTTAGTTATTAACTACCAAGTGTGTGCAAGCAAAACAGGAACCGTACTGTCATACGTCATATAGAATATTTCCATTTAGAAATTGAGGCTTGAAAAAAGAGACGATATGCAACTAAATCTAGATTCTAGCAGCGATAAGATAGTGAGTATTGTATTGTAAGTACTACGTTCGTGAGCAACTCTAACTTTCACAAACACTGAGCATAATATTAAAAGGTAATTTCATACGAAGCGGTTTCGCCATATTACTGCTTTAGAACTCAAGTCATGTGCTTGTTACCTAAGCTCTTTATTAATAGTCGCATTTGTCACCTAAGTGGCAGGAAAATTGTAAAATTCTTCGTCATTTTCTAAAAGCCGAATCGAAAGTCTTTCACCAAAAAGTGAAAAATAGGTGCGACGACGAGCGGAATGACGCGAAACGAGGAGGTGTTAGGTTTACATGTTAGTACATATTGGGAACCAAGCGAAGCGGAGCGGAGCAAGGCGACCCTCAATAGTTCTTACAGAATTACGATATATCATAAAATGCCAAATTATACGATATGACGATGACGACGCAAATTGCAAAACAGCGAGCGTTTAGAAACTGACGATGCCGTTTGTAAACTGACGAATTTCACTATTTTCCTGCGACATTTATACTCTTTATGTCATAACGCAAAACGCACAACTTAAGATTGTTCTTCTTATTAGGGTTAAAAGATAAGAAAGGAACCTTTATGGTGAGACTATTATTTAACTGTTTATATTTTTTATAAACGTTCAATGATAATAAACTAACTCCGTATTATAATTAACAATAAATATTCAATTTAATTCAATCAAATTATCCTTTAAATCATTTATTACATACAATAATATAACGTATTACAAGTATCATTAATCTTACAATTTAGCAAAAGGCGAGCTTATCTCTGAAAGAGATTTCTACCAGCAAACCCTTGGTGATAGAATCGATTAAACAAAAAGTAAGTATTTCACAAGTGCATACAAAGACAAAAAACTGTTTAAAATCCAAAGTAAAAAAAAAAATAATAATATGCTAGTCTAAACTGCTGCCGTTAATTCGAGAGAATGATGACAGATGGAGTGTGGCGATATCTCAAAAAAATACTACAAGTCAACAAGAGCTTCTTCACGACAAAAATAAATAAAGGCACGTTAAAAGAATATCAACGGTACAACAAATGGGACGAAATAAATCCAAATCATGATTATTTAAACTTTTTTTATAAATAAAAACCCTGGAGTAGAATATATATACGATCTTATTATTTGGTAAGGTATATCAGTTTTATAATACGACAACACTGCCTTACACCGCAGATATTATAAACCTTTTTCTGAAATGTCGATTCAAAAAGTCGAGGATTCATACTGCAGGCATTATGATTGCTGATTTGATAGAAATAAATTGACACATTTTATTGATTAAACAAATAACTTCATTCGGCTTCTATCTTTGTCCTCGAATGTTATATATATGCGATCCGTGTTTGTGTATTAAATTATTTGATTTGTATTTATATTAAATTATATTAAATTGTATTTATATTGATATTAAATTATTTGATTATTAAATGAGCAGAAGGAAATTTTAGTTATAGCACGAGCTCTTTGAAAGGTGACATTTATTTATACAGCCAAACTACCATATTGGCAAGTAATAATAATAAATCAGCAACACGGATCGTAATACTTTTTGCTAATTTTGCTAAATAAAATGTTGACTTCCTATAGTAACTGACTCGGAGCTGGACTCGGGAAAACGATAAAAACAAATTAACGAGTTTCACAAAAAGGGTAATAGAACATTGATCACTTAGATACAGAGTCTTAATTCAATATGATTTCCGCTACATAAATAAAATGACAACCTCTATATAAGGTTCTTAAATTCAAGTGAACACAGTATCGCTAATAGACAACTTTTCGCCAAAAATAATATTTTTTGCGCTTTTTTTTAACTTTTACGTAGAAATTGAGTCAGCTGATTCATTAAGTTTAGTACTAGGAAGTGGAAAATATATACGACAAAAATACTTTTTATTAACAAATGGGGCCTTTTAACGACAATCTACCCTAAAATCATCATGATAAATATAAAATATTGAAATGCAAAACAGTAAAAAAAAGGTTTTATCCCCTGACATTTGCAAACGTCACCATTCTCTCGAATGAACGGCCGGAGGTTACATAAATTTACTGTAATATATATATCAAATATGGAAATATTAGGGCGTGTGTACGTAGTGCTAATGGGTGGGTAATATACTTAAAATAATTGTATGTCCTAGTAAATTTCAAAATTCTCGAGTTTTTACTGAAATATTAACAAAAAATTTCGGGGTTTCAACCAAGGTTTAGAAATCAAAGGTTTAGAGTTTTAATAATAACATTATACGAAATAGAGATTGCTTTATATTTTCTAATCGAATGGTTACTTAAATACTCTTGTAAATTGTCAGTATTGAGTGTCTGCGCTGGCGCATGACGAAGGCTTCTTCGTGTTTACTCTCTCGGTTGTTCAAAGTCAAGAATGAGAATGCGGACACGACTAAATTTCTCATTAAATTGGAAAAAACCGGCCGAGAACAAGTTGAGCTTGCAAGATTAGGGTTCCTTACCAAGAAAGTGAGCAGTCAATAGACCAAAGTTAACTTTTTTCGGGCATCTATACGCTATCGAAAATATACACTGGCAAAAGTTATCTGTAACCTAACTCAATATCTACAATCCATCCGCCTGTGTTCGTCCACTACTGTTCGTCTACTACTGTTCGTCTACTACTGGACAGGGCTTTCCAAGATTTCGCCACTGTGCCGGTCCTCTGTCCTCCTCATCTAGCAATTCAGGTGGTGGATATGTCGTGACCATATCGTAGAATAAACCATTTCATGATCTGGTTGGCCATATCGTATTTCTGTTAAAATTGGGAGGGTCGCCTCGCTCCGCTCCGCTTCGCTCGGCTCCTTATTTTATCTTACATATAAACCCAAAACGCTCCCCCTTGCTCCGCTTCGCTTTGCTCGTCGTCGCACCTATTTTTTATTTTTGGTGAAAGATTTTTGATTTCATACTTTACGATCCACCCAACCAGATCATGAAATGGTCAATTCTACGATATGGTCACGACAGATACACCTCTTTAAAATATAATATTAAAAAAAACTTTGGTTCAAACTAAAAACTTTAACCTGAATATTTTTTCTAATTGTAGACTGGTGATATAAATGTTCGCGCCATGAAGACATATTATTGTGCCTTTAAAATTTCTACGTTACATAGTTTTCCATAAAATCCTCTGGGACAAGACGAACGGATACCAGAGGGATCCTATAACAGTTCCATTTTTCATTTAAGGTACGGAACCCTAAAAAATGCAATGGAGGTAAATTAGTACATTTGTTTATTATAGGAGTCTTTAGAACTAACTGTACTACAAAACGATTTCTGAGCAAGAACAAGAAATTGTGAAAGTGTAATCATGTCGCAACAATAATGTCCTTGTATGAAATTTAAAACTTTTATGTGGGTTATCGTGCTCTCGATGTTTTACGTAACAGTCATAAAATGTAGTTAATGGCCACATCGCCTAAGAAGAGGCTATGGGGCAGTTTGATGATGATCAAGTGACCTTAATTTGATTCTAAGGTACTTCAAAGTAAAAACATTCCGTGGGGTGACTAGGTGAAATGTCTTTTTAAAAACAATACAATATTCTTTAGTGCACACCAAAAACAAAGTTAACAGACAATTTCAGAAGTAAAAGTACAATTGGCGGTATCACTAAAAAGCGATCTCTTCCAAACAACCTTTGGATGGAGGTACTCTTAATAGAAAGTAAAAAATGTGTAGAGGCGGTGTACATAATAAATAGATACAATTATACATATATACATACATATGTATATATTTAAACATATATAAATAATATATAAACAAAAATTAATCAGTGTAAATATAAAAGGAACAGGTAGAAATAAAAATAATTATAAGAAGAATAATAATAAAGAAAAAACTTGATAAAAGTAAAAGATAATGTTGTTTAACCAGAGTTTTGAAAACTTATAAAGATGGAGCTTGTCTTATTGCGAGAGGAAGGACATTCCATGGACGTATAGCTTCTACAGTAAACAAGTTACTGTAAAAATAAGTAGTATGAACTGGAAACGCTAAATGAAGATTTTCAGATGACCTTAGATTATGTTCATTTTTACAATGAAGAAAAACAAAGCGATCTTTCAAGTAAGAAGGAGTGAAAGGGTTGAATAAAACAGAGTAAAGAAGAAAGAGAATATGAGAATTCCGACGAAGACGGATAGGGAACCACTCCAGCTGAGAACGATTTCGTGAGACATGGTCATATTTGCGCAATCCAATTATAAACCTAAAAGAAAAATTTTGAAGACGCTCAAGTTGGTTATTAAGTTGTTAATATTAAGTTGTTCCTCAGTAAGATCAAGATAACAACAGTCAGCATAATCTAAAATAGGTAGCAGGAGAGATTGTGCAAGCGCAACCTTCGTAGCAGTTTGCAGGAAATTTCGAAGCCTGTTTATGAGAATGCGGAGGTAAACATTTTTCGGCTAACCTCGTTAAGTAGCAGACCCCAAGAAAGACACCCATCAATAATTATTCCAAGGTTTTTCACTTTACTACTATAGGAAACTTGAGTACCGTCAAAAATGATTTGCGGTAGTGAATGTCAATCAACTCTAGAGATATAGTGAGGGCTACCAACAATGATTACTTCTGTTTTATTTGGATACACTTTAAGTCCATGTTGTCTACTCCACTCAGATATATGTGTCAAATCTCTATTCGCCTCTGCAATTGCATATCGAAGGTCATCGAGTTTGGCCTGGTTTAAAGAAATTTCTTCGCGGCTGGTTGACGTTTCCGGGGACATAAAAGAGCTGGCGCATACTTTAGCAACGTCTATAAGTATAGCTATTCATAGAGGGAAAGCTGCCATAAGACGGTGGTGATTTGGCGAACATTTTTTTCATTTAGTTTATTATTTTTAAATTTTAATTTAGATAAATTTAATTTTGTTTAATGGATAGATTTGTTTTATGAATAGGATAATTTTAAGTCGTTATTATATTTTGTAAGATTTTTGTTTAAATTAAAATTCTTCAGCTTGTCAGAAAATTCTATAATGTTTTTGATGAAAATAAATTGTTACAATTTAAGTACATAGGTTATGCCATAAGGTTTTCATTTGTTATGACTTATGTTATGACACTATGATATGAATTATGAGTATATTAGTACAGTTAACAGTCATTAATTTTAGAAAATAACAAGGTTGTGTTACAAATTTTATTGTGTATTAGTTTAGACAATAGTCTACGAGTATTAGCATGACATGGAATATTCCAAGCTCAATACACATTTATCGCAAATAAGCACAATGTAAAGAAGAAGAAGAAGAACACAATGTAAATTATAAATTAGGTAATCAACACCAAACCTTAATTGTATCTAGCATTAAGATCCAGGCCATTTCTTTCATCGAAATCACGAAACCTCCACAGCAAGCCTCTGCGATCATCATTAGCCTTGAAATTAAAACCATCACCATTAAATCCAAACATGCATTTACACTTCATGAGAAATATATTGAAATTGAAATAAAACAACTTTTATGGACGCTGTTACACAGTGACGACACGATGCCGTCACACGGTGACGACACGACCGCGATAAGTGACGAAACGACTGCGATAAGAGGTTGACTATCGTAGGTTGACAACTAATCTGAGAAATTAGTTGTATTTATTCCATACAAGAAACATACTGAAGCTTTTTTATTTTATTTCGAGGTTTGTTTAAGAGCGGCTTCGCAGCCGGATTGTGAATTAACCTTTTTCTAATTAATATTTCAAAACAAAACACTTAAATTCAAAACTGACTCAATTTTTATTCAACAAAATCTTATTGGCTATGTGTATGCTGCCATCGCAAAGTTTCCGATGGTTTCTGTAAATTAAAATTCAATTTTTTTTTAATTCAAGTGTTTTGAAATTCTTATTTACAGAAACCAATGGAAACTTTGAGATGGCAACATACACAATACATAGCTAATAAAGTTTCATTGAATAAATATTGAGTGAATTTTGAATTTATGTGTTCTGTTTCGATTGATTAGAAAAGGCGAGTTTTTCACAATCCGGCTGCGAAATTTTCTGTCACGCTACACATAAAACTTGATATTTTTTCCTGTACAGGGTATTTTTCTTTTTGATCAAAGTCCGTGAAATAACGATAATCAAAATCTACTGTTTCATACATTTTGGTCAAGTATGGAGCAGCTGTTAGCTAGGGAGCTTTTTATGTTACTTTGACGGGCATCCAGTATATAGGTATATACCTCGTAAATTTGAATCTCCCGTGTACCAGCCGTAAGTAAAAATTGTTTTATTTCGAAATCCTAGAACAATATTGTTGCTATTATACTTACGTGAACTCCATATGAGAAGGCGTAGTGTGGATGCGGGTTGTAGTCATCGATGAGGTGATGCTGGTGTCGCCTCTGGTAATCCTTCTGGTAATGTGCCACATTTAATGGGTTATACTTGACGAGACGTATCTTCTGTACTTTTAAGGGTTCTTTGTCAACTACTGTCAATTTTTCATTATTGACGTGGACGTGTTTCAATCCTTTTATGTCTAGAATATTCTGTTTGAGCGATGCTGGTTGTTTCGCGAAGCCGTCTGGGAAACTGTATCTTGTGACGGTGATGGGTGTTAATTTCTTATCACGGTATATTGGTTGTGGTCTTGGAACTTTAATGCGAAGTATTTCAGGATGCTCTTCTTTTCCGTGAAATCTATGAGATTCATGGTTTAGAGTATCTGTATTAAGAAAAGCCTGCGGCTTCATGGGTTTGAATTCGTTCACTCCGTGGAATTCAAATGATTGGTGTTTCTCGACAGGTGGCTCTGGTTTTTTTGTTGTAAATTCATGCAATATATTGGTTCGTTTCGCTGCTTGTGTCTTATAGTCCATGTAAGACTTAAGACGCGTCGCTGCTTCAGGGGGTGCGTCGTATTTAAAATTCACATAAGTTCTTTGAGGTTCTAAAGCATCTGATTTCATAATGTAATTGAGTGGATCATTTAATTTGAGCATATGTCGAGCTAAAACTTTGGCATAATCAGGTAGTTTTGTGTCTGGATCATTGGCATAACCTGGGATGACATCAGCCAAGGTTCCGTAGGTCTGGTAGGCGACCTCTTGTTTCCTCGCTGGACCTGTGTCGTCGTATTTGTTTTCCATTGCGAATCTGACTTGTGCTTCGGAAGCTGCTTTTTGATTTACAGCATCAGCTGAAGAGATGGCGTAGACCAAGACTGCCTGAAACCGAAATAAAAGTTTGTGTTTTTGAGCCCGTCTTTGATATTTTATGGTTTCATTCTTCACAACATTGTTCAGCTATTTAAATTATTTTAAATCTTTAAAACTGGCCAGATTTTTAATCACTGAAAAGCTGAACTCTAGAGATGGATACAAGTAACTCTTACTTTGGAGATAACCCTGAAATCGCGAAAACAATCAACTGTTTCATATAAAAGAACATACCCATGACCAAAATGTTTGAAACAGCTGAGATCTGTGCTTGCCGCATAATTGTAAAATTTGTTCTACTAACTTCCAACAAAACATAATACACACGATACGTGTTTCCTTTGATTTGTTCAGTTCGGAAATAAATGACCTGGTTTTTGAAAGTAGTTTTATTTATTACATAATTAACAGATGTACCCACTACTTTTTTATCGTAGGCTCTTTAACCTACAAGTATCGATCTCAAAACCGGCTTTCGTAATTATTTCGTTTCTTAGGTCAGTAGGTAGTTTCAAGTTTTATACCTACAGTGGCGTGCACAGAACTTTTTGCTGGAAAAGCGAGCAATTGGTAAAGATTAACAATAAAAAGTGATATTTAAATTTTTTCATATTTTTTTTATTGTTATTCTTGACCAATTGCTTACTTTTCCAGTAAAAAGTTCTGTGCACGCCACTCATACATACATATATTTACACCTGTTTTCCAGAGGGGTAGGCAGAGACTACATATTTCCATCTGCTACATTATCCTGACACACCTCTTCCACATCCATTAATCTAATCATACAAGCTCTTCTATTCCGGGTACTTTTGACATGGCTCTTCTTCAATATGTCCCCAATTTGGTCAGCATACGTCCTTCTAGGACGGCCTGGTCGAGCTGTACCTTCGACTTGATCACCATTTTAAAGTTTTGTTTACGATATACCTATAAACTCTTGTATGACTTGTTTGATGGATGTGGAAAAGGGGAAAAAGGTGTGTCTGGATCGTAGCAGATGGAAATCTGTAATCTCTGCCTACCCCTCTGGAAGACAGGCGTGAGTGTATGTATGTACTCGTAAAGGGTCAAAACTGCATTTCACAGACCACACTCGGAACACCTCTGAAACCCCCTCGGGGATCCATGTCGTGACGTTAGCACGACTGATATGTTAAAACAAAGTCTTATAGAATACCAAGGCCATCATAACAATAATGCTGTTGCTAAATGGACGCCTTTTTAGGGTTCCGTACCTCATTATTCATATTTCTCCTTACAATATTGAAAATTTTCCTTGTCCTATGTGGAATGATACCAGACCAAATTATTTTTTATTTTTCTATACATTTTGTACGTAATGATAAGTTTGTTATTCTTGTTCGTATTATTCAAGTCGAATAACTTATTTGAATACGGAATCCGCAGGCGGGAGTTCTGGTCGCACTTGATGTGACCTTAGTTGATGTTGATCTCTATAGCTCGTGTGATCACATCTCGAGCACGGCAAGTCGGTACTTGGGACTGATACGACCCGCGTGGGAACCCACTAACCAGTTACATGATTGCATTATTATTATTATGAAAAGTGACCTAGAATCTCACAGAATGTTTTACTTTGTGAATAGATTTGTAATACCTTACTTATTAATCGACTGCTCTTTTTCTGCTAACTTTAGAAAAATAAATGAGACTTGTAACATCGATCACTTAGAGTTAGCGTTTGTTAATATTTGTGTTAAACATTCGAGTTTTTAGGGTTCCGTACCCAAAGAGCAAAATGGAGCTCAATTAATGTCACTCTTCTCTTTGTTGTCCGCCCGTATTTCACGTGTCCCTAGCTCGTAGACAAAACAAGTTACAAAGATGAAATTTTGATATTTTGTTTAGAATGTTGACACCATGTCGATTGTTTAATTAGAAAGTCAATTAAATTTTTTTTTAGGGCGGGTGCTCTTTATGAAAATGATACGAGTTTTCTTCTTTCCCTATCATTTGGGGTGCTATTGACTAGAACTGATTGAGTAGAGTACAAAAATATTTTATTCTTTTTTATCTTCAAAAATAATGAAATGGGAGGCCGTCAACGTTGTCGGTTTTAGACCCTTTTTGTTACGGCGTCTATCTCAAAGACCTAAACAAAGAAAATGTACGAAAACCTGCTGGAGATTTATTATATGCTAATGTTATGATTAACGTAGGTTAACGTTATGTCAACGTTATTTATATTTTGTAGCTACGTAACTGCAATCGTCTTTGAATTTTAAATTATTTTCATGAGAATTCCTTGTAAGATGTAATCAATTGTGTAATCATTGAATAGAAGGTCAAGAGCACAATTAAACATTTTATAAATTGCTCAACTATTTAGTCCTCTTCACATGTGTACATAATTATGCACATAAGCAATTATATAAATATTTAATTAACATTTGTTTCAATGTCGTTTGTAGAGTTTCGTACCCAATTATGGTAAAAGGGGACCATTATGGTGAGACTCCGTTGATCGTCCGTCTGTCCGTATGTATGCCAGCCGGCGGCGCAGCACAGTGTTTAGACACGCGTGACGCCACTTAGTTGAATTACAAGTGCGAGGAGAGTGACACGATGTTTTTGCGATTAAACAGTATGTCACGCTCCTCGCACCTGTGATTCAACTAAGCCGCGTCGCGCGCGATTAAACACTACGCTACTGGGCCAGCTCATAACTTTCGATCTGTTTTAGGCTCTTAGATACCCTAAATTAGCAACTCGAAGTGTGATGTACAAATATCGTTAGGAATTATATTGAAATAACGTTCAGCTACAGCTAGATACGCAGTACAACTTCATAGACAAACTTTTTGAAACTCAATAATGTTCGCGCTAAAATTCTATCATATTAGCACGAACTGACAGGACAGAAGCTTCAGATGATGCTCAAAGATATATACAGTGACTTTAAAGAGAGGTAATATAAAATAAATAAAAAGACATACATGTCTGATCATTAATTTGGTTATTTAGACATGGCTGTATGGGGTAAGTTCCCTTTACCTTCCCATTTGGTGGAAGAACTAAAAAAAACAGTGTCTGGAGAGAGCTGTTGTTTTTTCTCAGTCAGCAGTACATATTTAGTTGTTTGATTATTTAAATTTGCATTAAATATTACTGAAAATTAAATATGAGATTTTGTGATGATGACATAATACTATTATGTTTCTCGTAATCGAAGTGAAAAGTAGATTGTTGAACTCGGCTACACACGAGCCATATTGCCTCGAACTATAGCTGCCTTAGCAAAGGCTCAAGCAGCTAAATATCTCGGGTAATATGGCTCATTTTTTGCACTCGTATAATAATCTAGTACTATATTTTTTAGTAAAGAAGGATTTGGGGGAAGGTAGCGTTCTGACAAGGTTTATCACAAAGTAAAAATAAAGTGAGTTTTTAGGCGTCTTGTGCTTTGAAGCAAACCTATCTATACCTATGCTGTCCAAGTGCACCCGAATCCAATCGAAAAGTCTAGCCAAATGTATGTAATTCCTGGGTGTTTTGGGAGAGGCCATGGCCAATAGCCGCCCATAGTGTGAGGCGCACGCAACGTCATTGCCGCAAGGCAGTCTGAATCTGCCGAAACTGGTCGGCTATCGTGTTAAGCCGTTTGTTTACTTACACCATGTTTTCATTGTAGTTATCTACTTTCATCAATCAGCCCATATTCACCCACTGTTGGGAGTAGGCCTCATCTTCTCCACACCATTTTCATTATCTACTTTAGATACTTATAATCCTAAACCAGTATTAGTAAATGTTTTGACACCGGAACTTCAAATATAAATGACCGACAGTAACGGTTTACTTCTAATTTGAAGACATTGTATTAACTTAGTCAATCGCGCATTGTTTTGAAATCTGTAAGTACTATATCTTTGTAAAAACTTACAACTGCCGGTTGCGAGAAACTAATGTTAGTTTTTAGGGTTGGTACCTAAAAGGTACAA
The DNA here is from genome assembly GCA_934047225.1 of Ypsolopha sequella. NCBI lineage: Eukaryota > Metazoa > Arthropoda > Insecta > Lepidoptera > Ypsolophidae > Ypsolopha > Ypsolopha sequella. The sequence goes on along the minus strand of OW203990.1, from coordinate 1,753,725 downwards.
AAGGAACCTTTATGGTGAGACTCCGTTGTCCGTCCATCCGTCCGTCCGTATGTCACAGCCTCATAACTTTAGCACCGCTAAAGATAAAGACATAAAATTTAGCACAAAAATAGCATTAATTTGCCCACGTGTCATGGTGTAAAAAAAAGTATGAAAAATTTGAAATTGTTCAAAATGTTTCCAAAATAAAAGTAAGAAAAATAAAAAAATATTATAAAAATACAATATGGGTATCAAATTGTAGATATTAAATAGTCTAGGTTTTATATGTCATTATGTCATGTGCTCTTCTATCATATATTATGTCAATGTCTATTTATTTTTATTAAAACTCAACTGATGCCGGGTCCAGGTGGGACCCGAAATATAGGTTTTGTACTTCGACAGTGCCAACCTTTTAAGCTTGCATCAACGTACAAGATCATCTATTTCAGCTTTGTTCGTAGTATTCTTGATTACTGTAGCGTCGTTTGGAGTCCAAATTACTCAACACATAAGGACCGAATCGAGAGGGTTCAGAAGAAATTTTTGAAGGCACTAGACTATAGAACAAGGACATTTTTCACTGACTACGAATCCTCTGCTAATCGTCATAATATTACCTCTCTTGCTGACCGTCGTACCATCACTGACGCCATTTTCCTTTTTAAAATCTTAAATAATAAAGTAGACTGCCTATCACTTGTTGAAAGGCTTTCTTTTAAGGTCCCCAGGCTTTCGTCTCGCAACTTAGGTTTTAACTTTCATGTCGATACCTGCCGCACTAAGTACTCTCAAAATCGATATTTGGTTCGTGCCCCAAAAAAGTATAATCAAGTACTGAGTAACACTGATATTTTCTTAGAAAGTTTGCACTCTTATAAGAATAAGGTTTCATTTATTGTGACAAATAAGTAACAAACCATGTGTGTACAAGGAATTATGATATGTATAATAATGCTGTGTTTCTGTATAAACACTGTATAACTTTCGCACTCATACTGTAAATTTTTATCATTTAACTGTAGGTTATGAGCTAATTTATGTTTGATCTTTCTTATGGTTCTTTAGGTTAGTTTGTGTTTATATTAATGTACTTTATCTGTGTTGTAACTGTTTGTTAACCTGAGTAAATAAATAAAAAAAAAAATATCTTGAGATTACGTTATATTTGTATTATCATATTTATCAGTATATTTACATTAAAAAAAAAACAAAAAACATCAAAAGCTGTTAAAGTGTATTTAATTTTAAAAAATAGATATTAAAGAGCTATTTGTAAAAATATATACTTTTATTACTATATTTACGGGCACTGGTTTCGAGAAATCTTTAAAAATCCACAAAAATATGTAGGTATGTCCCTCCCCTTATTTTCGAAACTGGTAGACCAAAAATTATGAAAAAAATGTTGATTATAGATCATAACTGTCTGATTACAGGAAAACTATAGCGATTTAAAAAAAGTTGAGCGCAAATGAGAAATATAAAAAAAGTTAAATAAATAAAATAAAGTAAAGTAAATCAAATATATTTAATTGCATCTATTTCGTGAAATCCTTGTAAAACCATAAAAAGATGTATGCCCCCCGCTTATCTCCAAAACTAGTGGACCGAAAAATATGAAAAATATCATGGTAATATGTGTTTACGTAGATTACAGGAAAATTAAAGCGGTTGAGAAATTCACGAAAACAATGACAAAATAAATTTATCACCCACAATACGGAACCCTACGCGAGTCTGACTCGCACTTGGTCGGTTTCTTTTATTACTTTCAACCTCATGACCTTTTCACGCCTAAGGACTTTCAGAAAAAAGACAATTATATAATATTTGCATTAACTTAATATGAGCAGAGGAAAGGCTAAGAAGAGTAGATGTAAATAAATTGCATATGAACAATCTATGTACTTGTATGTTCTCTCGGTAAAAGTAGGTGAGTATGATATACTATGAGTGTCTAACGATGAACGACCAATTGACGACGGATGTATCTGATACTTGAATGGAAAAAGAATCAGATGACATAGCAGTTATACACATTTTTACTAACCTTAAGAGACGTATTAAACAGATACCCAAATATTTAAGAGTTGTCTAGAGCAAAACCATGTTTCACCAACTGTAACGGGACCCTTTGCAAAACACAATTAGTTGGTACCTAATATAAGGAGGCGTCGGTCGTCGCCTTGTTCGTCGTAAATGAAAACGGGCAATAAAGTTAGGCCTGTTATGAACGAGCTTCATCTACGTAATATGACATTAAAGTTAGGCCTGTTATGCACGAGCTCCATCTACGTAATATGACATTAAAGTTAGGCCTGTTATGAACGAGCTTCATCTACGTAATATGACATTAAAGTTAGACCTGTTATGCACGAGCTCCATCTACGTAAGATGACATTAAAGTTAGGCCTGTTATGAACGAGCTCCATCTACGTAAGATAACATTAAAGTTAGGCCTGTTATGCACGAGCTCCATCTACGTAATATGACATTAAAGTTAGGACTGTTATGAACGAGCTTCATCTACGTAATATGACATTAAAGTAAGGCCTGTTATGAACGAGCTCCATCTACGTAAGATGACATTAAAGTTAGGCCTGTTATGAACGAGCTTCATCTACGTAATATGACATTAAAGTTAGGCCTGTTATGCACGAGCTCCATCTACGTAATATGACATTAAAGTTAGGCCTGTTATGAACGAGCTTCATCTACGTAATATGACATTAAAGTTAGGCCTGTTATGCACGAGCTCCATCTACGTAAGATGACATTAAAGTTAGGCCTGTTATGAACGAGCTCCATCTACGTAAGATAACATTAAAGTTAGGCCTGTTATGAACGAGCTTCATCTACGTAATATGACATTAAAGTTAGGCCTGTTATGCACGAGCTCCATCTACGTAATATGACATTAAAGTTAGGCCTGTTATGAACGAGCTCCATCTACGTAAGATAACATTAAAGTTAGGCCTGTTATGCACGAGCTCCATCTACGTAATATGACATTAAAGTTAGGACTGTTATGAACGAGCTTCATCTACGTAATATGACATTAAAGTAAGGCCTGTTATGAACGAGCTCCATCTACGTAAGATAACATTAAAGTTAGGCCTGTTATGAACGAGCTTCATCTAGGTAATATGACATTAAAGTTAGGCCTGTTATGAACGAGATCCATCTACGTAAGATGACACAATTATAAGATACAATGACATCATATCAAAAATAAATTGTCAGGTGTGAAAATCGGAAGAGAAAATGAAGAGGAAAACTTCAAAGAAGATAATATATAGTGTGTCCCTCGTACAAGTGCACATCCAAAAGTGGGTGAAACTACATCTAAATATATCGACAAAAACAAAGAAAAATTTTTTTTTTAGTTTTTTTTTAATCTTGAAAAAATACTCCACCTGGGTATTTTTGTATGGGACGCGAGCGCAGTGCCTTTGGAGAAAATATTGTATTTATGACAGAACGTTGTATTTTTTTTTTGTTACAAAGATAATGAAATAGGCAATAATAAATAGGAATAAAAGTATAGTAAAATGGGGAAATTATTTTGAAAAAATTTACTATTACTGAAAAAAAAAGAAGGAAAAATTAAAGAAATAATCTTTTGGGATATTATTTTTATGGTAATGGTAGTTGATTATGTTTTGTTTTTGATTTGGTATGCAACGTCTATTCTTAAGGATTATAACAGTTTTATTTCATTGCATTAGTCGCGATAGATCAAAAGTTATGACATATTTTATACATAGTCATAGGCAAAAAAAAATTAAAACAAAGATTTTCTAAAAAAAAAAAAACTTTTTTTTGTCGATAAAATAAGGAGGGTTTCACTCCTTTTCAGATGTGCACTTGTACAAGGGACACACTGTATAGCAGGTAAATTTGATCGATACAGACAGCGATATATACAGACAACTTTATTGTGGGGACTCTGTGATAATGACAAGAAACTACACATCCATCGAAATAATAAGGAAAGGAAGTATAATCTCGGTAGGAAACGCCATTAAAACGTGACGCCACATTTTGAAGGTTGTGTGCTTTGTGGTGTACGACAGACGTTTAGCTCATTGGTCAGCAAAAAGCACGTGATGTTATCTCCCCACCTCTGTATGCCTAGCAAAAAAGTTTTTTAAAGTAAACGTACATGTTACTACTTCGCAAATTTAAACTTTTTTTCATGGTTGTACACCTTCAACAGTGATTCCAAACCAATTGACAATCATCAAGTAAGCGACAGTATCGTGGTCCTCTATCAACACGCTGTGTGTGAACGAAACAAGACAACAAAGTCGAATGACGCTCTAACCAAAACATCTTGAATAGGCCGGATTATCCGTCATAAAAATGGATATGTTTATGCAACATTGGGCAGTGATCAAGATTATTAACAAATAACACTGATCAACAAAGATAATTATACTTATTTTTGTTACTACTTGAAATATTTTAGATATTCTTGTAGAAATTTGTGTGTTGAATCTTATCGAAAAACTTTTACGTAGCAATAAGGATAATAAATAAAATACCAGTATTAAAGTAATAAAAAATATATAATACAATAACTACAGATTTATCCTTTACTTATGTACTACACTTAACTAAAAATATTTTTTCATTAGATGCTGGAATCAAAATACAGAAATGTTAAACAAGAAAAAATATTTTTTTTAAAACGTTAGATACGCGGCTATAAAAAGGGTTGAATGCGTGATGTATTTAAAAAAAAATCGTATTTCTATTTGAACTAATATTCATGTATTATATTTTATTATCAGAATTTGGGAAAATACCAATTTCACGTGATTTTATATTTCTCACTTGCATATTGTCACCGAATCGTTATAACATTACTTTGTTATTCGTCCGTCTGTCTGTCCGTCCGTCTGTCCGTCTATCCGTCTGTCCGTCCGTCCTTTCGTCTGTCTGTCTGTCTGTCAAGACCCTTTTTCTCGGGCCCTGTACGAGATGTCAAATTGAAACTGATACCTTATACAGAATTCTACGGCCCCATGGTGTTAGAAAAGCAGGCTCGATTTGACACATAGGGCACTTCCAGTTGGCTTAGAAACTTGAAATTTCTTTTACGTTTAGGTCTTATAACATACACATAGAAAAAATATATTATGATTACATATGTTTAATTATTTTGCCAGAAAAAAGGCCAACTTAAATAGATACTTTAGGTACATAGAGTTTAATAGATTGTATGTGTCAAGTTAAGTTGGTCCTTCATAACTGCAGTCTGCAAGTGGAATTATTTACCATAATGTTTCAAGGGGTCCGTACCCGTATGTTGCGGAACGGAATCCTAGTGCACGAGTCAGACTTTTTAGTTTCGGAAATACAAAAGAGCATAAATTATTTATTACCAGTTACATTTTTGAAAATATTTTTTTATATAATTTTACTTCACCTTGGAATTAATACGTACAGTGGAGACCGCATCAAGTAAGACACATTGGACTTTGTACCTATCTTATATTCTTCTCTGTAGGGGCTAATGTTGTACTGCAAGTGTATAGCTTGATGTGGTCTCCACTGTACGTAAGATACAAGGCATTTGCAAGAAATGCAAAATAAATTTTCCCGCATTAATTGTTACTTCAATGGAATAGATCACTTAACGATACAAAATCACCAATTTAGGTATGTAACATTTTAAAATTAGGTTATATTTATATAATTGGAATCTGCATAGTACTTACCTATTTCAAAAACAATAAAATTAAAAAGTTTGTTAAGTCATCATTATTTGTTTTTGAACAATGAATTAAATTTTTGGTATCGGTCTATCTATCTGTGAGTTGCGAATAAGGGAATTAAAAGTAATATAAGCTATAATCCGTTATGTACCTCGAAAAATGGTTAGTTTGTTTAGCTTTTGTCTAGAAGATGATCTATGAAGAATGCTCTTTCATGCATAACACCATCCAATTCTCGTGTACCACGTCTAGGGCGGAGCTCCACGCAATTTAGACTCTTTTGTTATCTTTATTGTAACGTGATAGGGACTAAAATGCTACAACTGACTATAAACTTATGTGGTTAATTTTAAATTATTCTTAGGTTATTTATTTTCGACTAATGTTTGAAAAATTATGTAAATGTTCATACTTACGCATAGAAACTTATACCATCATGCTTGGAATGTTTCGTGGAGTTGCTTAAAAACCATTTCACAATGCAACTAGGCATATTGTGGCTTTTTTCAAACGTTTCATGTATATACCCGACGACTTAGTTCACGCACAGCTGTCACGAGACTGCTTGACGTGCGGCACTTATAACTGGGTCATTTTACTTTTAAGGTCCCTTTAGGTTTTGGTGCTTGTCCAGAACGAAAAATATTGTTAAATCTGTCAGCATCTTAATATTGCGAAATCGCATTTAAAAGTTATAAACTTAAAATATAACACTGTAATACTTCTATTGCTATTTACTTGAGAACGGCATTATAATAAGTTAAATTTAATGTGAAATATAGTTTACCCCTCTAAAATGCAGTGTCCCCAGTAGATCGTGTTGTTAGAAACACGAAATTAACTATTATATTTGTATGAAAAACCAGCTATTTAATATCGAAAATAAAAGGCTCGGTACATATTTATTTCAATAACAGCAAAAAAGCTAATTTAATCTGTCTTTTTTTTTTACAAGGCGTGACTAAACTTTGTCCCATATATTTTGTATCCTTCGTAACGACATCCATAAAACTAGAATATTCTCTGTTTAAACCATCGCACGTGACAACTATGCGTAAAAAGGAACGTCGTAATTTTTAGTGGCGCGGGGGCAATGGAGGGGAGGTGTGAAATTTGACACTAGCGGCAGTTAGTGTGATTCGCGCGTTCCGCCTAGGCAGCGTGTATTTTGTGTTCGTATCCGAAGTCACGGCGTTTTAAAAGTAAGTATTACTTGTAATTGAATATCTTTCACATATGTTACAGATTTCATTGTTTTGTTTTGATTTGAGTTAAATTTCTGTAATTATGTTATACCAATTTCACCTCAGATTTATAACCTTAAAATATGTATACTTCGTCACGCGTATCCTTCGTCACATTGTTTATCGTTACGAAGGAGACGAAGATGCTACGAAGGGGACTTATGTGCTGTAAATAGCAATACTTTGAAAAAAAAAATTTTTTGCCTTTATAAATTTCGTTTTGTCTCATAAATAAAATAGTCTTTTTCATTATTTTAGAATAATATGGCGCTAACAGCAGCAGAAAGACAACGTCGCTGTAGGCTCAAGAAACAGGCTGATAAGGAGAAGTATGAAGAATACTTGAGAAAAGCAAGAGAAAGATATCACACTAATAAGAAACTTGTTAAAGACATGAATTGTAGAGAAAAAAGACTGACAAATCGAAAATGGAAGATTAAACAGAAAAAGTATAGAGAGAAGTTAAAAGAACGAGAGCAGCTTATAGAGGAAGACACTCTTTCACCATCTCTAACCGACGCTAGCTCACGAAAAGTTCATTTTAAAACGAAAAAAATGCGTCGGGAAAGAACTAAGCTTTACAGAGATAATCTAAGATTGGAGACAGAAATGACTGAATGGAAACGCAAATATGAAGCTTGTAAGAAAAAATTACAGCGAACTAAATCCCGTTTTGATAAATACGAGGTGGTGTGTACAGCTATTCAAGAAAAATACAAAACTACGAAGTCTAGGAAAGAGAGAAAAATTATCAAGGAAATGCTTGCATCAAATTTTGTAGAGAAAACAGGTCTTACCCAAGAGATAAGAGTTGCAGCACTCGGAATAAAATGCAAAGATAAATTGCGGAGATGTCAGAAAGTCCAGAAGACTAAAAATTTACGAAAGGCGATCCAATATTTCTTCCTGCGTGATGATGTCAGTCGTGCTACAGCTGGCAAAAAAGAGACAGTGACCAAAAATAAAGTAAAGAAACAGAAGAGATTCCTCCTTGATATAATGACAAATCTTCACCGCTCCTTTTTAAAAGAAAGTGGCATGAAATGTTGTTACTCATACTTTACAATGAACAGGCCATTTTATGTAGTTACTCCTTCCGCTGATGCTCGCGAAACATGCCTGTGCAAGCTCCACACTAATATTCAGTACAAAATACTGGCTTTAAAGAAAAAACGAGCAGTTTTCACCAGCGACTTGAGTCGTTTTCTGGAGTCTGTAGTTTGTAGTATAAATCAAAAGGAATGCATGTTTGAGGCATGTGAACAATGTAGCGGCAAGAATTTGATTGATTTAAATTTGTGTCCAGATGATGAAGTGTCTTGGTGGGAATGGGTGCGTAAAACTGAAGAGATTACTAAAGATCAGAAAAAACGCAAGATTTCCAAAAATGTAAAAGAGCTTCAACAAGCTAAGCTATCGGATCTGATTGTCAGTTTTAAGAAAGACCTCATAGAATTCAAAAAACATGTGTTTAACGTCCGAATCCAACATAAAGCTTATAGAGACTGTATTGACAATTTAGACCACAAAAGTGTTGCTGTCCATATCGACTTTAGCGAGAACTATAATTGTAAATGTAGTCAAGAGATACAATCTCACCATTTCGGGGGTTCTCGTAACCAGCTGTCATTACACACAGCTGTCATCTACAGAAAGCCTGAAGGAGCAGAAACCAAAGAAAGTACATCATTCTGTACGGTTTCATCATGTCTGCTTCACAATCCTGCCGCAATATGGGCTCACGTAGACCCGATTCTAAAGTTTATTAATGAGAACTATCCAGAAATACATACTATTCACTGGTTTTCAGACGGTCCCTGCACACAATACCGCCAGAAACAGAATTTTTATCTCATGACGACCAGACTATTTGATGACTATGGATTCAAGGACATGACTTGGTCATTCTTTGAGGCCGGTCATGGAAAAGGAGCAGCCGATGGAATAGGGGGACTGATAAAGAGGACAGCCGACAGAATGGTCGCTCATGGAAAGGATATTGCCGATGTGACTCATTTCTATACGTTTTTAAAAGATGCGACAAAAGAAAGTTGTTCCTTATTACCCACGAGGACATCGATCGCATTTCAATGACTATACCAACATCTTTGCTGCCTATTCCGGCCACAATGAGAATGCATCACATTTTTTCCTGTGCACGAGGACAATTAAAATACAGTGAGCAAAGCTGCTTCTGTAAGACTGAAGGTGTTAACGGTTCTTGTTTTTGTATCGCACCTAGCACCCAGTATAACTTTTCTTCAAACACTGTGACAGAAGATATGGATATTGACGAAGATGTTAATATTGGCGAGGCTAGATGCGTTGAAGCGGGAAATTTTGATATGGATGAAATGGGCATTTTTAATTCTGCCATACAGAACCTCAATGCTGGAAGAACAGGACTCCTCTTCAAGAACATTTATGAAGGTTCAAGTGATAGCTCTGATAGTGAGACTTTAGCACAAATTCAGGACAAAGAAAATAGAAATAGAAACACCTGTGCCGGTACCAGCGTCGATAAAACAGAAATCCACCCAAGAAATATTCCTAAAGGTACATACTTGCTTATAAAAATCATGAGTGAAAAGAACAAACAATACAATTATGTTGGTGTTACTGATCGTGATTTTGAAGACTCAGAAGTAAAGGTTACTTTTTTAAGATGTGTCGACGAAACAAAGCGTGCTTTTCGTCTTAAAGATGATGATGTATCATTTGTTGATTTTGAGGATATAATTAAAATATTAGATATGCCTTCTATAAAAATGAAGGGGAAAAGAGTATTGTACTGTTTTAAGGAACCTATTGAAGAAGTTTTTGAAAAATAGATGTCGTTGCAAATAAATATAATGTCTAAGCAGCTTAATTTAAGAGATGATTTTTAAAAGATTTTCTGTTTTTTTTTTATTAATAACCATCTTTGATAGCAAATAAAGCTAAAAAGGGGCAAATATGTATTTATTCATACTTATTAATAAGTATAATAAGTTCTCTGTTCCTTTAATGATTTTGTGTCTATTTCGTCACGTTTATGTCAACTTCGTAACGGTTCCTGGGATGATGTCCCCTAATCATATTATTTAAAACTACACATTTATAATCGGAGAGTGACCTTATTTAAGACTGATTAAGATTATATAGTGTTATACATACATGCCTTACAGATGTTTATTGCAAATAATGTGATTTTCTTTAAATGGTTTAAAACTTTTGATTTTAGTTTTCATTTCAATGTGACGAAGGAGACTTAGACTGATAATTTTAATCAATATAACTGATTATTAAAATACTAATCGTTAAGGTAAAGAAAGCTCTTGTGTTTCCGATAATAAAGGTAATGTTTCTTTTACAAAAACTGTTTATTTATTTCTTTTATGCAAAAATCAATCTTTGTGACGAAGGATACATTTATTGACACCTGGTGAGACAAGTTCAAACCAAAACAATAATATTATTTAAATATTTTTACTGCTGCATACAAATTTATGATCCACATAAGTCTATCGATAAAATTAATGCCACAGAGAAATTCTATGTTCACTTTATATTTTTTTAAGAAGTGGGGCCTTATTAGTAAAATGACCCAACTAAGCACATGCCCACCATGGCAATTATTTAGTGGCGTCAATTTTCAAGCGCGTTTATACTTCCATTCCTTGTTATTTCGATGCTACACATCATATACACTTTGTACCACTTTAAAATATACTATATTGTGCCGCCATTGTGAATCGATTAGGGGCAAAATTTTGCTTAGTAAAGTATTTAAAAAGTCTCTGGTGTAAGTTTGGCTTTATTAGTCAAAGTCATCCATAATTAAATGGACCATCTCAAAGATAAGGAAGAGTTCGTGTCGTCAAAAAAACTGGAACAATTTGACATAAGAGAGAACTCCATTATCTCTTAAACCTACAATGAGGGGGCACAATGAGCGTTTTTCCTTACGTCAAATTTAGTGTTAAATAAGATTCCTAGATGGCACTGTCGATTATTTAGCCATAGAATCAAAGACAAAATTTGCACCGATTCCAAACAAATGAAAAACCACTTTGACGTTGTTTGCTACGAAACACATTTTATCTATGGTGACATGGACAGCGCCATCTGGAGGAAAGCTAAGAACTAAGAAAAAAAAACAACGAGAAAAACGCTTATTGTAAGATTTCGGGTTTGTACCTTTTAGGTACTACGGAACCCTAAAAAAATAAGCCCAGAACGGACAGGTCTGTTTTTGCTAAAACATCCTTTGTTTATGAATTGTCAGTATCAAAGAATAGAGTAAAGGCGATTAAGGAAATTCCTGCCCAAGTACTTATCCTAAGGGAATAATTACGAAAATACCTTAATCTGCGGAACTTATATAACCACTAGCTGTTGCCCGCGACTTCGTCCGCGTGGAGGAAGATAATGTGGCCACAGTGCATTTCCATCCCTTTAGAATTCCACAGTAAAAAGTATCCCAGTTATTAAGTATGATAATAAATTATCGAAAAGTGATCTTACTTCCTTCTCTCTTTATAATCCATGCCCCACTGCTGTGGATTGAACAGTAGTAACCGCATTAAAACCCGTTCAGTAGTTTTTTGCGTGATGCGTTGTCCGACAAAAATTCCGTTTTTTTTATCACCGCTATTTTTTTTTGGAATATCATCAATGTACAGACAGACACAGTTCTTTAACAGGTTTTTAATATATTTAGTAACATACTTAGCTTTACAATTTTCAGTTATATATTATAGTACCACCCCGTTTCATCAAAGAAGGTATCACCATCTATTATTTATAAAATTGCTGCAACTTTAACAAAATATGATGAAACTATGACAGAAATAAATTTCTATGTTTGAACACTTGGCGATTTATCCATCGCAAGGAGATATAAATTAACATTATATCATTGCAGTATAGAAACGCAGCAATTTCTGCGTTTCTATACTGCAATGATATAATGTTAATTTAAAATATGGTGACACTAATTAAATTAAAAGAAATAATTAAATGTATTTTATGCGGGTTCAAATAATGAACAGCGCCACCTCTTGATTTTAAATGTATTAAAATTCTAACCAAACATTTTTTTTTATAAACTATCGTTCGTGGCGTCTATAGTCCTTCAACGCTAGAAATTATTATTTACTGTGTAACTTCTAATAGTAGAAAAGTAAATTCCAAAAATCTTAAAATTACGAAAACTTTTTTTTCCGACATCCGATTTTAGTGAAACAAAACAATTATTCGGCTCCAAATTAAGGTCTGTCTATTTATGAAAACTAGATGAAAATCCGTTCAGTAGTTTCGGAAATGTGCTCGAGCAAACAAACAGACAGAAAGGAATTTTAAAAGTCGATGATTTTTGTGTTTCATTACTCTTCTTTAGTCACCCCCTTTCTATTTTTCTCCAATGTACAGACATACCAAGTTCTACTGTTTTATATATGTATTGCTATTGATTATATGCTCAAGTATGCCATCAATTACATAAAGAATGAAGAATAGAAGTTTTTACTGTAATATTATCAAGCAACCATTGTTTTTATAGATACCTAGCTATCTATTATATATTATGATTCCTCTGGTCAATAATTTCAGGCGAGGGCAAATTTTTCATTTTTCTTTATAAATATGGTTTGCATAAAAGTTCTTTTGAGTGTAGATAAGGGAGCACTATGGGAAAAAAGAGTTACAAAATGTCCGATATCGTGCCACCTTATCAACATGCGACCTTCTTTTTCCTGTCCTAATGTTCCAATGGATTGTTAGGGTTCCGTGGTACCTAAACGGTACAAAAGGAACCTTTATAGTGAGAGTCCGTTGTCCGTTCGTCCGTCCGTATGTCACAGCCGTTAACTTTAGCACCGTTAAAAGACATGAAATTTAGCACAAAAATAGCAATAATTTGCCCACATATCATGGTGTAAAGAAAATATGAAAAATTTTAAATTGTTCAAAATATTTCCGAGATATATTTCGACCAACTTGTGGTCGTCGTCAGTCGAATTACAAAAATAGATATTTGACATATAATAAAGACAGATATTGACATTTACCCGACGAAAACTAAAAAAAAAAAAAACTTAATTTTAAACTATTGGATATGTCATGCTAATATTTTGTTTCTTTATGAAGGACTAAAAAAAAAAACTTACTGTAATCAATAACATGTTACACTTCAAATAATCCATGGTCTAGTCTGGAAAGTCAATCACTGCCAACCAAAAACCGAAGTCCACATAACAGAAGAAAACAAACAACCACAATCGAACGATAACACGCGCGAGTTCGATTTCAAATTTTAAATTAAGAACACCGGCAATTGGCGCGAACGTTCGTTACGGAATGGCGTCAGCCAGTCAGCTCTCAGAGAAAGTGTTGTGTTTATTTATGCATCTCAAGACTATGGACACATCAGTCAGAAGTCCTTACTGCTAATGGACCGATCAAGTCGCAAGATGCGACTGTGTTTTCGAAGTTTCCGTATCGGATCGCCCAGAAACCAATGATTTCAAAAGCTCAGAAACGTAATTTTAAATCTGGGTTCTGATACGTAAGTAATTTATTAGGTAAGAAGTACAGTACCTATAGTGTATTAATTGCCACTATCTAGTTTCAATACTTATCATCATTTCATTTTGTAAATTAGAATGGTGTTGTAATCCATTACTACAGTCATCATCAAAAACTTATTGTGTCGTAAAGAAAGACAATAGACAATGATTTGGTAATTATCACACAAAGAAAGTAAACAAGCAAATAAATATTGCGTTGATATCTATGACAAAATTAGTTGTAAAAAATCATTTCATAAAATCCGCTTTATTTGTTTGATCGTAAAATAAATATAGCAAGTTTGGTAACATTTCACATATTTGGTAGAAACACATTTCAAAATTAACAGTGGTGCTCCTCAAGGGATGGACTATTACATAAAAAAAAAAAAACGGATTGTAATATGGGATGCCAATTCGATCAAAATATACCGCGTAGTCATAGGTTTTACTATGGCATATTATTGAAACATTTTGTGTCAGCTGCCAGCCTGCCACAAACCATCAACTGTAACAATACTCGTAGAGATTTTGAAAGGAAATAATTTTATGATTACTTGATACAACAACTAGTAACGCTCACGAGTGCGTTATGTGCATTTTACGCCTTTTTAGGGTTCCGTAAATAACAAGGAACCCTTATAGTTTCGCCATATCCATCCGTCTGTCTGTCTGTCCCCGTCTTGGCTCAGAGACTCTTAGTACTATTGGCACGAATATACTACATATTAAGGCGCTACGGAAAAAAATCGACACTTTTAGAACGTGCATAAACGTTTGATAAAATTGTACATTATTTTTGGATTCTTTTTCTAGGGATCTGTTAGAACAGAAACACGATTGGAGAAATTCGGCTCGATAGAAATATTTATTGAAATGAGGTCTTTTTCGACACTAATTCTCCTGGTTTGACAATTTGGAATGACATATGGACCGCAATTATATTTTATTAGATGGATTGTAACAGTATCTAAAACCTGGTTAAACGAAATTTTGATAGCAACTTTAGTATATTTTATATTAATAAAAAACCGACATTTTGCTACTTTTCCTCGAATCCGTCCCTCTTGCTCTGAGTATTTTTTCGCGTATGGAGTAAAAGGGACGCTAAAACTTTTACATATCGCCTTAATCACGCCAACAAAGTTGTAAAATTGATAATTTTATTTGTTTTAAGTTGTAAAATAAAATTGTGAAAAACATTTTTTTGTTACCTCTACACTTAAACTGGGGATGATTTATTTTTGTCGCCAATCCCATGGTGTGGGTACGTAGTAATACTTTATATTCTCTGGTGTGGGTGTCGTTGGACAGGTCTTCCAAAAATATTTTAGGTGTGTGGAAACTATTTTCGATTCAGCGATCCGTTTGCAAAATATTAAGCTATAAAGTGCTAAACGGTTGTTTTTAGGTATGTAAAAAAAGTCACGGTAGTATTTCATAGAAAAATGCAAAGCCGCTCATATTGATGATTTGTGACTAGGGTTTGCACTATTCGTTTAATTTTACTATTCGAATAAAATGAATACTTCTAGAGCCAAATATTCGAATATTCGGATATTCGAATATTTTTAAACATTGATTGAAAACAATACAATATCAATTCAAAACAAACAAAAGCAGCTAGACTGTGGTTTGGTTTGATTGCTGCATAATTTTATTCAAATAAAATCAAGTATTTTAATTATTTTTCTTGTTTGTGTTAACACAAGTTAACACAACACAGATGCGTGCGCGCTGTCGCTGGCCGCGTGACTGACTGAGTGAACGAACGAACGAGGCTGAACGAGTAAATGAACACAAGGTGGGGTGGGACTCAGGGGCAGAGTAAGAATAAGACCAAAAACAAAAACTTTATTATTATTCAACTATTCGAATAATTTAAATGAATTATTCGAATTTGAAATTGGAGCGGATATTCGAATAAAATGAATATTCGAATATTCGAATTGCAAACCCTATTTGTGACTCAACTAAGGTGCTTCGGGTGCAGAAATCGTGAATTTATTTTTTTCCGTTTTTTAGTGTTTGTTGTTATAGCAGCAACAGAAATACATCATCTGTGAAAATTTCAACTGTCTAACTATCACGATTCATGAGATACAGCCTGGCGACAGACGGACAGACAGACGGACAGCGGAGTCTTAGGGTCCCGTTGGGCACCCCCCGGGTGTACGGAACCGTAATAAGACGGTTTATCAACAGACATCTATCTATCTATCATATTTCGATGTGATGCAAACCGAATCATTTGCAGAAAGGTAGAAATATTTCCATATTGTAATTTTTTTTAAGGAATCCGTTGCTTGGCCAAATAAATTTCCGTTGTCCGTCAAAGACAACAAGAAGTTTAAGATTGTTTTCTGTGCCATCAACCACAAAAAATTATTTAGTAAATTGTTTTTTATACAGGACCTGTAATTTATATAACAAACAATTTAATTGATTTATTTAATGTGTCACTTTTTTCGCTTAAAAAACTATTACAGTCGAAATTTTAAAATTGTTTGTAATTATTGTAATATCTATTGATTTTAATTTTATTTTGTTTTTATATTTAATTTCAACTGTCTTGTTTCTTAGAACTGTACTGCTTGTTTTACATTTGTTTATCTATGTGTGGAAACTTTGCTGGTTTGTGTAATTTAGTTGTGTATTGTTTTTATGTAATGTTAAACTGTTTGTTTCCCAAATATAAATATAAATAAATAAATAAAATAAATTATCCATTCACATTACGAAAAACCTTCCTTTGCAATCACTATCTGTAATTTCCATGAAGAACCTAATGATCGAATTGCCAAGCTAGGCCACAACAAGCATAATCATGTATCGATTTAGACTCGATCGGTTGTTGCTTAGAGTTCAAGTAAGTCATATGTTTTTGCTGAACACATTGTTCCTTTAGCCGTTGTTGTAATAATGTAGCTAACATGTATTTTAGCTACTTTAATAGTATTATGTATTTATGTATGACATATGTATTGTATTCTACTTAGAATAAAAATTATATAGGTATGGATATACAGAGGATGAATGATAGTAGAGTGACGAATTAAAGTTATGGTACAGTTTAGAGTTAGAGTAGATTAAGTGGAAGGTAGAATTCGACCAGACCACGTTTTAACACGTAGTTAACCTGACTCTGGTTTGGTGTATTTGGAGTATTTTTGGTTCTCATCAACTTTAATTTGATCCCCATGTAAAATATTTTTGGCGAGGCCGAAGATCAAGAAACGTTTCCGTCTTTGACGAGGTCGAGCCGCTTTTTTGATCTACATACATTTTTGTTCTCTGAATTAATCCTCTAGTAATGTGCCTTTGGCGGTCTTTGATAACTGATTGAATCGCTTAGTATAGTGTGTTTGGCGAGACTAAAGGCCGAGCCGCGTCTCTGAACGACATTATTTCTTGTTCCCATCGGAACTGATTTATGGGATAAAAAGGATTCTATGTTCAATTTCAGGTCAAGAACAACATTGTGTGAAAAGTTTCAGGTCAATCGGTTCAGTAGGTACGGAATGGAGGAGTAATGGTACAATGTTAATATTACAGTTCATTATTCGTTTATTATTGTCGTTCACATAACAACCGTTTCACCGATACAATTTCGGCATTATCAAGGCGAGTGTCGTTCTTAGAACGACAAAATGGCGTTCACCGTCGTTGTCAAACGGCCACTGACCACCATATCATTATATAAGGTCTTTCAATTTAAATGGGAAGTAATTTAGGAGGTGATTCAGTATCGTTAATACATCACATTCCACTGCAAAGTACTTTTTTTTGTGCGAACTTTTTCTTAACTTGTCCATACAAACTGAGTCAGCTGATCGGACCACTTTTTACTGAGAAGTGAAAAAAAAGTTCGCGCAAAAAAAAGTGCTTTGCAGTGGAATGTGATGTATTAACGATACTGAATCACCTCCTAAATTAATTTCCATTTAAATTAAAATACCTTATATATTATTATGTCAGTTCACGCGAGTTTCAATATTAAGGCATATTCTGAAGGCTTTAATTTTAGTTAAAGTGCTGTCAAAACTAAATTTTCTTCATATTAAAATAGTCCTTAAATGTTAAGAACAGAAGCTAAATTACTTTGAAAAAATCAAGTTTTGACAGCACTGAAACTTTAATTAAAGTCTTCAGTTTAAAGTCTAAAAATAACTTAACATGAAAATTTAACCAGCCTATATGCACGCAGCTTAGCTATATGTTATCAAATACAAATTCAAATTCAAATAGTTTATTTTGCAAAGCAGGTATATATAATACAATTTTTACACGTCGAATTTAATCTAATAAAAAATATATGTCATAAAATAATAAATGTACATGAACTAAATTAAAGGTTTATTTAATTTATGTAGCAATATATATACGATTAAACATATAGGTAAAATATATATTATACAAGGTGAAATCCAATCAACCGCCCGAACCCATACCAGAGACCCGGCCAGGGACCAGGAACAAGGTTCAATGATCACCAACCGAGCCCCCAGCACGAATCCAGGCGGCCGACCAGTGGCGTACACAGAACTTTTTGCTGGAAAAGCAAGCAATTGGTCAAGAATAACAATAAAAAAAATATGAACAATTTAAATATCACTTTGAAAAAAAAAAGTTTGTATTGGAAATTTTCACTCTAGGGTAGACAATAACACCGATTCGGCGCAACACAACTTGCCTTAATTGACAGGACTAAACTTAATTTAAGTGTTCTGTGCTTTTCTTTCTGTATCGAAAAGACAAAGACGGGACGCTCAAAATAAGGTTAGTCTTGGCAGTTGTGTTGCGCCGAATCGGTACCATTGTCTACCCTGGCGTCATACAATTTTTTTTTCAAAGTGATATTTAAATTTTCTCATATTTTTTTTATTGTTATTCTTGACCAATTGCTTGCTTTTCCAGCAAAAAGTTCTGTGCACGCCACAAATCCCATCCTATATACTACATACTAATAGGTACATATATAAATACATGCCTACCTCCGCCCATTCGATTTGTCTTGCTAAGAAGAAGGGCAAGAAACTTAGCAAGATCATGTCTTTTTTTTAAACATAAAACTTATACTATAAAAATGACTTATATCTACTTTAACTAACTAAACAAACTTTTGATAGCGCTGATATTCAGCAACCTCCATTCTATCAGCCAATGCTCATATTTTATCTACTTGAAATTGAGAAACACTCCATAATTTCTCTCTGCAATATCCTCAGCGCCACCGAAAACCCAATGAAAGGTTCATCTATAAAAAAACACTAATTCCGTCCAGGGGTTGGTGAGAGGAAAGGGGGTGGCGGGAGCCGCGTGATCCATCACAGCGCCTGTCACTTGCCATTAGCAATGCCTCGATGGTATTATAGGATTATGTACCTACGAGCAGACTAGGTCTATATCTAATTATATGATACTTGCACACATGGGCCGGATTTTTGTTGCGTTGAAATCGATTTTCTAGAGACTGCTTCGATACTTTAGTATTAGAACTTAGTGCTATAAAGCTTTTAAGTATATCTTTACGACATACCGGGTGTAATGGATAGGTATCGTAACCGCATTATGTACTGATCGTATTGAACAACTTCCCCCAAAGAAAAAAATGACATATAAAATTCACATCATGTTTTTCTATTTCCGCGGGTATTTTTCTTTAGGAAAGGTTTTCAGTATGTGGTTTTATTTAAAGCCACCTGTCTATTTATTTACACCCGATATCTCCCCAAAGGAGGGTGTCAGAGTTGTTCAGGCTGTTTTAGAGTGTCATTAGATTAGCCAACACCCTCTTTTCACCGATGCGATGCTACTACCTTATAAAGATTTGCTTGTAATTAATGCCTCAGAAATCCCGAGATACTGGGTGGCTTTTTGCATCCGCTGGAGATTACCTTGGATTCCTTGCACGAGTCGTTCCTGGGGATGAAGGGACAAAGGAGTCATTACGTCCCAAACGTGATGAGTGGTGAGCCCTATCGCCGTACTTCGGGCACAAATGGACCAGCAGCTTAACGTGCCTTCCGAAGCACGCAGATTGGACACAAATTAATGTGCACCGCGGGAATTGAACCCACTACCTATGGGTTAACAGGCGAGCGCTTTACCATTCAGCCACAGAGGCGGCGCGGCGGCGGACGTTTTTATGCTAATAACTGAATTTTGATTTTACTTGAGTGTTTTTTTTTTCTTATTTCAAAATATATCTGATCGCCTCTGTGGTCCAGTGGTTCGAGAACCTGACCACTGATCTGGAGGTCGCGGGTTCTAATCCCGTTGGGGCACATTTGTCTGTGCCTAAAGTACGGCTATAGGGTTCGCCATCTATCACGCTGGACGTAATAATCCGGTAAAACGTGAGTGTACGAGTGTGGTCTGTGACTTGCATTTCCCATAAGAAATTTTTGTTAATAACTATAATTACACTTCAAGAAATCAGTTCTGCTACTAAAATTAGTCTTAAACAAAAATTTAATAATTCATTAAATTAACTTTTTTTTTTAATTTCAAATAATTTTTACATCAAAAACAGTTGTGCTATATAGCTACCATCGGAAACCTATTGGTTTATCTGATAGCAGCGGACGTTCTTATAAATGTTAATTTTACATCTTAAACAAAGGTATATAAATTTTCCAAAAAAGTATTTTTTTCAAAATCAAAATCAAAATCATTTATTTTATATCTTATTTCTAAAATTATTACTGTTATGTATACGTTTTGCATATCTTTAGGAAGCTCATTTACAGTTTTAGGCAAACAATACATCCTTAAGTCCTTGTTCCATAAACATTTTTTCAATGCAAGTGCTCGTAAAGGCCCACTTTTTATGCATCAAAACCGAACAGAAAGTCGATTATTTTGCCCTAGGGCTTTAATATATTTTTTTTTAATTTATTTACAATGGTTGGCTAACCTGCAGCCTTTCCTGTGTATCATAGACGTTATACTTTTTTTACACCGTTTAACGGCTATGGATACAGTCCTTTTGAGCCAATTACAATTTAAAGTTCACAAGATTATATTTGTTTTCATTTCCTCACACTATGCATTGAAAAATGTAGTATGATACACGGGCGTAAAAGCAATAAATTACTCGGTTACGTTTAAAACACTCGCTATGCTCGTGGTTAAAGTAGATTTAAGTCATATATTGTATAGTATAAGTTTTATGTTGAAAAAAAGACATGATCTTGCTAAGTTTCTTGCCCTTCTTCTTAGCAAGACTAATCGAATGGGCGGAGGTAGGCATGTATTTATATATTATGTAACCTATTAGTATGTAGTATATAGGATGGGATTTGGTCGGCCGCCTGGATTCGTGCTGGGGGCTCGGTTGGTGATCATTGAACCTTGTTCCTGGTCCCTGGCCGGGTCTCCGGTATGGGTTTGGATGATTGGATTTTACCTTGTATAATATATATTTTACCTATCATTTTAATCGTAAATATATTGCTACATAAATTAAATAAACCTTTAATTTAGTTCATGTACATTTATTATTTTATTACATATATTTTCTTTATTAGATTAAATTTGACGTGTAAAAAGTGTATATATCTATACCTGCTTTGCAAAATAAACTATTTTAATTTGAATTTGAATTTGAATTTTAAATCGTCCTCGTAATTTATTCTTTTGCGCCCTTGTAGCATAAACTACTATTATATCTTGGTAAGGAGAAAGAAGGTAAGTAATTCAGGTTGCGCAATCCATCCAACCGGTTCTCTTTTATCATCTGGTACTTATTATACTTATTATGATTCTCATCATAATAAGTATACTTAAGTTATAAAAACCTCTGACCGCCCCTTGGGGATTCATGTCGTGAACATGAATATTGTTGATCTACCTACCTCGTAATGAATCCATAATTATTTGTTAATCAATTCCGAACCCAAATGCTCCAATGAGGCGTTAATTCTATAAAACCCTACAATTTGACCCCTGCTCCATTGAAAAGTGAATTAAAGGGGAACACCCTTTTTAACAATATTAAATTGACTGTCTAAACTATATTACCACCTCTTTGAGTTCAAATCTGCGGCTTCGGTTGCACTTGGGCATAGGGCTGCCACCCGTCCGGATTTGACCGTTTTTTTTTATAAATTATACGTAACGACAACCCGTTTATGCTTGAACTGGTTGATCGAACAAAATCACTCCTAGTTATTAAGTACTAATATAGAGTAAGTATATTGTTACTAACAAAATGGACCCTTGTTGTCTGATGAATAAATGATATGATATGATGATATTGGAAAAAAAATAATGAATGTTTAATTTTTACATTAAAAATAAAACATAAGTATTATATCAGTCTTCAATCTTTATCCCCCCGAGTCCCCGCACCCCGCACGCACCCGCTGTCCCTGTAAAACGTGCGCAGGATATACTAATATACTTGCTTATTATTTTTTGTTTTGTGACTAAAATGTCCGGACTTTATCTGAAGTGTTCAGCTCTTTGTCAGAACTTTTCAAATTTGGAAATGGTGACCCTAATTGGACACATAAGATAGGATGAATAAATTTAATATTTATTCTTTGTGATTAAAAGCAATGAGGTAATAGGTTAAATTTTTTGGTGTTGTAACGAAATTAGAATAAATAATTCCCATAGCTTAATTTCGGTTTATTTATTTAATTTTTTTCACAGATAATATGCCATTTTAGGACGTAGTTTTCATTATTTTGGTATATAAATTAACCATTTTTCACTATTTTTTAATGAATTGTCGGTTATGACGTCACTTGAGATTTTTATACATTATACTGATTGTGATGTGTGATTGCTTATAAAAAAAATGGTCTGTCTCTGTCTGTCTACTCATCTGGTATCCATCTGTCAAATCTTTATGAATTTATCGCGATAGCAAAGGACACATTTTTAAACAGCCATTTCTCAAGTGACGTCACACGAAGGCAAAAAGAAGTTGCAGCTTTTTCGTAAAAATATTCATCATCATGGGGTTTTTTAGACCAAAAGTTCGGAACCTTAACATAATTTAATCTAAGCGAATTGTGACGTTTAAAAACATGAAGGTACACAAATAATAGAGTGAATGCGGAAACTGACATTTTTGTGATTTAAAATAATTAGATTGTCCAAGTTTATACAACTAAATTCATAACTACAGAAAATACTGATTATTTGAAGCTTTTACAATATCATAAAAAAACATAGATATTCAATATAATTCTAGTGTATTGTTCACCTATTTTTTTATATACAGGATGTTACGATGATAACCACGAGGTATTCTAATATAAACAACTTTTACTATGAAACCAATCACGGAACCGCGAAAAAAAAATCTGCTGTTCCACAGAAAAGTTAAATACTAGAACAAAATGTATGAAACAGCTGATTCTTTTTTCGCGTTTACAGGATTAGCCCTATAGTAAAAGTTGTTCACATTAATGGATATGGATACAATACCCTGTTTTAAGAAAAAAATTTATCAGTACTGTTATTGTCAGGCCGACGATGATTTGACCTCTAGAGGGAGGGAGCTTGAAAAAAACTTGCTGAAACTTTCCGCGTAACCGACTGGCACACGGGAAGTTTGACAGCTGACAGGTTACATTGTCTCACTGTCCACGCCCGCTATAAGTACTCTGTGTACAAGTTATCTTTGTTTGATGGATGCGACTATGAAAGCTTGGGACTACAGCTGTAAATGTAGAATATACAGGGTGGAAAAAATTTAAGGGCCCCGGAGGGGAACTACCTTAAATCCTTTAGTTAGCTCATTTCACTGAAAGAAAACATTCCTTTATTTTTTAAAAGAAACAAAACTGCATTCAAAGATCTTCTAAAATTTGCTTGTCTCACCCGGGAACTGAACCAACTAAAAGTTAAAAAATAAACCCTCGCTATTTTATTATACGAATTGGTAGGATTATTGTTCAGGATAAAATTTGTCTTATAAACATTTAGTCTTACACTCATCTGTTGTACGAGATACCCATAAAATTGAATATTTATTACAAGTTCTTTATTAACAATACCTAGTACTGTTCATTTGTAAAGTAATAATGACAGGCCATTATTACACAATGACAGCACGGAATGAAAGCGAAAACAAAACAAAATTTGAAATTCGAACGAATACTTTTATCGATTAAAATGTTGAAAGTTATCGTTCGAACTTCAAAATTGTTGCTCCGCGTTGCAAAAAAATACGTTCCCTTTTTAAACTTTTCGTCAGTACGCCTAGTGCAAAAAGGAATTGTGCTGTGCATAGATTTATTATAAGCATTTAACGATTTTCTTATTGAAGTCTTCAACAAGGTACTTAAGATAAATAACATTAGCAAGCTTGTACTTCATACGATGTCTTTGGATGTAAGAGAGTTACAAGTGAATAGTTCTATTTATTGTTAATGAAGAACTTGTAATAAATATTTAATTTCATGGGTATCTCGTACAACAGACGAGTTTAAGACCAAATGTTTATTAGACAAATTTTATCCTGAACAATAATCCTACCGATTCGTATAATAAAATAGCGAGGGTTAATTTTTTAATTTTTAGTTGGTTAGATTCCCGGGTGAGACAAACGAATTTCAGAATATCTTTGAATGCAGTTTTGTTTCTTTTAAAAAATAAAGGAATGTTTCCTTTCAGTAATATGAGCTAACTAAAGGATTTAAGGTAGTTCCCCTCCAGGGCCCTTACATTTTATCTACCCTGTATAATAGGACCCACTGATATCTGTGTTATGACCCCAGGAAAAATGACACAAAATCACATTAAAGTATAACAATTTGTAGAAGGTTTGAAAAGACTTCATTTTGATGAATGTCTGTGATTTACTCTTATAAAATGAACACGATTAATTTCACAAGACGCGATCGGGCTCCTTATCTAATAGTTCTTCAATTATTGTTGTCGACCATCGATAAAAATGCTTGTGATTATCGACACGAATAAATATTTTTTAAAGACAAAAATTAGGAACATGTACTATACCTTTATTTTCAGATATACGATGCTCTAATCATACATACCTTCCCATGAGGACTATAACTAGGTACACATTTAGATGATATTTTAAAATAATAATATTGCACGTCAGTACATACATGAACATATATTTATATTTGTATGTAAAAATGTCATGCATAAATTAACATTATGTCATTGCGGTGAGGATGTGAGGAGCTCACATCCCGGTTCAGAGCTCCTCACATCCAGATTTACTTTTCCTTCTGCGTTTCTATACTGCAATGATATACATATTGTTAATTTATATCTCCTTGCGATGGATAAATCCAAGTGTTCAAACATAGAAATTTGTTTCTATCATAGTTATGCTATGTATGTTTAAATATACTTGGATATGTATATGCATATATTTATTTAATTTAATTTAGTAGTATGATATTTAGGTTAGTGTACACGTATGTATGTATACTTATTTACTATGATTTTTATTCATCAAAGGGGTTTGTTGGAAAAAATCACTACTAAGAGATAAGCTCGCCTGTGTACATATTATTTCTAAGTGTAATTGTTATTATATGTATGCGTGTACAATAAAGAATAAGCATAAGTATTATGTCTTCATATAAAACGGTCAAAACGCGCGCTTCCAAATCTCGGCATACACCTAGGTGTAGTAGGGGTGTGCCGCAGTTAAGTACGAACACGGAGAGTGTGAACGCCCTACCAGACTCACACGCATTCATGTGGGCAGCCCTAATGCGTGCGTCTACCGAGCGTTATTTCAAGGACACTGCCCAGGAGCTGTATTTTTGAATCACTCGCCGTGAATCATAAATATTCACGCACGAAAAAATATCACGTGCGAAATTCAGTTCGATTGGTCACTACATTACGTATTTTTGAATCAGTAGAAATCAATGTCAACGGTTTTCGTTTCACGCAGAAAAAATTAAAACCGGAAAGCAATATTTCGTTGTTTTTAAAAACCGGTAATGAATGGAGGTGAACGGAAAGTAAATTAAAAAGTTATAATGTCATGTCAGTCTCATCGATGCATCGACATCGACATTTTCTTCTTGTTATTCTTGCATAGTTTCTACTTTCTACTAGTAGAAATCGGAAAACGAGTGGGTCAGACCACTCGTTGCAGAATTCACGGAGAGAATTTTCAAAAATACTGATTTCAAGTTTTCGTATGCGAATCATGTGGATTCATATGCGAATTGAAATTTGAATGATTCAAAAATACAGCTCCAGAAGTAATACTGTTACTTTTCTCTACTGTGTCAGTACCTATTACATATTATAAATAACTATTTTAAGCAATGATATTATATAATTCTTATGTATTATATAACCTTATTAAGTTACGTTTTATTTTCTCCACGTTTCATCCTTCATATTCATGACGTAGGTACTCCACAGAATCCGTTGACATTTTAGAAAAAAAAAACCCTCTTTTATTCAAAAGGCAACAAAGCTACGAGCGGTGCCTAACGAAAATGTCAATCTCTAATACAGAAATTCGAGTAAAAATATAATTTCGTAGAATTTCCTCACAATATGTGCGATTCTCCCGTTGACTGGTGATCCATCAACAGGATAGACGGCCGCGTCTGATTTTGAGAATAACCTCCACACATTACTCTCTCGCACACTTTTACGCGCGCTTCTGTATTGAAGAATAAATACAATAAATAAACGAACGTAGCCGAAAGCTGGAATTCAACCCTGAACAAAGAAGTCCAAAGAAATGTTACGTTGCTACGTGTGCTGAACGTTCTTCGAAACGCTACAGCCGATAAAGGTATTCCGATAAAACAGCGTCGAGAGGATCTCGTAACTGATACTCTAATAATGAATACCCATATGTCGCTTCTACATGGCGAAATTAGTGTAGGTAATTTTTTGGAAATATTAAGATGACTTTATAAAATTTTGACTGTATAAAAATATATTTTTTATTCTACTTAAGTGTACTAATTGCATATAAGGTCACGATAGGAGCATAAGGACATATTGGTCCTCGTGCTCCTACCAGTAGGAGAACCGAGTAGGAGCAAGCGGAAACGTTCATATTTTGACCGCCACTGTGGTGCAGTGGTTCAAATGAGTCATCACTATTTCAAAGGCCGCGGTTTCGAAGCTCGTAGCATATGAGTGTTCGGCCTGCGAGCTTTAAAGTTTAAGATTCTTTATTTCCCATAAGAACATTCACTTAAAATGAGAACTTGATTATTTCTAACTTAAGTTAAATATATTACACGACCAGTGGGTCCAGTGCAAGCTGACATATTGTAGTGCTAAAACACAACAGTTATTACATCAGATATTTATACTAAAGTTAAATATATTACACGACCAGTGGGTCCAGTGCAAGCTGACATATTGTAGTGCTCAAACACAACAGTTATTACATCAGATATGTATACTAAAGTTAAATATATTACACGACCAGTGGGTCCAGTGCAAGCTGACATATTGTAGTGCTCAAACACAACAGTTATCACATCAGATATGTATACTAAAGTTAAATATATTACACGACCAGTGGGTCCAGTGCAAGCTGACATATTGTAGTGCTCAAACACAACAGTTATCACATCAGATATGTATACTAAAGTTAAATATATTACACGACCAGTGGGTCCAGTGCAAGCTGACATATTGTAGTGCTCAAACACAACAGTTATTACATCAGATATGTATACTAAAGTTAAATATATTACACGACCAGTGGGTGCAGTGCAAGCTGACATATTGTAGTGCTAAAACACAACAGTTATCACATCAGATATGTATACTAAAGTTAAATATATTACACGACCAGTGGGTCCAGTGCAAGCTGACATATTGTAGTGCTCAAACACAACAGTTATTAAATCAGATATGTATACTAAAGTTAAATATATTACACGACCAGTGGGTCCAGTGCAAGCTGACATATTGTAGTGCTCAAACACAACAGTTATCACATCAGATATGTATACTAAAGTTAAATATATTACACGACCAGTGGGTCCAGTGCAAGCTGACATATTGTAGTGCTCAAACACAACAGTTATCACATCAGATATGTAAACTAAAGTTAAATATATTACACGACCAGTGGGTCCAGTGTGTAGGTAATTTTTTGGAAATATTAAGATGACTTTATAAAATTTTGACTGTATAAAAATATATTTTTTATTCTACTTAAGTGTACTAATTGCATATAAGGTCACGATAGGAGCATAAGGACATATTGGTCCTCGTGCTCCTACCAGTAGGAGAACCGAGTAGGAGCAAGCGGAAACGTTCATATTTTGACCGCCACTGTGGTGCAGTGGTTCAAATGAGTCATCACTATTTCAAAGGCCGCGGTTTCGAAGCTCGTAGCATATGAGTGTTCGGCCTGCGAGCTTTAAAGTTTAAGATTCTTTATTTCCCATAAGAACATTCACTTAAAATGAGAACTTGATTATTTCTAACTTAAGTTAAATATATTACACGACCAGTGGGTCCAGTGCAAGCTGACATATTGTAGTGCTCAAACACAACAGTTATCACATCAGATATGTATACTAAAGTTAAATATATTACACGACCAGTGGGTCCAGTGCAAGCTGACATATTGTAGTGCTCAAACACAACAGTTATTACATCAGATATGTATACTAAAGTCTAAAACTATTAAAACAAGTAAATAGTTAAAAGCTAGTCAATTTCATAACAATATCTATTAAGCATAATTAATGTTCTACTTAGTCATGAAGTTTTTGATACATATATATTTTTTTCTATTCAATAATTGTTTTACAGTTGGTAGTGACGTAATTTTTTAATAGTTTTTTAAATTTGGGCAAATATTTTGATTCTTTTATTGTTTTTAGCAGCTTACTAAACATCTGCCCTCCCTGAAATACCAGATATTTTTCCCGTAATTGCTTTGAAAGGCTCGTTTCATATTTGTACCTGAAATGTGGCGATAAGGGGCTCACTACTCAGGGACGTAATAATTATCGGTGATATGTGGTTGTACCAGTAGTCAATTCTCGGAAAAACCTCTGCCAACCCCTCGGAGATTCATGTCGTGAAGATATATTTATAGAACGTATTATGTTTTAAACGTTGTAAAATATATGTTTTAGTATTACATCATCACTGAAAGGAGTCGCTCATTCAATTGAGCGTATAATTGAAGTAAACAAGAATTATGAAATGAAAATTTGCAGAAGAAAGCAATTCGGGCTGTTTATAATATGAAGCACCGGGTTTCATTAAGAGAAATATTCAAAGAAATTAAAATAGGTATTAACAGTTCCTTGTGAATTTATTTACCAAGTTCTTAAATATGTTAAAACTAAAGAAACCAGAAATAAACAAACTGGCTTGTCCAAAAATCAGACTTGCCAAAGTAGGTAGGTACCTCTTTTGTAGGAAATGGTATAAGATTTTACAAGAAACTTCCAAAGGAGGTCCTTAACTCGTCGGAGAATAAGTTTAGACTGTTTATTAAGCAGGGCCATAGATTTTCCTCTATGGGCAGGGCCTATTGAATAAGTTTAGACTGTTTATTAAGCAGGGCCATAGATTTTCCTCTATGGGCAGGGCCTATTGAAGAAGGCATGTTATAAAATAAATGAATATTTGGACGATAATGAAGCATGGGGTTATAATAATGAAGCATGGAGTTATAATAATCAAGCATGGGGTTATAATAATGATAATGATTTTTGTCACATTAGTAGTTAGTTTAATTTCCTCACCAACGTAAATTAATTAATATATGAAATGTGTAAAAGCAGATGGACTATATGGGACAGGTATACAAAGGTTTTATGTTATTTTTCTTCATGACATTTCTTCTCCTGTCTTGTATTTTTTACAAAAATTGTAACAAAAATTATGAAAAAATAAAAAAAACGGTTAAGTGCGAGTCAAACTCGCGTACCTAGGGTTCCGTAATGTGGATGAAAAAATTAATTTTGTAATTTTTTTGTGAATTTCTCACCCGCTTTATTTTTCTTGTAATATTTACGTAAACACATATTACCACGAAATTCATATTTTTCGGTCCACCAGTTTTGGAGATAAGACATACATTATTTTATGGTCTTCCATCGATTTCTCGAAAAAGATGCAATTAAATGTAGCCAAACTATATGTTTTTACAATCAGCTTTTTATTACCTACAATTGTATATCCATATTGTAATTTAATAATAGTTATTTAAGATACACGTGCGGAAAGTAAGGTCATTGGCACGCATTCGGATAAAAACCTTTTACGCTCAAGTATCTTACAACATTTTTCAATGCATTTTGCGAGGAAATACAACAAAAAAATAAGTACAATAAAGAATGGTGTTTATCATCATTCAATTATTGCGAGAGCGTATATATAATTATTTATATACTTATAAATAATTTTTTTTTTTTTGGACAGCAAAACCTCCTTGCATCTTTGTAATTTTTTAAATTTTATGACCTGCACCAGGCACCACAGAGTCAAAAACTTAAAAAAATTACTTTATTTCACGCGTGAAATAAAGGATTCCAGTACTGTTTTATTTCACGCGTGAAATAAAGAGTCGGTTTCCGCATAATTTTGTTACACAATAAAGAAAACTTTACGAGCAACTGCATTGAGAAATTTTTTTTTATTTATTTTACTTCTTTTTTTATATTTCTCATTTGTGCTCAACTTTTTTTAAACCGCTGTAGTTTTCCTGTAATTGGCCAGCTATGATCTATAATCGAAATTTTCTCCATATTTTTCGGTCAACCAGTTTCGGGGGAATACATATTTTTGTGGTTTTTTAAAGCTTTCTCGAAACCAGTGCCAGTAAATATAGTAAAAGTAAAAATTTTTACAATTATATTTTTAATATCTACAATTTGATACCCATATTGTATGTTTTGGAAATATTTTGAACAAATTCAAATTTTCATTTTTTTTTTTAACCGTAATATTAATTCTATTTTTGCGCTAAATTTCATCTCTCCGTCATTAACGGTGCTAAAGTTATAATGCTGTGACATACAGACAGACGGACGGACAACGGCGTCTCACCATAAGGTTTCTTTTGTACCTTTTAGGTACTACGGAACCCTATAAAGACATGATCTTGCTAAGCTTCTTGCCCTTCTTCTTAGCAAGACTAATCGAATGGGCGGAGTTAGACTTACATTAATTATATGTATTGCATTCAAATTACTTATTGCTATATTTTTTATTTTATTCAAAAGTATATTATTTTATAAAATACAAGTAAAATTATGAATTAAAAAAATTTCGAGTTCTAATTTACAGAAATCAATGCAAACTTTGCGATGGCAGCATAAATAATACACAGGTAAATAAGGTTTTGTTAAATAACTACTGAGTGAATTTTGAATCATTTCGATTAATTAGAAAAAGGCGGATTTTTCACAATTCGGCTGCGATACAGCTCTTAAAACCCTGTATTTAATGGGGGACTTTTAAATTTTTATATTTAGAAGCGAAAATATTATAAAAAATGTAACTTTGAAATACCTAAAATTTATGGTTATCTTAGCCGTTCGCATACAATACAAAACAAGTTCAAAATAGTGGGATCAACACAATGGTAGGTATGTATTGGATATCTTTGGATCATAATCCATAGATAAATAGTATTATGATTTCTATGGATCAACAATAAACACAACGACAATATACATCTATAGTTGAATAAAAATAACTTCGCGCCATCTAATTGTCTTTTCTCTTCAGGTGACCATGATTTCTTTAGATTCTACGGAAATTTTCAAGTGGCTCCTTTTTTTTTAAATTAATGAAATTAATTTTGCATGGTTATTATGAAACCAGTTTTCATTCTTCTAAAGTCTGTTAAATTATTAGGGTTATATTAAAAGCAGCGGTAGCTCGTCAGGAGTAGAACGCTGGCTTGTCTTTGAGATCCAGGTTCGATCCCCGGTCGAGCATGCACCAATGAGTTTTTCGGAATTTATGTGCATAGCTAACCACTTGCTGAACGGTGAAGGAAAACATCGTAAGGAAACCTGCATGCATTAAAAAGCGTGTACTTGTGCCCGGAATACGGCGATAGGGCTCACCACCCATCACGTTGGGATGTAATAATCGTCGGTGAAACGCGGATGTACCGAGTATGGACTGTGACTTGCATTTCACAGTTCACACTCGGTAACACCTCTGACATCCCCTCAGGGAGTCATGTCGTGATGATATTTTTACTTTCATTTCCTTACGCTAGAAAAAAATATTATACAATACAATACAACTTTATTTGTACACCATAACAAAAAGGAACAGAAATATAAATACTTAATTTTTAACTAACTTATTATGTAGCACAAACAGGCGGCCTTATCGCTTAAAGCGATCTCTTCCAGACAACCTTTGGGTGGATGAAACTGTTTAGAATGATTGCTGAAATGGTGGTGTACTATTTTTTAATAATAGATACATTCGTATTAATTATAATGATAAATACATACTAAGAAAATATATAAAAAAAAATACTAATAAAATTATATTTTGTAGTCGGATCATACTTGTTCCAACACCGAATTACGTTTTCCGTGATTTTATAAATCTCAGATATTTTCCTCGATTGTGATAATTAAAAAATACGTATTTTTGTTATATTTTTGATAAAATTGAGATGTTCATACATCAAAACCTTCATCCTGATCCCAACAAAAGCATCACAAAATCTCCAGCAGCTCGCTTGTCCGTCCGTAAACCCATTGTGTTCTAGCGGCAGACGTCTTCCTCGGGGGACTAGCGATGACAGAATGATGGATCAGGAACCCTGGTACCGAGGTGCCCCTTGCAATGTAGACCTTCAGGTTAATCGCATAGGGTTCTAGATTGAAAGAGAGCGGTAGGGCGAATGAGGAGGACGGTGTGGCATTTCGCACGTTCGTGATTCACTGTACAAATATCGGTAGTTTTAGTTGATGACTTATTTAAAAGTATGGTTTGGCTGTGTTTAGGAGCAAAGTTATTGGGCGTGTTGTAGGTTTAAATACACAATACATACATACATATAAAGGGGTAGGCAGAAACTACAGATTTCCATCTGCTACGATCCTGACACACCCATCAATGTAGTCATACAAGCTCTTCTATTCCGGGTACTTTTGAAATTTCCTTTCTTCAATATCTTGCTCAGCATACACGTCTTTCTAGGGCGGCCTGCCCCTCTATTTTGTATCTTTGGTTGTCAACTGGATTGGGTGCCTATCATCAAATACATAGATGTAAACTGAACTTCTAAAGTTGCCTTTAGTGGGTATTGAACTATTTACGAACTGTGTCGTCACTTCAAGTGCGAACATATCCATAGACAATTGGAATTCGATAGTATATCTATGTTTTTGATAATTTATAGGCAATTTGGTCGCTACCATCGACTTGCGCACCACAAATTTCTTTCGTCTCTTTACTTTCACTCATCCTCTCTACATGTCCAAACCACCGAAACATTCCTATTTCCACTCTAGTCACTACATCTTCTTTCAGGCCGCAACGATCCCATATGTCGATATTTTTCACTCTATCATTTAATGTTACACCACGCATACTCCGTAAGGAACGCATTTCCACAGCATTCACTCTACTTTGATCTTTATCTTGCCATACCCAACATTCACTACCATACAGGAGCCAACACTCTATTATGAACCGCCAATCGTGCCTTTCCTTTATTTCCCGCATACTCTTCTTTCAATTTCACCGTCACACTTTCCAACACGCGTAAATAGACAACCCAGATATACAAACTCGTTAACCTGCTCTACTTTCTCGTCTCCAATCTTAACCTTGAATGTTTATTTTCATTTCTTTCTTTTCAAAGGCATCATCCATAATTGTTACCATCTCTTGCAGCTCATTCGTCGATGAAGCAAGGAGAACTTGGCCATCGGCGTATAAGTGGTTATGTAGCTACCCTAACTTCAGTCCACAGTCACGCTCTTTTAAATAATTTAAACAACTGTCCATGAATAGATTGAATAGCCACGGTGACGCTATACATCCTTGTCTTACTCCTCTAGAGATGTTAAACCAATCAGTGTATGCCCCATTAATCCTGATGCAAGCACTGTAATTCTCGTAGGGAGATTTCAGGGCCTGCACCAGGTGGCTACTCACTGCATACACGGACAGTGTTGTCCACAAGTCGTCCCACACCACTCGTAAGCTTTTTCTAAAGCCACAAACGCACAAAACACCTTTTGATGTTTTCCCAGACATTTTTCTAATACGCTTCGTATAGAAAATATCTGATCCATGCAACCCAATTTTTTCCTCGGTTTCATCCATAGTAAAACACAATAGTCAAGACTAATTACGCTCCCTATAAATAATATTAAACGTCGACACTAGACGATTTGCCAAGATTGGCCCAAAGTAGTAGGAAAACTACTTGTAATATGCATAATACGCCCCGATACCATACTCTCGGAATATCTATGTATGTATTTAAATCGTTACTAGTGACATCATCCATCAGCCTAGTGCGTCCACTGCTGGACATAAGCCTTTCCATGACTTTGCCACTCCCGGCGGTCATCCTGGAAGAATTGCCCATACTCACACACGCTGGGCAGGCAGGTTGGTGATCGCGGTGCCGGAACCCTCGCACCAGTGATTGCAACTGTTGCTAAAATACACAGAGATTAATGCTCAAATAGTAAGACTATTTCGTGAAACAACGCTAGCGCCATCTTATACATGAAACTAAAATAATCATATGTTAGCACTGTGTCGTCGTTGGTAGCGGTCTCAGAATAAGGAATCAGTGTTGCCGCTGGTCATATTTTGGGTTGCCGTATTCCACTGACAAAATTGCCGTATTTAAACAAAAATTGCCGTACATATAAAAAATTTCATAATAATTAATTTCCCATGATATTTTCCATAGTATACAGATCGTCATTTCATAGCGTTGTCCATGTCAAAAACCCAAGTCCAAGAAAAATAGGCCAATGAGCCAATCAAGAATCGCCTCTATCACAAGGTAATAAATAAGGTCAATACCTTGTTGTGTTGGCTGGCTATTAGCTAGTTTTTTGGTTTGTTTGGAGTTGTGCAAATATTGCCTATGCCTCTATTGATAAAGTAGGTATGGCAGTTAGTGCCATCTAGGAATTTCATATAACTAACATTAAATTTGACACAAGGTAAAGAAAAACGCTCATTCATTGCCGAATTGCCGTATTTTAGCGTACGGTAATGACTACTCTGCCGTATGCCGTACATTTAATGATTTTATAGCCCGATTGCCGTACAAAACGGCAATTGCCGTACAAACGGCAACGCTGTAAGGAATACAAATAGAAGCCTGACTAAAATAAAAACTGGGCATTAGCCATTGTACTCATCTAACGTAAATTACTCCTGTGTGCGAGTGAATGAAACGACGGACCGCACTTACTTTATATTTTTTCCTGGTGTGTCACTAGATTGAACCAAACAAATGTCAGATGGATGTAATTTGGATGTATTTTAAAAATTATAATACCATCAAATTAAATATGTCTCATCATTGTATCGTTGTGTTGTAATATCGTACGTTGCGTGCATCACATCTTAATTTGGTGGCATCGAAATGTCTATTGCATTTTGCGAAAGTTTACAGCTTCACCGAGAGAAATTAAATATTTTGGTGCTCTTCCTCTCAAAATTCGTGAAAGTGTGATTTATTATTGTTTGTGTTGATTGTTTTTTTAACATTGTAATAAAATGTCTTGTGCGATTGAAGGCTGTAAATCGCATACAGGAAGAAAAGAAAACAACAATGAAGCAATATCATTTCATCGGTGAGTTTTGATAGTTTTTATGTTAATAAGTTGCAGGATCATACCTAAAACTCAGTAACAATAATAGTAGTTCTTGTAAATCATACTCGTGTTCAATTCTACACCGATATTTGCCTGTTTTATATAGATTTTCTGCCGACTACGAGAGGTTATGTTTTTTCGTATAGTGATGTACTAAAGTCCGTGTGGCCGTGTGGCAAACTATCGAACATTGGTTCCCGCGGCAGCCGTGCATAAAGGATAATAGATTAATGAGAGGTTTTCTTTTTGAGTATTAAAAAAAAAACATAGTTTCCCAGAACTCTGTAGATGGTGTTAAACTGACTACGTTGCTAGGTGCCAAAGCCAAAACGATTGAAAAAAAAAACATTTCACGTCACGTCACGTCACATACGCTCGTTGGTTGATGACATGTGTGCTGAGCATATTATGTGCGAATGCTTTGTTATGGTCCGTCCAGGTTTAAAATGTACCATGGCTTGTACTCATTGCGCTTTACGACTTTCATCTTTAGGAAAAAGATGTATGCCTCCATTTTTATACAAATCCACAAGGCACAGACTTCTCTTCTTTTTCTCTTGGGAGATTTTCTTTCTGGCTTAGAAAACTCATAAAAAGACTGCTAATTATTTTTTTCTTTTTCCTTGTTGTTATTATTTATTTATTTTCAAAATGTCATTGTGATGTGATGTGACAATGACATTAAGGTGCTATATGCTGCAGAAGTGCTGCCACTTAAGAAATTAAATCATTATTTACTTACTAGAATAATTATTGACAATCTGCTCAAGTAAATGTGTAGATATAGCAATGAACTATTTTTAAATAGCATAGTTTTTATAGACAACGTCTTTGATGAGCTAAAATTTTAACTTAGGCCAAAAGCGGCCGTTTTAAGCTAAAGTTAAAATTTTAGCTCATCAAAGACGTTGTCTATGAAAATCATGCTATTTTAAAATAGTTCATTGCTATACCTACGCATTTACTTGAGCAGATGTTCAATAATTATTCTAATAAGTAAATAATGTTTTTTTTTCTAAAGTGGCAGCACTTTCGCAGCATTAATCGCCTTAATTACTTTTTTATGTACGTTTCGTTTTACGATCTCAAAATTACATCCAAGTGCAATAATCAAAATGTGACGTTCCGTTCCTTACAGTAACTTACCAAGTTCAGCACCATCTATCCAGCAACTAGGGAAGAGTAAAAAAAAAAAGAAAAGAAAATCCCTCATTGCAGCGCGAGTTAAAAGAAAAATAATGCCGAATAAATATCGCTATATTTTTTTGTTACAGATTTCCAAAAAGGGAAGAATTAAAAAGTGAATGGCTTAGACGAATAATTTGACCAAATTGGGCAATTAAAAAAGCGGTCATATTTGTTCGAAACACTTTACGTCGGATTCTTTTAGACCAAACGAAAATTTAAAATGGAGACTTTTAAAAGCAGATGCCTTACCAACGTTATATTTACCAGATACAGACACATTGGTAACCTTTAAATAATTATGTATAATTGCATTATCAATCTTGTTTGTAGGTACGTGCTTGTACTATACTATAGTATATTAACTCGATAATTTTTCAATTTTAGGCAACAGAACCAGTACCTATGGATGTCTGTGGTTTAGAGTTGCATTTCAGAGTTTAGAAGTGCATACTTCTATGTTCGCAAATCGTTCTGAAAGGCCTGTTCGTTCACGTTACTGCCGTGATCGACTTCACGAAGAAATTCCGCAGATCAAGACATTTTCGTACTTAGTGGTTGACAATAAAAGTACTTTGACAGGGTAGTTCTATCGTGAAATGAATTTTGGGAATGCTTATTGACTTGAACTGCGCATAATTTGATTTCTTATTACAGGTTATTAGGTATTTTAATCGTTCATTATTTGTTATTAGTTTTTATTCAAGATAAGTTGATGTTTATTTCATAGAAATAAAAAAAAATGAAATTACCTCTGTAGTAATTGCGCTGTCATCGCTCATCATTGACATAATATTATTATTACGAATCCTATAAGTCTATGATTATTATGATTTCTATTGTTGCGATTAATTCCTTCTTCCTTGATTGAACAAAGACGCGACATCAACGAACATCTATTTGATTGAGTTAAGAGGCGACTTAAAAAGTATCCACTTAAATAGTTTACGGGTGTATCTCTGATACAAGCTACAGCATTTTTTGTACTAGAAACAAGCACAATTTTGGACTTAACTTATGTACCTACCTGCCTACTATATAGTAATTTGTACTTAATAAAAAATATGCTAAACGAAAGATATCCTTTTATTAATTCCTTATTTACACAATATAACATGTGTCCCACTGGGGTAGACAGAGACCACTTTGCTATTAATTCTCTTGGCCTCCTTCCAAAGCAAGAGGATGTCACCAGAAAGGTCGGTGCCTCCTGCATTCTCTTTTTTTTCACACTTTGATACGATATGATGTGTGGTAAGGAGATTGGTCGCGGTTCATTTCGATTTGGTTTATTTATCGTAGTCAAAAATCGACATTGTTACATCACTAGCAAAGCAACGAACTAGTGACAACCTCCCTAATTAAGAAAAAACTAATACATATCCATCTCTCTCTAACGCACTAAAATGTCGTAAGAAAATCAAGGATAGGTGTCTTTCTCCGCGTATTATTTTAGCCAGGTTTCTATTTGTATTCCTTATTCTGAGGTAGCGGTACATAATTTCAATGTCGCAACTTAAAGCGCCATCTAGAAATTTTTCATAGAACTAAGGGAATCCTTACGACGATACTATTTTTGCAGAAAAATTACGAAACTTCTGACGCCATCTACCACCATTTTATAGAAAACAATAATCAAACTTTTACTAGATGTCGCTAGAGTTCATTAGAGTTAGAGGGTATCATAAAATCAAACGACACTTAGATTTCCTAACCATCTGTATTTATAATATATTCACTATAATCTCCATTCACAAAACAACTTATTGCATCGGCATCGACTCCATAAATCTCATTTACAAAGTCAGGCAGTGACTATTCTGCAATATTTTTATATAAATATGAAACAAACTGTATGAAAAATAAATAAAAATATTTACAATAAAAACCTCTGGAATTGTGATCAATAATGTATAGTATCTCGAGATTCACACCACTACTGGACTTGCGACTGGCTCACTCTGAAACAAACAAACAACTAAATTAAAGTAACTATTTTATTTAAATGAATAAAAATTTATAAGAATATTATAAAGTGTTTAATGTAAAATGTCAAAATCTATAAAAATTACATCCCTATGCCAATTTACTTCGTAATATTATAAATAAGTAAAATTAATTTGTTTGTCTCTCTGGAACTACTAAATCGATTTTGAAAGTTCAATACAAATACAAATTTCTTTATTTATCCACAAGTAGTTAATAATTAACAGTTAATGCTTAATATTATTTTATCCTAAAGTAATTAATAGCATGCACACAGAAAATTTAATAATACAAATAAGAATTACATAGACAATAATAATAATGGAGATGTTGATTGTACAGGAATATTTAAACTGTTTTTATAGACCCTCTCACCTGCACTGGCCTGAAGAAAGACCGTCCCGCAGAGTGAAAGTTTAACAATTTGGACACACAAATTGGAATAGGTGTTACACCTTATTTAATAGGATACATTATTATAATAATTATTAGACAAAAGTAACGTTAAAACATCGTTACAACAATATTAACATACTTATTATAAATATAGTTAAATGAATGAGTGCTTCATAAAGAAAGAGGGTGAGGGTGAGTGCATGAGTGAAGATGTGTGTGATTGTGTGTGTGGAGGGTGTGTCATGTTTGTGAGTTTATTTGAATATCACGCATCCTTATGCTATAGTATCTGTGAGTTAAATAAACTGACTAACTGGCTATGAATCAACTTTCAAATAACCTTCAATCTGATCATAATCTTTGCCTTCCAACCAGCTTCTAATTTTTTCCTTTTGCTGCTTTATTTTCAAACAGCTTTTTTCCATTATAAACTTTTTCATTAAAAATGGTGCTAAGAAGGGACGAAATCTGTGCGCAAAGGTAGTTTTACAAACAGGTGTTTTATGTAGGTTTCCAAACCGAGTTCTACAAGAATCATTGGTTCTGTTTGAGGTGTTCATGTTGCTTAAAATATTCGTAATGAATAGTTTTCGCACACTAAGCACCTTTATATCTTTGTACAACTCTGTGGTTGGATACCGATAATCCTTCCTAAATAGCACTTTTAATACCGCCCGTTGTGCTCGCTCGATCTCGAGTAGGTGTGTTTTAGCAGCTCCACCCCAAGTGCCTATACAGTATCTAATGAGAGATTCAGCTAGTGCATAGTAAATATTACGCTTTAGGTTAATGTCATCAATGCATCGAAG
Organism: Ypsolopha sequella; assembly: GCA_934047225.1. Lineage (NCBI taxonomy): Eukaryota > Metazoa > Arthropoda > Insecta > Lepidoptera > Ypsolophidae > Ypsolopha > Ypsolopha sequella. The sequence goes on along the minus strand of OW203990.1, from coordinate 1,714,058 downwards.
TCTCTTACATATGTAAAGAAGTCTTCGAATGCGACCTGCAACCAGTTGACAATGATTTGCCCAGTTGAGTTTATCATCAACAAGCACACCTAGGTACCTTATGGTGTTAACTCTTTCTAGATCTGGGCAGTCACAAGTTCCATTTTGTGCGCATTTGTGCATTTTGACACCTTGATCCGGACACTTGGTGTGGTCAGTTATTCTGAAACACATATATTTTGTTTTACTGACGTTAAGCGTCAGCAGATTTTTTTCTAACCAATCCCTGACGTTACCTAAACCCTGGTTTGCCTGCTTAAAAGATTCTTCCCATGTTGATCCTGAGAACAGTAGGACAGTATCATCCGCATATGATAAAATTAAGTTTTTGTCTAATGTAAGGCTGCAGAGGCCATCAATATAAATTAAAAATAATATCGGACCGAGTACACTTCCTTGTGGGACACCGTAATCAATTTTTGCTGTGTCACTGATGCCAGCAGAATGAATTTTAACCTGTTGCTCTCTGCCACAAAGATAGCTTTTAAACCACGAGTTAGCTAAGCCTCTAATCCCTAGACCCTCTAGTTTGCGGAGAAGCAAGGGAACAGACACGGTGTCAAACGCCTTAGCCAAGTCTAGAAATACACCAATACAATGACTACCTTTATCCAATGCATCCACAATATGTTCCACTAAGTGGATAACAGCGTCAGACGTGGACTTCCCTTTCCTAAAACCATATTGATTGGGTGAAAGAAGTTTGTTTTTTTCTAAAAAGGTATATATTCTTGCCTTGGCAAGCTTTTCTATGATTTTGGAAAGAGTCGGTAGTAGAGAAATTGGCCTGTAATTTGACACCGCCTCCACATCCCCAGCTTTGTGAATAGGTACAACGATCGATTTTTTAAAGGAATCTGGAAAAATCCCAGTTTCAAAAGAAAGATTAATTATGTAAGTGAGGGGATATAACAATATGTGTCCAGAGGTTCGCAAAAATTTCGCACTTATACCATCAATGCCACAGGTTGCATTAAATTTTAACGAATTAATAATTCTTCTGACTTCATCCTGGTCTGTAGGAAAGAACATAAAGCTGTCACATGGGCTGGAAAGGGTAGGCTGCATACCAGAGACAAGATCGTCTTCAGTCATATTAAGGCTTTGTAGATGTTTATCAGCTAGTGTTTTGCCAATGTTTGAGAAAAAGCCATTTACTTTATTCAAAGAGCCTTTAGGGTCTGTTTTGTTTAAAAGCATGCTAGCAGAGTTCGTATTTTTTGAAGTTGGGAGCGCAGCTGTCTCTTTAATGATTTCCCATAACCTTCGCGGATTTCGGCGATTTTCGGAAAGTTCAGCATTCACAAAAATGTTTCTGGCTGTACGAGTGGCACGAGTGCAAATATTTCTGTAACGTTTATATTGTTCTTGCAATATAACATTAAGTGGGTTTTTGCGAGCTTTCTTATGTAAAAGGTCTCGAACTTTATAACATTTTATTAATCCGGGAGTGATCCAATTTCTTTTCTTTGGACGAAATTTATTTCTTGTTTGAACTTTAGTAATATGTCTATTTAAACAATCTGTTACAGTATTAATGAAGATATTTGTAGCACTATTAACGTCTAGTCCAGAGAAAAGAGCATCCCAATTTAATTTCTCTAGCTCTTCTATAACTGCCTTGTAATTTATAGATGAAGTTTCTAACACTTTCGGTTTTTCTTTAGGTTTATCATGCTCTAAAGATATCAAAATAGGGGAATGGTCCGTTATTTTTGTATGGCATACAATTGAAACAACTTTTTTTTCAGATTTTACCATGCCGTGGTCCAATAAAGAATTCTCTCTTGTAAGTTCACTGATAACAGATTGTAAGTTATGGGAAGCTAGGCAACACAAGTAATCTGTTTGTCTGGGATCAACGGATGTAATGTAGGTATCTATATTGATATCACCGCAAAGTATAATGTTTTTTCGCTCTTTTATAGAATGTAAACAACTATCAAGGGACTTTACAAATTCTGTTGTATCCTTAATGGACGGAGTGCGATAAATGGCTAGTATAGTTAGATCTGAGCCCAACTGTAGTTCGATTCCGTTTGCATTTGTAAGTTGCATATCCTTGGTAATAACTTTATATCTGGATAAAATCGAGACATGAGTGAAAACTATAACACCTGACGCTTTGTTTATTTGATTATTTGAGCGACATAAAGTATAGCCGTGTATACTAGGTATAAATTCCCTAAGCCAGCACTCTGTCAAAACAATAAAATCGAAATCTGTGTTGAACCTTTTTAATAAAACCATAAGCTGATCGAAATTCATGTAAATACTTCTAATATTAACGCAAAAAATAGTGAAACTACTATTTTTATTTAAAGGTTTTATGCACATCTCGGGTTCCGTAAATACATACTGTTGTGCCATAGAAAGGCCAGCGCCATCCCTATCAACTTCATTAATATCTAACCGGACCATATAATAAAATAAACAAAAAATATTCTACCCGGGCGTAAAAACGCAGCCGGGTATGTAATATAAATATCTGTAAAATAAAAAAGGGACAGCGCAGGCCTTCGTCTCTAAAGGTCTGTAAAAAGACGATGAACATATTATTTTGTATATAATGGCTATACACTTGTAGTAGCTTGTAAATATAAGATAATAAGCAGCTGCACGTTTTCTCGACAAATAATAATAGTCGTTTATGTGAGGAGCAAATCGGATCTTTCAAGGTTAGTCTTAGTCGGCCGGTAACAGAGAAAGAGATTAGTTGTAAGTTATTGATCATGATCAAATTGTTTGATTCTATTGAATAACAATAATTATGATAAGTTAATTTGATTCTAGGTCTCGTCAATCTGCTACAATTGATACGTGATATAAAGATAGTGTTTAAAATGTGTAGTGTAAGTGTAATCCGTAGGGATAAGTGTTGAAAAAGGTGTGTTTTACATATTGTGTATTCATCAAACAGAAACAAGATTTCACGTAAGTAGTCTGATAATAACTCTAAAGCTAAGTTCCTTCATAAAATAATTAAAACATGCGGCTTTAACACTCGCTTGATTAGTTATAACTATAATTATCACGTATAATTAGTTATAACTATAATTATCACGTATAATTAGCGGATAAGTAATCATTAAATCTGCATGTTAAAATAATTTAGTATGTCAGCTCACGCAAGTTTTAATAATACTTTCACTGTTGTAATGGTTAGACTGTTCACTTGGACATTTTCTTTTAATTTCAAACGTTTATTAGTTTAACAGCAAGATACAGTTGCAAGTTATGGTACAGGTGGAACAATTAGACATATACTATAGTTTGTTCCCGAGGTTCCTTAGGGCCATAGTCATTAACTAAATCTCGTGGGTAGTAAAATATTACTTCGTACATCGCAATGCACAGTTCGTTCGTAGCTCTCTCCGATAGAAGACACACCAGCAACGTTTTGGTTCGACGCGCCACCCCCACCCCTCCGATAGAAGACACACCAGCAACGTTTTGGTTCGACGCGCCACCCCCACCCCTCCCCCCTGGAGGCTCTCAGGTGCATGTCAACATTTTTCTACAAGTAAACATTCTTGGCTTTTCCTCCTGTTGTCTGGTAGAGTTCCAAACCGAATTTGGCCTACACCACGCAATACGGGTACAACTCTAAAATATTATGGGAAATAAAAACAATATAGATGCCATAAAATATCACGGCAACAAAAACAAGCCACTAAAATGGTAGCACCTGATAAATAATTCGGCACCCTTTGAGTACAGAACACTAATTTATAAGATATAGCTGAAACAAATAACTTTAAAAAACGTTTTTTTCAGATTTTTTTAAATAATAATTCTTGGATGTAGATTTTCATTTCATTTGCCGCGATAGAGGCCATAGTAACACGTATTCTGTGAAAATTTCAACGAAAATTATAACGGCTGAAGTTGTAGAATGTAGACCCCTGTGATAGACGGACAGACACACAGCAAACGCTTAGTACTAATAATAATAATAATAAAATTCTTTATTGCACAAGATAAAAATTTCGTACATAGGCGAGCTTAATACTATTTAGTATTCTCTACCAGCTAACCTTTGGTAATTGGGAAGTTGTTGCGGGTAGTGCCATGATGTCAAAATATTATAGGGTACCGATTTAAATATATATATTACTCAAACACTTAGTAAATTATATTATACTACATGCTAATAAACATATACAGTAATTAATAGGAGATAACAACATTAAATGATAAACTACATATACCACTACATAAATAAATAAGTATAATGGATATATACTGAAGAGAATTTGTCTAAAAACTTAAAACAGATAAAATATTTAATTATTGTGGATCATTCTGTAAATCAAGAAAGTGTTGTTTTATCTTATTCTTGAAGACTGAAACAGACAGAGCCTCACGAATATGTAGCGGCAGTACTAGGGTCCCATTTGGCACCCTTCGGGTACGGAATCCTGAAAATGGCGTAGCATGGCACGTTCATTGGTTTACAGCGGCACGTGTGAGATACTGACCGGTTAGCGAGCACGGAGTTGACAGCGTGCACCACGTCGTGCGGTCTCGGCAGCGCCATCAGCTCTATCGCGCGCGCGTACGGCATCGGCACGTCGGCTCCCGTCACGCGCCACACCGGCGCGTCCAGCTCGAAGAACACGGGCGACTCCATCACGCGCGCGCAGATCTCCGCGCCGATACCTGCAGGGTACAGCCAACAACATTCAAAATACTGGATCAATATGAGAATCCATACCGACTGTCGTAGATTTTTCGACAGACTGATTAACGCGTTGCATGATGTCACTTTCCCACATACCGGGCGAGCGTACTTCAATGTTAGGTGTCATCAACTGTTTCAATGATTGCCAATGTGCGTGAGAAAACTATAGATCCCAGCTGAAGCTCAACTGAAGGTAGGTGCAGATTACAACCGCACCGGGCATCAACACATCGCATTGTAAAATTGTTTCAAACGTCATTAGGGAATGGACTGGGCCGCAACGTGACAAAATTATGTCACTTGGCTGTTGATTCTACTTGAATTCAAACCAGTGCAAGTACAATGAATGCCATGGATAGTTGAAGCTAAAAATTATTTATATTTCAACTTTGTTTGGCAAGGACTTAAAACAAAAACGAAAGAAGGAACGTATCGGGTGTTACGAAGTTTGTAAGAAATATTAGATTTTTTAAAAGAAAAAAAAAACAGCCAAGTGCGAGTCGGACTCTCGCACGAAGGGTTTCGTACCATTATCCATAAAAATGGCATAAAAATAAACATGTCTGTTGTATGGGAGCGCCCTTAAATATTTATTTTATTCTGTTTTTTAGTATTTGTTGTTATAGCAGCAACAGAAATACATCATCTGTGAAAATTTCGACTGTCTAACTATCACGGTTCATGAGATACAGCCTGGTGACAGACGGACAGCGGGGTCTTAGTAATAGGGTCCCGTTGGTTACCCTCTGGGTACGGAACCCTAAAAAAATATCTTAATATTCTAGATTATTCTAGAATTTCTTATGAAGACTTTCATTATTGTGCGCCTTCCAACATCCATACAAAAATGATGTACGAAAATGATGCAGGATTAATTTTGCGATACGATGAGTTGCGGCGAGGTCCACCTTAATCGATGCTTACTTTAAGGCGGGTGTGAATGTAGTCACAAGAAGAAAGAAGAAAGAAAATAAATTTATTGGCGCGTTTACAAAAAAAAAAACTTATACCTAACACAGTAGAAAATGTTTACTTAAGTAGGGAGTAATCTATAGATAAAAATAACAACACGACAAAAGGATGTAGCTTAGCTATGTGCCATCCAAAACATGCTTTGGTTGGCGCTGGTTTTCAGTTACCTCCGCACAAATGGCTGCAGCTTAGCATTCTCGGAGCGATGACGAGGAAGGGCCAGTTAGTAAAGATAGCAACACTAGTTATGTACTGACCGGACTGCGGCCAGCCTTGCTCCACGGTCACCAGATGGTGTGTCTTGGCGACTGAACGCGCGATACACTCGAAGTCCAGCGGCCGGATGGAGCGAAGGTTGATCACCTCGCATTCGATACCTGGATATATGACACAACGTGTATGTAAGTTCATGATGATAAAGGGCATTATATACAATAACAGTAGATTGTACAAAACGGCGAAGGCATATATTGAGTCGAGGATAAAATGTGGGTTTTATGCCAGAGTTATACACTCTGCTTTTCACTTCGATTGCGAGGAAATGAAACAGTGATATTTCATCATCACTGCGTGACATATTTAACTTTCAGTAATACTTAATGCAAATTAAAATAATCAAACAACTAAATATGTACTACTGACTGAGAAAACACAACAGCTCTTTCCCGCCACTGCTTTTTTTTTTAATTTTTCCATCTTTTGGAAGGCAAAGGGAACTTACCATAGCATATACTTATGCCCAATTATACGACATGTCCACGATATAAGCAAATGGTGTTAGATTTACTTGTGGTTTTTAATATTTATAGCTATTTTCGTAGTTGCTGGCGAGTCTAGCGCATGCAACATAATATCGAAAGCAATATTATAACTATACGTTATTATTTTGCAAGTTTTTCACTAGATCTTTGTCGGCGCGACGGTTAAAAGCGATTATTTAACTATTCTGCTTTTTTGCTATTACCTTGTAACGGCGAACTAACTTTACTCGAAACCAGGTGTAAGTTACAAGTACCTACAGCTGGTCGGAATATGTAGGGCTAATTAACGTGTATAGCAAGACATAACATGGAATGGTTAAAACCACGATATTAATAATTTATTTTTATCGAATCAAAATAAACGAATGTATTTCATGGTTTTAACCACTTTATACTGTCGCCAACTTTAAGTAAATTAGCCCTATTCCGGTCACTGTCCCCAGATAATGGTTGCCTTAATTTAATAATTAGTGTTCAAGTAGCTAGTATACCTTTCCCGGCGAGTTCGTTGGCGGCTTGCAGCGCCGTGTCGTTAGCTTTACCCGCGCACACGAGTGTCACGTGAGAGCCCGCTCGCTCGATCTTAGCTTTACCTGGAATATATATATGTTATATTAATGATAATCATAATCGTCTTTACATAAAGTGAGCACCATATATTAGCCAGAGATATTGCTAAAAATACTTATCTATTATTTGTCGTCTATTTCTAGGGCAGTTCGAAAATCAGTCAATGATCTTTGCGAATTTTGTACTGGACCCCGTACCACGAAACGCAGTTATTTGCGTCAAGCGATAAAGATTGTGTGGTGAGATTGACGTATGTTTTCTTTAGACTGTAGCGTTTATCATCCTTTATCAGGGTTCTCCATTTTACGCCGGATCTCTAATAGATACAACGGAATATTCCGCGGTCCGGTATTTTCCAGAAAAGAAGGACGGGGATTCCGATAGGATTACAAACCATAAACGTGATAGGTAGGACGCGTACAGTTTTTCCAGCTGTCCTAGAAAGAGACTTTATGTGACAACCATATTTCAAGATGCACTTAGCCTCACGTGATTCACCTATGGGCACCACAAAGTCCAGACTGAGCGCCTCATCACTCATATCGAGCACGTTGTATCGACGTCACTCATCTATAGGCACCACAAAGTCCGGACTGAGCGCCTCGTCACTCATCTCGAGCACGTTGTATCGACGTCACTCACCTATAGGCACCACAAAGTCCGGACTGAGCGCCTCGTCACTCATCTCGAGCACGTTGTATCGACGTGACTCACCTATAGCCACCACAAAGTCCGGACTGAGCGCCTCGTCACTCATCTCGAGCACGTTGTATCGACGTGACTCATCTATAGGCACCACAAAGTCCGGACTGAGCACCTCGTCACTCATCTCGAGCACGTTGTATCGACGTGACTCACCTATAGGCACCACAAAGTCCGGACTGAGCGCCTCGTCACTCATCTCGAGCACGTTGTATGGACGTCACTCACCTATAGGCACCACAAAGTCCGGACTGAGCGCCTCGTCACTCATCTCGAGCACGTTGTATCGACGTCACTCACCTATAGGCACCACAAAGTCCGGACAGAGCGCCTCGTCACTCATCTCGAGCACGTTGTATCGACGTCACTCACCTATAGGCACCACAAAGTCCGGACTGAGCGCCTCGTCACTCATCTCGAGCTCGTTGTATCGACGTCACTCACCTATAGGCACCACAAAGTCCGGACTGAGCGCCTCATCACTCATCTCGAGCACGTTGTATCGACGTCACTCACCTATAGGCACCACAAAGTCCGGACTGAGCGCCTCGTCACTCATCTCGAGCACGTTGTATCGACGTCACTCACCTATTGGCACCACAAAGTCCGGACTGAGCGCCTCGTCACTCATCTCGAAAGGCACTCCGTAGAGCAGCTCGTCTTCGAGCACGACGACTGGGTCGGGGTCGCGGATCGCCGCCTTCATTAGACCTGGAATACAAACAAATTTATTTTCTTAAACAGGTTTGTCAATTTGTCGCTTTTCTTTTCGAAAAAGAAGACGGAAAGAGCCTCTTTTTTGCCCTAGGGAAAAAGAATTGTATGACAATCCATTTTTACCCGCTACAACTAACTTTTGAAAATAGAGACCAAGGGGGAAAATGCCATTTAGCCAAGCTGACTGCGAGTCATTCAACAGTTTTTTTTTTTCGTTTTATCCCATTCTGGGACTTGCAGAGATATCTGACCATTATAGTCTTTTTTTAAGATTTTTTTTTTTTTTTTTTTTTACGTGGATAGGAGCATAAGTTCCAGCAGTGCCAACGCCCGATTTCGGTGCCGGCGCGCTTGAGGCACAGCCTTTCTTTATTTTTCTTCGAAGCAATTACCATGACTGAAAACGGTCGGAGCCAAAGACCCTTACGTTAACTCACCTCTAGCATCTTCAGAGGAGAAAGGCATAACGACCTTCAGACCAGGACAGTGGCTGTACCAGGCACCGAAGCACTGCGAGTGTTGCGCGGCCACGCCTGAAGCAGCCCCATTGGGTCCTCGGAACACTATGGGCACTGGCTTGTTGCCCGCTGACATGTAGAATGTTTTGGCCGCTGAGTTTATTATCTGGGGAGAGAATATGCCAAGATATAACCTGCAGCTCAGTTAGTATGAACAATGTATTTTTCGGAAATAATGTGCATAGAACATATCTGCTAAAGATATACTGGGTATCGAATTCTTCGCGAGATTAATTTTAAAAGCCCTAAGCATTGCATTAAAATTTAGAAACTTACATACATACATACATATCCATGCCTGTCTCCCAGAGGGGTAGGCAGAAAAATCTTATTAGAGAAAATGGGAGTCAATAATTTTTTGCAAAAAATCGGAGCCGGAAGCAATTAAGGGTGTAATTTTGATTGTCTATAGGCGACTAGATGCTGTATGTCATGGATTATATATAGGCGACCGGACGCAGTATGTCATTAAATTGGCTATAGGTGACCGGACGCCGTGTGTCATGGATTGTCTATAAGCGACCTGAAGCAGTATGTTATGGATTGTCTATAGGCGACCGGACGCAATATGTCATTAGATTGTCTGTAGGTGACCGGACGCCGTATGTCATAGATTGTCTATAAGCGACCGGACGCAGTATGTTATGGATTGTCTATAGGCGACCAGATGCAGTATGTCATGGATTCAACAGATCCGAAGAGTGCCGAAGTTTCCTACGCGCATTATTTAAATGGTACAACTGTTCACTTATATAACATACTGGTGGTGAAAAACTGAAAACACACTAAGTTAAACTTAAATGCCCTATAAAGCATATTTGTGCTCAACGTAAGGCGATCAGACTCCGCTTCTGTCACGTTGGGACATTAAAATGGTCAGTAAAAAGGAGGGTGTTACAAATGTTGCTTATTGTAGTGACACTCTGCACTTGAAATGACCTCTGAAAGATCTTCTCATGCTATTGACTAACTGGGGCGAAGCACTGACCATGTAAGTCTGTATGAATTTTTTGCTTATAACATTATAACAGTACAACCACTGAACTTTCTATATTATTTTCTGGTTCAGGCTTCACCGAAACTTATCTATAGTATGAGCAATAAATTATCTCAAAATGTCAAGCTTTACCCAAATTTATTTTAGTTTTATCAATACCCAGATCCCAGCGTGATGATAATGTATCTGTAACCACCTAAGATAATAATATAAAAAAAAATATTTGTGATCGGATAGTTGGTTAATATATGTGGTGTCGTAAAGACACAAACGTATGTGTGAAAGCTCTCTCTTTTTTTTCGGGGTTTAAAAAGAATGGAGGGCAGAAGGCTGGTTGATTACGTTTTAATCAGCATTAATCAATGACAAATGATTAAAGGATATTACAAACCATTTTGAGAAATATTGTACAGTCGCCTGCATTTCAAGTTCCCTATTTATAAAGTATTGTTCAATGCAAGTGCTCATAAAGGCCCACTTTTTATGCATCAAAACCGAACAGAAAGTCGATTATTTTGCGCTGGGGCTTTATTATTAATTTTTTAATTTCTTTACAATGGTTGGCTAACCTGCAACCTTTCCTGTGTACCATAAATGTAATGCTTTTTTTCCACTGTTTAATGGCTTTGGATACAGTCCTTTTGAGCCAATCATAATTTAAAGTTTACAAGATTATATTTGTTTTAATTCCTCACACTATGCATTGAAAAACGTAGTATGATACACGGGCGTAAGAGCAATAAATTACTCGGTTACGTTTAAAACACTCCCTACGCTCTCGTGTTTTAAATCGTCCTCGTAATTTATTCCTTTTCGCCCTTGTAGCATAAACTACTATTAATGGCTATGACGCCGCAATAAGAACTGCCAATAGGTAGCCTGTCATGCTGGGGTCTATACTCTATATATACAACATAATAACGTAACAAAACCAGTTGCGCAAACATTGGCAAATACAATATTATATTGTACAGTTTTCTGTAAACATGGTGTCTGAGTCTTATGAAGAACAAGTAACATGTAAGTAGTTTGTACAAGTATTTACCGATTTTACAGTCTACTTAGTAAAATTCAAACTTATGTTGTTCTTTTCAGCCAATCGTCAGAATGCATTGAGAGATGCTAAGCATGTTGCACATCATTACAATTTTCAAAATAAACAAAGTTTATTGTGATAAGTTTATCCGTATAACACGAAGATGGTTAAACATCATTAAAACATGTACTAACATCTGTATTTGTACACATAAAATCCAAGATAAGATACTTTTTAAGAGCTTTTTTGATAAAATGTCCATATTGCTTGTGCTTAGGGTACAAAGTAACTCTTTATAAAATAATTAACCCTTCTACTCTGTATCAAATATTTACTATTCACATTTCAGTGTTTATGTACAGTTACATGTTTATGTACAGTTACATGTTTATGTACAGTTACATGTTTATGTACAGTTATTAAAAGAGATAAGTGACCAAGCTCACACTCAGCAAAAACTTTGAACCTAAGACCCATTTGGAAGGTTGACAAATGAATGAAGGTGCCTTGATATTTTTTTACTGGTTGTTCACAACCTGTTAATAAAACAATAAATTAAAGTTAATTGGTCGTTGGTCATTTGTCTGTCAATGTGATGTATTAACTGAATAAATGGATAGGTGTTGAAAACTGGTTACATGATCAATAGCCTGCATGGAGAAGTTGAAGGTCATGAACTCGCAGATCGGCCTCAGTCCAGCGAATGCAGCTCCCACCGCTATGCCTGCAAACCCTGCTTCAGTGATGGGGGTGTCAATCACTCTCTTGTCTCCGTATTTCTTCCAAAGGCCCCTGGAATAATTTGGAAATAAATAATAGGAGATTTAGAGATAATACAATGAGAGATTTTAGAAAGAAATATCAATTTGGGCGGAGTGCTTCATATAGTTTGGTTACAAATGTTATAACTCTGTGGAGAAAGAAGCAGAGGGTTTTTTCTCTGAATGGAAAATCTGCAAGAGGAGGAATGTGAATTTTGCCTCAGGATATCCCAGTTTCATATGTCATGGTATTACACCAATAATGTTATGGTTCCGTAGTATGTAGGGGGTATAAAAGGAACCATTATGGTGAGATTCTAGCGTCCATCCATCTGTTACATAATATAACTTATAACTTTTGTACCGTTAAATATAAAAAGACTTACAGCTTAATTAAAACAGCCTAAATATAATAAAAAACAACTTCATTTTTGTCCTAAAACTACAATATAGGTATCAAATTGTAGGTACTACAAAGCAAATTGTAAAAATATATAATTGTGTAGTAATTACTTAGTACAGATTTCAAGTAATCTTTGAAAAACATCGAAAGAAAATTGTTAGCTGAATTGTGTCTGGGTCATTCCAAGCTAATTGAAACCACGAGCGAAAAAAATAAATTCATTAGGTACTTCTAATTTGAATTACATTGTTGAGTAAAAACCTTACGTTTAATGAAATAGCAAAAAATGCAAAAAAAATCCTATCATTTTCTTCGATTTTATCGAACTGAAACATTGACTTTCACATATCTTCAAGTGGTACGATTTTTGCCGATAAATTAACAATACTGTTTGCGTCCATTTTGTTTACGACACAGCGTGTTTTGGGAACGAGATTTCATGGGAGGGTTTATGCTTTTACTTGGCGAACAGAAAATTGCAATATGTAAGTAAATTACCAATTTATAACGCCTCAAGGTTAGGTATGCCTTATGTCCCGACCGCCACGGAAAAATAGAGGTTTAGTTTTCCTAACCTAAAAGTATTAGAACTGTAACGTAAATAACTTGTAGAAGTAAGAAGGGACTGGGCAGCTACCCTTCAGGCATATTTGCTAGCAGCAAGGCGTTAGTTATAATATTTTGTGGGGAATCAAAGTTTGGTCCCGACCGCCACCAGTATGAGAGGTGAAAAATTAATCGTTAATAATACGTAAATCGTATATATTACGAATTTAATGAAAACATTGACGTGTTTGAGAAAATATAAGTAATATTCATGACATCGTTTTTTAAGACCATTAATACTATAACAAATTTACAGGTTCCGTTCTGTCCATAAAAAAGTCTAATTAATACCTTTTCAATATTGATCTCTTATTATGTTGTGATTGTTATTACTTAATTATGTTGCTTGAGTAATAAAACAATTATTTTATCTTGTAAAATATCATGATTTTGGTACTCGTCCCGACCGCCACGAATCCTTGTCCCAACCGCCGCACTTTTCAAAAATTTCTATCTAGACATTCCTTTTACATATTACTGTATGTTTTATCGAGTTATTTAGACCAACTATCTAGACATCTATAAAAAAATATACAAAGCTGTACTACGACCAGAAAGGCTGAGTATAACAGTTGTTTGCACAAATTTGATAAGGGTGGGCGCGTACCTGTCCCGTTTGCCGCGTTTTTTCAAGGAGGGATTTAATATGATAAAATGCCAAAATGTTAGTATTTTACTAAATGATATCCATACACTAATATTTATCTACAATTCTGTACATTTACATTATGTAAAAAGAGTATAATTACAGATCTACAGATATAAGTATGTCGAAAAATGGAGTAAACCTGTCCCGACCGCCACCATGGAATGACCTGTCTATTGAAGTTTAGCTTTGCAGAATGTTGATCTTTTCCACATTGTTCTATTTATTATTCAACTATTAGTCCATTGAGCACAGAACACAAAACAAAAGAAGAGTAAGTTGGTTGACTGTGACAAATATGACACTTTATTAAAACTGTTAAGAATTGCTAGACCAAGTGACTATTGTGCAGTTTAATACCACGTGTTACTTATAGCCAGCATAACTTAAACAATTACCTATTTTACACGATACTCTCCGTCTACCAATAAAAATGTTCTATAACTAAAGAGCTACGCTTTTGTCGGTGACGTAACCGCTATTGTTCTTCTTCTTCTGCTAATGATTTGACCTCCTGATATAACATAAGTAACTATATTTTCTCCTTCACTTGAGTAAAGTCGGTTTGTTTAGGATTTCTTCTTCCTCTTTTTGGCTTAATTTTTGCTTTTCTTCGGTTTTCACACTTTTTTTTTCGTTTTCAAATTCAAATTCAATTCAAATTCAAATAGTTTATTTTGCAAAGCAGGTATAGATATATACACTTTTTACACGTCAAATTTAATCTAATAAAGAAAATATATGTAATAGAATAATAAATGTACATGAACTAAATTAAAGGTTTATTTAATTTATGTAGCAATATATTTACGATTAAAATGATAGGTAAAATATATATTATACAAGGTAAAATCCAATCAGCCGCCCGAACCCATACCGGAGACCCGGCCAGGGACCAGGAACAAGGTTCAGTGATCACCAACCGAGCCCCCAGCACGAATCCAGGCGGCCGACCAAATCCCATCCTATATTTCATACTTATTATTACAGGATACTGATAATTATAAACTCCACTTGCTATGTTACTACTTTGTTTAAGTTATGCTGACCACCAATATCAACTAAAGCCAAAAAAAGTCTTCTGTAACACTGAAGCACCTTATTACATATTACCTAGGTATTGAATATAGCACCTTATATCAGTGCCCCCTAGTTACACCTGAACCCAAACATAAACTAACAACTAACAACTGTAAACATACAGCTAAACCACACAATCATCATAAATGCATTTTATTGTTATTTTTACATAATTGCATATTGCAATACTATCTTAAAAGACAAATAGTAAAAGAGGTTCCTCGTACATATGAAGCATATGTGTTGACTCACTGGACTGTACCAGTGGTCTTGGATGTCTGTCAACAAACCGATTGGTTACATAATACATACCTAACTTCTCTAGATACTTTCGGCACTCATTGCACACATAACCAATGAACATGGTACAGAAGAACATGGCAAGTATATCTAACAAAGGTGTAGAATACAAGAATAGTGTGGAAAAAAGGTTAGTTTCATACAGAAAAGCAATCTACCTTGTGATTTTGTAGGCGCCATCATATTGGGCTACTTCTTCGCCCATAACGAAGACTGTCTCGTCCCTCTCCATCTCCTCGTCGATGGCCATGTTGAAGGCATCTCGCACGGTCACAGGCTTCGCCAACGCGCTTGAAGACGAGAAGGCACGACGAGACAACCGAGTAACAAGTGCGCTCAGAACCGGTGATGATTTTAAAGCCATTTTCACACTTTTGTCTTATAGTAACACTACACGCAATAACTATGTTACACTTACTAGCTTATTCTAAGTTATTTTATCGTATTTTATGTTTGATTTCGATGGAAAATGATGTTAAAGATGAAATAAAATTGAAATGTGAAATCGTGAAGATGAAGGATGAATGGAGGTCGGTTATCTGCAGGGGACACACAGGATAGTTTCATGCCGACCGAAAATTGGAAAACGAGGTTGTTTGACCAATCCACAGATGACAGCACTTGTATCTTACATCACGTGGGGATCTACACTGCCAAATTATCCCTGTAGATGGCGCATCATCCATCCGGCCATGTAACTCTGTCATTTTAGTACAATTTTATGGTTTTTGCGTAGGTTTTTGTGATTTTCGATTAATTTCTTGGAATTATTCCGTAACTGGTTGCTTTAATAATGGTGTTAATTTATTCCCAAAAAACCCCATATTAAAAATGAATAACATAAAAACAATATGAAACATATAACATATTGGAATACAGGTGATAAGAGGAAGTATAAAAAATGCAAGAAACTGCAGAAAAACAGTAGGAAAACCAGGACACACACAGAAACAAAGTTCAACATAGCCGGACTGTAGTATTTATTCGCTGGACCTATGCTAGCACTATCTGTTATTAGCTTTGCCTGTGGATCCCCATTATACCCATTCAAGTTCGGCGATACCATAGAAACGAATCGTTGGAGAATGACACTAGAGTGTTCAGAAACGACAAATACAGTCATTATTTCATAATTACTTGTAGCCTACAAGTTGTAGGTATAAATTTACACAGGTATAAAGATTTAGATTAGGGGCCAATATATAGGTAGCCGTTTGCTGCTGTACTTGTTGGCACAAATGAACTGAGAAAGGGCTCTCTTCTCCGGTTGTATTAGTTTACTCTTTGATAATTGGTTGGTTGGGAATAGGAATAGGTAAAAGTGCCCTTTCTTCTGGCACGATAATAACATCATCTAGTAGTCGTTACACGAACTATGTATGTTAGCATTTTCGTAAAAAAAGGCGGGTGGAGTTTCACTAACCAAAAAATGACGCACGCATATATGCCGATCTGGTTGTACGCACAACCTCAGAACGTACACATTCACATCATAGTATGCCAATTTCCTTGATAAGTCCATCCATTGCTATGCTTTAGTAGTTGCTAAGCTGCGACTCTGTCCGCCTTTTTTTACGTCATTGTATGTTAGTACTGTTTAAAAGTAGTTTTGCTATGCTTTGCACTAAGTATTAAACTGTCAGGACGCCATTTTTCTGTAGCCCTCTCTCACACCATCGCTAGACAGAGCAAGTGAGAGATGTGGCTAACGAGTGAAGTTGTCTGCGGTCGCGATAATATTCTTAGTTGCAACGCATAGAAGCTATACTAGATTAAAAGCTACTTACCTAGTACCGTCACTAATGAACTCTTCTAGAACTGTTGTCTTCACCCAATTTTGGGTGACCCACATGTTAATAAATATCAACGATAGCTACTTTTCTAACAAAAATACAATAATATCACAAAAAGTAGGCTAGAATTTGTCCAACACTTAACAAGTTTTAGGTACATTATATTATTCAGATAGGAAAATAAAATTGAGAGTTAACTACGAAGTTACATAAAACTCATATATAAAGAAAAAACACAATTTTACATAACTTATATTTAATGAGGCTGTAATTATAGTTCTAGTTAGAACGACTGCACAAAGTGCACATTTTAACGAAGAATCTACCTGCCTAATTTCTAGTTTGTAGACTCTTGTTGCAAAAGTGACATCAAACCGTAAAAAATAACATTTTAATAAGGAACAACCCCCTTTTCCATGGCTGCTGTTGACAATCTTTAAAAGACTTCGACTTTGGCGAGATAAACATGTTTGAAATCTTAAATACGAGTATGTTTCTGGTAGTGCAGTGCAAAGTGAGCTCATGTGATAGAATGAGTGATGATGATCACCAGTGGTGTTTTAATTGTGTCAATTTGTGTCTCGTAACGGTTAGCGACCAAACCCTGAGATGGCAAGGAAAGAAAAGGTCATGCTGAGCTGGAGGTCAGGGAGAACTATAGGGGACGGAAGGAGGTTCTACAAAGGGACAAGAAGTCCGGAAATCAAAAATATCATTATGACCCCAGAGAGGACCATACAGAGAGAGAAGACCATACAGAGAGAGAGGTATGAGTGTTTATCTATTAATGATCACACGTACGATACAGTTTGATAAATTATGATCATCTTTTTAGTGAACCTATGCCCATAATTCATTTTATTTATAATTTGTTTTATTAGGGATATCTTATTTGTCATTTATAAATATTTTAATTTTTCTTATAAAGTTTATTACAATTATTTGTTTTGGTATAAATTTTAATAATTTATGGCTATGGAAGAGTGAGGTCTTCTGATACAAGTATTTTTATACTTACAAGAAGGCCTCAACAATGTTTTTGTTAAAATGTGTTTTTCACCGAAATAAATATTTTTGTATTGTATTTGTATTGTATCAACATCAATACATAAAATGATTTTGTGATGAGTGAGTTAGTCAGTTGTATTTTTACCTAAAAGCTTCGAGTTTTTCGAGATTTAAAATTTTTAGAGAACCATTACGTGCGAGCGCCATTTACTGAAATATTTAGGATAAGAAAATGCCTATATTGTGAAACAGTACAAGTGTTTTTATCAAGATGAAGAAAAGATCTATTCATGCAGTTTTAATCTGAATGCTGAAATTCATTACCTTTTGATACAAGGGCATATGATATAATGGTGTACAATGCAATGTGTCGTCATGCATTGATTGATGTTCACAGCCGTGTAATACCTACGTCTAGTGGTACAATTTGTATCATTTTCTAGAAACTTTACGGGATTAACCGACAGATGGCTTATTTTGTATATTATTTTTCACTGCTTGTCCCCTCCCTGTCACGAATATGATCGACGTTTGTGAAAATGTCAAAGTGACGAATCGTACGATGCGTTCATTTAAATTTTTGTTTAAAAATATCGTAATATTTCTTAAAATATGTCTCATTCTCCCGTAGAGCGAGTCGCTCTACGCATTTTCCTATATCAGGCATTATAGCCGCTTTCAGACATTATTGTCGAGAATAGTACATTGTTCACCGAGGGAAGAAAGGGGAAGATTACCAACGAGGGTGTAGTTTGAGGCCCGAGGCGAAGCCAAGGGCCTCAATACACACGAGTTGGGAATCGCACTTTCTCCCGAGTGATACATAGTGCTTTATACTACACCTGCGAGGAAATAGTATCATTTTACTTTTAATCAAGATACAATAAAAGAAACCGACTGACTCGCGTGCGATTGTCACTTTTTTTTTTTTTTTTTTCATTTTCCCACTAAGTGGAAAGGCAAAGGGATCTTAGCCCGTACAGCCATGTTTGACGTTATAGTTTTTTATGTTTATATGCACTATCCTCTTCTGTTGAGGATCATCTGAAAGGTCTGTCCTGTCTAAGTCACTGTCCTGTCGTTTCCGCTATAATGATAGCCTTGTAACGCAAATACAACAGGGTTAGAAAAAACACACGAAAAGGCACAGCCCGCACTTTTGTTCCATTGAACAACACACTACACGGGTTACGGCGATTTTAATTCACAATATCCTATCACTATTGTTGATCAAAACACCCAAAATGCAATATTTTTTCAATAAAACAAAAAAACGACGCCATCACGTCTTCGCGCCTTTTTTCCAACCTTTTATTTCCTTCTTATTTTTTATTATGTGCAGGAAAAGCAAGTGGCCAGTATCATTTTTCGAGTTTTATGTACGAGTTCGCAAAATAATACTGGCCACTTGGCCACTTGCTCATTCTTTATGTTATTTAAAAAAAAAAAAAAGCACGTTAACAATGGATTTGCATATACTTTTTCTGCCCGCTCAAGCACGTTAACAATGAATTTTCATACACTTTTGCCGCCCGCATATTTGTATGACAGTAATGACGTACTTTCTGCATCGTTTTCAACAAAAAAAGAAGGTACTTTCCGAGCAGGTGTAGTATAAATACTATTCTGTGTTTATGACATAAGCATAGTAAAAGAACTCCCGCACCGAATGTTTACTGTTGCAGGGTTGTCACTATCTTTTGGTTTTACAGCAAAGTCTCATTTAGTTTTATAGCTATAGCTATATTATAAATTATAATATTTACAACATTAATACATATGGATACGTACCTGTGTAATATATTTGTTAATCATTTCTTTAGTTTCCTCTCAAAGACTCAATGTTCGCTGCCAATTCCTAAAGACCCGGTGACACAGTGACAAAATAATTCTCAAAAAAATCCCAGCTTCACATTACAACAAACTCCAAATAGGTAACTAAATAAAATACGAGTAAATTAACACCTAGCATTGGCGTCAGCTAAACTCAAATTCAACGTACCTAATTATCTAGATTTGTAATTGTTTTGTTCTAAGTATATTTTTTATTTTTAGACATTTATTATTTAGGGTTCCGTACCCGAAACGAAGCCTCCGCTGTCTGTCTGTCTGTCCGTTCAACCGTTCTGTCACAGGGGTCTACAGAAATTTCCACAGATACGTATAAATATAATTGTATTACATACATTACATACATACTCGTATTATTATATCAATAGCCTCTAACAAGGTAAAAAAAATTAATGCATTTTTTACGTTAATTAATTTTGTTTCAGCATTATCTTACATAAAAGTTTCAAATCTGGTTTTATTGGGTTACATATTCTGTAGGTACAACAAATAATAAAATTAGGGTTCCTTACTCGGAGGATGCTAAAATGTTTGTCATTGTTTTTGTCGCCATTATGTTGCTATGTCATATTGTTGTTACTTACCAAAATATTTTTAGGGTTCCGTACCCATATTTTGTAGTGGTACGGAACTCTTCGTGCGCGAGACCGACTCGCACTTGGCCGGTGTTTTTTAATCACACAATTAGCTTTAGCTCTGTATTATGATATGAACTAGGATGAACCGCGCTTTTGAAGAACCTTTAGCATATATTTTTGCGCTTATTATAAGGTGACTTTTGTTTATAGCCAAATTCATATTGTAGACTCGGTGTAAAACTGGGTGTAAAAGCAAAGGTAAGAATCCTTTATGGGTAATATAATGTTTGTTTAGTATGACCAAAGACAATGTATACAGATAACTAGACTCTGCGCTGTCTAAGGTTTGTTCAACCAAATTATATTTTATTGTCTTGCAAATAAGGTTGTTATTTTTATGATAGCATATTCAAGCGAAAAATGGGCCGAGCGAAACAAGCACTCGCCATTCGTGAGTGCTTGATTAGCAAGTTGCCTATATATAATAATATATATACCTAATAAATATACCTAATAAATATACAATCAAGTGCCATACGTGTGGTCATATTAGTAAAAAAACTGTTAACAGACTCGCGTACCTAGGGTTCCGTATTTTATTTATGTATTTATTGTGGATGATAAATTTAATTTAGTCATTTCTTTTCGTGAATTTCTCCATCGCTTTATTTTTCCGGTAATCTTTACGTAAACACATATTACCATGATTTTTTTCATATTATTCGATCCTCCAGTTTTGGAGTTAAGGGGGGGGACATACATTTTTTACCTGAAAATGGGATCAAAATTATAATTTAGATGATGTTTGAGCGTAAGTACTGACGACCAAATTTACACGATACCTACATTTTTTACGAAGATGGTATTATTCATAAATACGTACGGTGTAACTTTGTAAGCACCATCGTAACGGGCAACTTCTTCCCCAATTATAAATATCCTCTCGTCTCTTTTCAGTTCCTCATCTAATGTCACATTCAGAGATTCTCTCACGGTCATTTTTCTGGGTTCTATAAATATACAAAATATATAGTCACGACATTAATTCCCGAGGGGGTGTATTTACAGTATTTGAAAGTCAAGTCACAGTCCACATTCATACACCCACGTTTCGCCGACGGTTATAACTTCGAGCACAAATCGGAACCACAGCTTAGTGTGACTACTAGCTATATACCGAAGCAGTCAGAACACTTGGCCTCTACGGGTTTGGGGCCATCTACAAATTACGTCACACCTTATGAGAGAGGGAGGGGGTCAACAAAGTGTGACATCGTGTGACAAAGGGGATGACGAGTCTTAAGCTTCGTGACGTCACATGTTTAAATTTAAAGTACACTTCTGGACACATCTATTGGCCCACCTTGGAGTTTAGGTTTCGACCTAAATATGATTGCTAGATTGAACAAAAACTATTGATCGAGTTTTAAACCTGATACGTTTTACCATCTTTTTTGATCGTATTGTTTTAAATTTGAATTCAGAATACCACACGACATGGAGCTACGACTAACAAGTCGGGTATGCGCCTTGATGAAGGCAGTTGATTTTTTAATAAAAAACATGTTTAATCAAATAAAGGTTTAATTTAATAACGCATGTTCCCTCCGTGGGCATCTACGACAGCTCTCATACGATTAGGCATAGAGTTTATCAACCGCTCTATGAAATTTTGAGGGATCATCTCCCATTCCTCTTCTATGGCAGTTTTCAACTCCTGCAACGTCTGGGCAACTGGCTGACGAGCCCTAACACGTCTTTTTAGCTCGTCCCACATGTGCTCAATCGGGTTCATGTCTGGGCTTCTGGCTGGCCAGTCCATAACTGTGATGTTCACATCCCGAAGATATTCCCTGACGATGCCGGCCGTATGGGCTCGATTAAAAAAAATCTTTCTAAAATGTTTGATTTATTGTTGATTTTATGAAAAAAGATTTTAGTTAGAAATATACAAATAATTTTGGAAGTGCGGTTTTAATTTTATACTTTCTAAATTAAAAATTTCAAAACATGTGACGTCACACCAAAGGAGGGGGGTCACACAAATGTTATCACCTGTGACAAGGACGGGGGACGTCCAAAAAATCATGAAATTCATGTGACGTAATTTTTGGATGGCCCCTTTGAACCCGCGACCCTGGCACAGTAGTCGAGGGCTCGAACCACTAGAAAATATTATAAAAACACTTATCACATTCTAATTAGATGTTTAGTTTTACCTAAAATAAATTGGTACTCTAATGGCAAAAGCTGAAACGGTCAAAGATACACAATATAATAAATATGAAATTAAATAAGGTTAATTGTTTAATTATAATATAATTGACGTTTAATATAAGTGTACATAGAGGTGTCAGAACAGATGTCGGGCTCGACTGTGGTTGTACAGTGGAGATCACATCAAGCTATACTTAATTAGCCCCTAGAGTGAAGTGTATAAGATAGGTACAGAATTAAAATTTAACGTGATCTCCACTGTACCACCTTAGTCGCAAATCCTCCCGAAGTTATTCGGGGGAGAATAACGCGCTCTCAAATAGGCGCAAAACCAGGTGGCCCATCATACCCGAGACCGATTGTTTTCTTCCAGGAGGACCGCCAAGTGTGGCAGAATCTTGGAAAGGTCTGCCTTCAGCAGTGGACAAACCAGGTTGATTGATGGATAGATGGAAGTGATGATGTACTTATTGCATAAACAAATTGTTCTAATATTCTCAAAAAACTTACTACTCTTTGACTGAGGCTTCTCAGTACCAGCTTTATTTAAGCTGCTGGTGCGCGATAAACCTCTAATTAAGCACAAGAAACTCGTGTTTTTTATATTCAAGCACATATTTACATTTGTAACACTTAACAATGTTTTGTTATATTGTCTATTAATCATAAATAAATGACCTAAAATTATTCGACCTGTATGAACTGGCCAGGATGGGGAATCAAAATAAGTTCCGTTAAAAATATTCCAAGAAAAATAAAAAACTAAGCAAGTTCTATAAACACGCACGTAGTCATAAAAATAAAGAAGAATAATATGTGCTGATTACCTTTGCACTGTTTTTTGCCCACAACTTTGTCTGCACTGCACACTGATTTACGCCTCATAAGCTCATATTTAGATAATGGCACAGAGGAAGAGTTACACCTAGATAAGGGCACAGAGGAAGAGTTACACCTAGATAAGGGCACAAGGGAAGAGTAACACCTAAATAAGGGTACAGAGGAAGAGTAACACCTAGTCCTAGATAAGGGCACAGCGAAAGAGTAACACCTAGATAAGGGCACAGAGGAAGAGTAACACCTAGATAAGGGTACAGAGAAAGAGTAGCACCTAGATAAGGACAAAGAAGAAGAGTAACACCTAGATAAGGGCACAGAAGAAGAGTAACACCTAGACGCTCACCTAATGTACTCAGTGGAGGAGAAAGTTAATGTAATGTTAAATCAAGAAGTCAAATCATGAGCAAAAGAAAGAAAAAAATGGCGGTTACTCCACCGACAAGATTTTATACTAGCTTTTGCCGGCGGCTTCGCCTGCATTGAAGAGGTTTTAGTGGAAATAAGGTAAACAAAGGAACATGATTTCTAATTAAAAGAAACCTATGGAAATTTTGTGATGGCAACATTCACAATGTAGCTAATAAGGTTTTGTTGAATAACTATTGAGTGACTTTTTTAAGTGTTCTCTTTCGATTAATTAGAAAAAGGCGGGGTTTTCACAATCCGGCTGCGAAACCACTCTGATTTGTTGTTGTTTGATAATATTGTGATCAGGCAGTTTCATCCCGCAGCATTCAAAAACTTTAGGAATATTATACGCTACGCTAGTAGCGGAAACTAGCCGATCTGTTCCAGAAAATTCTACAATTTACTCGACGGACTTACGAGAACATTCCATAATTTTCTAGAAGGATAGTGTTGAATTGGAACCTTCCAGATAGTTCCGGACAGTGCTCGAATGTTCTCTAATTACATCGAAATTTATAGAAGTATTTCCGCGGCATATCAAAAGGCGTTACGTGTGCCGGACGAGTCAGTACAGTTGTGTATACGACAGACATAGATCACTTTATTATGCAATACGAATATAGCGAAATAAAAGTTAGTTAAGAGGATAGTTTCCGCAAAACCATAATTTATTCTTCCTGGTTTGACGGATCCAGCAATACGACATAAAAAAGAAAAAATATGTATTTCTTTCGGGAATATAATACACACTCATATCGGAACAGAATCCTCAGAAGTCATTTCAATATTAAGAAATAAAGTGCCAAAGATGGCTCTAAAAAAAGTTTTCATGTCGAGGTTTAAGTTTATTAAAGTAAAAACCCGTTCATATTATTTATGGATTAAATTCTGTATAAACTTTATTAAACTCTTAACAGGACATATATTTTATAGCGCCATTGCTTTTTTTTAAATAATAAAATTAGTGAAAAAAGTTGTCATTTTGACTTTTTTCCAGAATCCGTCCCTCTCGCACTGCGGTTCTTTCTGCATGGAGTAACAGGGGA
Source organism: Ypsolopha sequella (assembly GCA_934047225.1). Classification (NCBI taxonomy): domain Eukaryota; kingdom Metazoa; phylum Arthropoda; class Insecta; order Lepidoptera; family Ypsolophidae; genus Ypsolopha; species Ypsolopha sequella. Next base: position 1,689,525 of record OW203990.1, on the reverse strand, counting down.
GTATGCAAGCGAAACCTATCCTCTTAAGGACATTCAAGTGGAGCTATTATTGTTATTTGTGATTGTGACTGTATAAATAAAGTGTCACTGTTTTGGTGTAAATTGTTATAAATTTATTTATCCCGAACCCCAGCTCGTAACATTATACATATTTGAAAATATCAGCTATTGGTGTCCATTCGGCGCAACACAACTTCTTTGATAGGACTAACCTTATTTTGAGCGTCCTGTTTTGTCTTTTCGATACTTAAAGAAAAAGACAGAACGCTTAAATTAAGTTTAGTCCTGTCAAATAAGTCAAATTGTGTTACACAAGATTCACCGCTTCTACTATCAATTCGAGCATTACTTATAATTCGCCAGTTTGTATTTTGGTTTCATTAAATATGGTTTGTCTTATTCTTGTATTATACTATTTGTTCTATTGTGATCAGTTATGCATAAAACATTTATAATAATTTACCCTTTTCTTTAAGTTATTTTAAGTTCGCAAATAGATTTCGTTATCATTAGATCGTTAATGTTTTGTTGGAATATAAATAAAGAATTTTCAACGAAAAAATTAGTTAACACGTTACAATTTCTAGTATTTTTACAATAAGACGTGCAGATCTTTGTTCTGTAGTCGACATTAACATTTGTTACTGTCTTAATATCATTATAAGTATCGTCTTAAACAATTTTATCTATTTCTGCGACATCATTACATTAATTTATTGTATTTTTATTAGTATGATTACATTTTATTGCATTTTTCATTCAAAATACAATCTGTTTCAGTTTCTTCAAAAAAGTTAGTTATAATATTTGTGTAATGAGCGTTAGTTTACAAAATAAACAGAAAAAGAAACATATTAAAACATATCGTCACAACATGAATCCCCAAAGTGTCAGAAGTGTTCCCAAGTGTGAACTGTGTAATACTTGGTACACCAGCTTTCCACCGACGATTATTACGTCTCAAACGTGATAGCTCTATCGCTGTACTTTGGGTACAAATGGACCAACAGCTAACGTGCCTTACGAAGCATGCAGACCGCGGGGATTGAACCCACGACGACGAGCGAAGCGAGGAGAAGCGGCTTGGGTTTACATGTTAATATACATTTTGGGAGCCAAGCGAAGTGATACGAGTGCGACCCTCAGTAGTTCTGACAGAATTACGATATGCCTTAGAAAATTGTAAAATGCCGCATTCTAGGACATGACGACGATAAACACAGGGTGCTAAGATGATGTTGCCGTACCCGAAAACTGGCGATAGTACTCGTACGTATACGAACGAAATGTCTAGAATAAAAACCGAGAAAAAAAAACTCGTTTCCAATATTTTGGCCGAGTATATATGTAACTTTCCTGTGGATCAGCTGTTTTTAGGGTTCCGTACCTACAAAGTACAAAAGGAACCTTTATATTGAGACTCCGTTGTCCGTCCGCCCGTCCGTAAGTCACAGTCCAACAAGGAAGCTAATAAACGTTCTTTCTAATTCTACTCTATTTTAACTTTAGCACTGCTAAAGATAAAGATATGAAATTTGGCAAAAAAATTGCACTAATTTGCCCACATATCACAGTGTAAAAAAATATATATATGAAAAATTTTAAATTGTTCTAAATATCTATTTCTAAAACAAAAGTGAGAAAAAAAATATCGTCCTAAAAATACGATATGGGTATCAAATTGTAGATATTAAAATTTTAATTGTAAAAATATATACTTTTGCTATATTTACTGGCACTGGTTTCGAGAAATCTTTAAAAAACCACAAAAATATGTATGTCCCCCCCCACTTATCTCCGAAACTGGTGAACCGAAAAATATGAAAAGTGAATACGATTATACAGTTACAGAAAAACTACAGCGATTTAAAAAAAAATGATCAGAAATGAGAAATGTAAAAAAATAAGTAAAATACTTAAATAAAAAAAAAACATTTTATAAAAATACAATATGGGTATCAAATTATAGGTATCAAAAAGCTCATTTAAAAATATATAATAGTTTGGTTATATTTAATTGCATGTATTTCGAGAAATCCTTGAAAAACCATAAAAGAATGTATATTCTTATACATTATACCTTATATAAAAATATGAATAAAATCATGGTAATATGCGTTTACGTAAAGATTACAGGAAAATTAAAGCGGTTGAGAAATTCACGAAAAAAAATTACAAAATTCCATTTATCATCCACAATACGGAACCCTAGGTACGCGAGTCTGACTCGTACTTGGCCGTTTTTTTTTGTGATTTGAGGTTTGGTTTCGTACTACAAGTTGTTCGTATGGACGAGTACTATCGTCAGTTTCCGGCTTCCGTAACATCATATTAACACCCAGTATACGAGTAGGTAAGTACCAACGTTCAGTTTTATATTTTGTTTTTGATAATTTACCCAATATTACCGTACCTACCATTTAAGATGTTGACGTCACACAAACGCAGAGTAAGTACTAAAATCAAATAATGGGTATTGAAAGTAAGCCCATTAACACGAAGATAATAAATCCGGAAGAGTTTCTTTAACTGAGTGTAATATATCCGGGCGCCGGGTGTAAACCGGGCCAAGGGCGCTACACTGTTAAGATTTAATGACCGGCCGTCTTGTACTTTGGTGGGCGCATCCGGTTCCTTCTGGATGGATTATCCGGGTCGTGTAGGTACGAATAAGAACATGCAACGTGATAAAATTACGCCCGAATAGCTAATTCCGAAAAGTGCTAACGCTACTGCCTTTTCTTGATACATTTCCGCGTATTTTTGACTGCTTGTTACTTTGATCTGGATAGGGGTGTCCTTTAATCACGTGAGGTACGAACAGAAGTGGAACGGGTTAAAAACATCACATGGGGGGGAGCATAACGTGACAATCACGTGTATTTTTTCGGGCGACGAAAAAATGCTCAATTTTATTAATATTGTGGTTCTTCAGAATCAAATTTTATGTTTTTTTTTTATTAAATCTGATTTGTTATAATTATTATATTTTCAATTTAGAAATACACGTGATGCACGTGGTGAGGAGGGGGGGAGGTGCAACCTTAATTAAGGCGATATGCGAAAAAAATACGGGTGTTTCTTTTCTGTGTATTTCATGAAATACAGGGGAAATTATAATCAGTTTCTGGTATTTGCATTTTAACTATATAATCTAGGGATTTGAAATTGGAAAACATATTTGGATAAATTTTCCTCGATAGAAATAATTGTTGAAATGAGGTCTTCAAACAGACTTTTTCTCCTCGTTTGATGAATAGGAACCATATACAGAACTCGAACATATTTTATTAGGTGTGTTTCAACAATATCTAGAGATTTAATTTTTGACATTTTCCTAGCTATTTTAGTTTTTTTATAAAAATTATAAAACTAACATTTTTCGCTTTCGCCCTGATTCCGCCCCTCTCGCACTGAGCGTGTTTTCGCTTGGAGTGACAGTGGCAAAAATAAAATTCGCAAAAATTAAAAATTCTAACTAATATAAAACTGTCCTAACAGCCAATTAAAGGACGGCTCCATAATAAGACGTCAGATTTAAATTTTTCGGGATAGAACTTTGTATAGAATGTCATTGATCACATCAGTTAAATAATTTTATTTATCTATCTATCCATCCATCAGCCCGTATTCGTCCACTGCTGGACATAGGCCTCCCCAATATTACGCCACTCTTGGCGGTCCTCAGTCATCCTCATCCAGCCGCCACCCACAACGTCCTTCAGATATTTGCTGTACGTGGTCTCCATTCCAATGCCTTACGGCCCCAACGGTTATCACGTCAGGGACAAATATGGCCAGTCCACTGCCACTTCAACTTACTGATTCGGCAGACTATGTCGGCCTGTTTATCTATAAACTGAATTTTTAATATTTTGCTACTTACGTTTTTGTTAATACGCAAGGTTAATTGATTTCGTTATTTTACCTGCTGACTATTGTTTTAGACATTATGATAATGGTTAATACATAATTTGTGGAACTGAGTATCAGGGATTTTTATTTACAGTCATGATTACGTTTCATCAAGAAGTAACAGCACTCAACATCTGTTGAAATAAAAATAACATAATATTTCACTGTAGGTTGTAGCTGCCACATATCCAAAAGTGAAACACATGGACATTTCTATTACTCTCATATATTTATAGCTGTCCCAATTATTATCCTAGTGGCATTTCCATTCTCGCTGCCGAAGATCCATAGCAGGAAAACCATTGACGCGCACAGTTTATCTCGGGCTTATTGGGCCATGACTTATGGAGTACATTGGAGTTCAGTTACCCTGTTTACACAACTTAGCCCAGATATGAGAGAATTCGCCGAGGTGTTTATTACCGCGCACGAACTATTGTTGCCAGCGACGAAGTTCAAAGGTTGTATCAGCGCCTTGGACGAATCAGCGCAGATGGATATTTGCATAACTTGTAGAAGCTAAAAATCATGTGTCTTTTTGTATATGTTAATTATATGGAAGTGGTCGTTCTGTACCTAGCATACGGAAGGCAACTATCCGTTAAATTGCCGTAGCAGCGGCAAATAGAACCGTATCCGTATCATATCGATGCTGCTGTTCAAGAATGGAGGCAGCATTTGGACAATGACATAAAATGAAAATTAAGTTTATTTATTACATTAACTATATTAAACGTCAGAGCTCCGTAATATGACAATTGAAATATATATTCCTCTTGGAATTGCTTTAAGTAAAATAATAAAAATAAAAAAAAAATGTTTTATTTTGAAAAGGGGATATATCTACTCAGTATAAATATTAATTACTTTAAAAAGAGACTGGTATTACGTTTTTAAGAGTGTGTTAGTGTCCTCATGAGGAGGTGGAGGAGTTTGTTAGTGTTTCTCTAGCCCTACGACCAAGGTGTTGAGATCAATTTGTTTATTTATTTATTTATTTACTTAATGTGGTACACAAAAACAGATTACATTCAAGAGAAATCGACGACTAGTTTAACGTATATAATCCAAGGTACTTACAAAGTACACTGGACATGATCTTGCAATTACTTGTATCTGTCAGTATAATTAAAACGATTAACTTTAATTATTATTAATTATGCTAGTAAATTTTTAATTTATTTATACAATATTTTTAAAAAAGTGATAATAAGAATAACTCTAGGAACTGAGCGTACAATGTGTAAGTAAGGTGTTTATGTATTATCCATCCTCAACCATGATGCTCAGAGGCACTCAGGGCAGCCATGGCCTCGTTCCTAGAGCCACTTGACTCCATAATCGTCTTCTCCAGTATGCTCCTCATTTGCTCTAAGTCCTGGGTGACCGTTTCTGTAATGTTTACTTCTGCATTAATTTGTGGGTGACGTCTAGTCTCTTTATTGGTTGGAAGTTCAAAGGTTGTATCAGCGCAGACGGGAATTAGCATATATTGTGGGAGTCAAAAGTGATGTAATTGAGTTGAGTCTTTTGGAGTGGAATCAGGCTGCTAAGTGTCTTCATGTACCCGTTTAAAACGTCTTTTATGTTTGTGTGTACCTGTATATATGTTATTTTTACTGTACTTTACAAATATATGAGATAAGTTTGTGGATTTTATAACTGTGCTGTGATTTACAGGAGTGGCTGTTTTTGTCTGTATTTTTTTGTCTTGATCACTTACCTAATCTGAATGCGGGATTTTTGTTGTCGCTAAAGCTGCGGGTCTACCGCGTAATTCTCATTTTCATCAACATCAACTTGAGATTGAAATTTGACGTGCGTGCGACGACGCCCGCCTAACATGCCATCTCTTTGCACGCGTTGAATTTCGCATGCATTTGCTTGAAGTTGATACAAATGAGAATTATGCGGTAGAGCCCCTGGATTTTTCCGAAAAAATGAGGATCCACACAGCCATATTATCCCTGTAGATGACATATCGTCGATTCAACCATGAAAATCTGTCATTTCAGTACATTTTTGTGGCGTTTGCGTAGTTTTTGTGATTTTTGGATATTTACCAGGTTGCGCTAATAATAATGATAATTTGTTCACGAAAAACTCACATAAAAATTAACAACATAATAACAATAACAAATATAAAACATATTAGAATAATATTTAACACCTAGAGGAAGTAAAAAAAAACGCGAGATATTGGAGAAAAGCAGAAGGAAAACGGAAGCACAGATAAAAACAAAGTTTGAGTTTGAAAAACAAACATTACACACAAAAATGAATATATCTTTACGACATATATTACTGGAGGGTTGTCAGCCAGCTGTGTTCCCGCGTGTGGATTGCTACTGAAACAGTCAACATTCGTGCACCCGCTTTTCGGCAACGATTTTCGCGTCCCAATGTGTTACTCACTTAAACTGGAAATAAAATTAGGTATTCATAATTATGCTCTGACTAAAGGAGCGTGAGCAGTAAGCAAACAAATCGGAGAAAAGTGGCTAAGGGCGGATATTCGGATCAGTGCGGGAGAAACCGTCGACAAAATTCTAGTTTAGAATAAAACATTTTCATTTTATACGAGTACTTTTCATGATACTTTTACTTTTTGTTTCTCAGAAACTATGGTTTCATAAAGTGTTATTTGACTTTGATGTTAAAACGTTATAAAAGGTTGCTTACTAAATATTCAACAACACAAGTACTCTAGCCTTTTATTGTTGGATATTGTACCTGAACCTTTTTATTTTTGTTATTTTATTACTGTTAAATTAGCCACGAAATGTTTAAACGACAACGCACATTCAGCGATTTTTGGCAGGAGAAAATCTTATGGGTTCGCGTCACCGACATGCTAATGTGACATTTCATAGTTTTAAGTTCTGTCGGCAGTCTCCTGCCTATGTTTTCTTTTTAGGGTTCCGTAGTCAACAACAAGGAACCCTTATAGTTTCACCATGTCCGTCTGTCTGCGGCTTAGCTTAGAGACTATTAGTACTAGAAAGCTGTATAGCATACCCATGTAAGCATGGGTGTACATAATAGTACAAATTTATCACGTCAATACAGTGAAATTTTAGCATGGGTGTACATATTTATCACGTCAATACAGTGAAATTTTAGCATGGGTGTACAAATTTATCACGTCAATACAGTGAAATTTTAGAATGGGTGTACATATTTATCACGTCAATACAGAATTTATATAGTACAGTATTGAAAAAGATTTTTTTAAAATCGTAAAGTGGGGATGATTTTTTTTTTCTTGTCTATCCCCTAGTGTGTCGTTGGATAGGTAATTTAAAAATATTGGGGGTGCGAAAAGACCATTTTTCGATCCAAAATTCAAAATTCAAAAAGTTTATTTTGCAAAGTAGCTATATACTCGTATAATACACGTTTCACAAGTCAAATTTTAATCTTATAAAAATATATGTAATAAAATAATAAATGTACATGAACTACTTAGATTAAATGTTTATTTAATTTATGTAGCAATATACATACGATTAAAATTATAGGTAAAATATTATTAGACAAGGTGAAATCCAATCAACCGCCCGAACCCATACCGGAGACCCGGCCAGGGGCCAGGAACAAGGTTCAATGATCACCAACCGAGCCCCCAGCACGAATCCAGGCGGCCGACCAAATCCCATCCTATATACTACATAGTAATAGGTTACATATATAAATACATGCCTACCTCCACCCATTCGATTAGTCTTGATAAGAAGAACGGGCAAGAAACTTGGCAAGATCATGTTTTTTTTTTAATATAAACTTATACTATACATCAAATTACTTATATCTACTTTAACCAAGGGATAAGAAAATACAAGACAGCAGGAATTCAGGTTAATGAATAAAGAAAAACATATATATCTTTGCCTACCTGTCTCATATAGTCTATTTCCTTTTACAGTCTGTAATTAATTAATGTTAACTCTTGAGAGGAATCAAAAATTAGGAAATTATATTAATTATTTAAATTATTACCTACTATCAACACAATCAGTATCACTATAACACCATGCTTCACCATCATCCAAATATTCATTTATTTTATAATATGCCTTTTTCAGTAGGCCCTGCTTAATATACTTTCTACCTCTTTTGGAAGTTTATTGTAAAATCTTATACCATGTCCTACGAAAAAGTTACTCACTTTGGCAAGTCTGATTTTTGGAAAAGCCAGTTTATACTTATTTCTGGTTTCCTTACAATGTTGCTCACCAAGCCTTGGGAGAGACTTAACATTTTTTCTGACATATCTAAGGACTTGGTAAATATATTCACAAAGAACAGTTAATATATTAATTTCTTTGAACTTTTCTCTTAATGAATCCCGGTGCTTCATATTATAAATAGCCCGAATTGCTCTCTTCTGCAAAGCAAAGACTGCGTCTGTATCCACGGCTCTACCCCATAACAGCATGCCGTATGACATAATGCTGTGAAAGTAACTAAAATAGACTAGTCTAGCAGTATCTACATCAGTAATTTGCCTTATGCTTCTAACAGCGTATGCGGCTGAACTAAGTCTACCACATAGGGCTTCTATGTGGGGACCCCACTGAAGACGAGAGTCTACCGTAATGCCCAAAAACTTAGTTTCGTTAACTAACTCCAGCTTGGACCCCTGCAAAAGCATATTACCATCCACTTGAATTGCATTTGGTAACGTGAATTCTATACATTTTGTCTTTTTTGCGTTTAAAACTAAATTATTAACAGTAAACCAATCAAGCACCAGTGACAAAGTTGTATTCGCGTCGTCAAGGATATCTTTACGTCTATTAACTTTAAAAATAAGTGACGTGTCGTCTGCGAATAGTACTATCTTAGTTAAGTCTTTAATTAAATAGGGAAGGTCATTTATGTAAATTAAAAGCAGCAAGGGCCCCAATATGGAACCCTGCGGGACACCCATTTTAACTAATGCTCCACATGATTTTACCCCATTAATGTCTACCTTTTGAATACGATCACTAAGATACGACTTTATTAACGCCAAAGATTTGCCCCTCACTCCGTAGTGATCTAAGAGTGTTCCATGATTAACGCAATTGAAGGCTTTCGAGAGGTCACAAAATACACCAAATGCATCCTGCTTTTCTTCCCATGCATCAAAAATGTGCTTAACTAAAGCAACTCCTGCATCTGTGGTTGACCTCCCTCTAGTGAATCCATATTGTTCACAGTGAAGCAACCTATTTAAATGAAAATGAAATAACAATTGATTAAAAACTATTTTTTCAAAAACCTTACTCAAAACCGGTAAAACTGACACAGGTCTATAGTTTGATGGGTCACCGTTGTCGCCTGATTTAAAAAGGGGGATCAATTTACTAAACTTCATTAAGTCAGGAAAGATACCATCATCTACACATTTATTAAAAATTAATGCCAAATAAGGAGCTATTAAATCAATAACAGAACTTACAACTTTCACAGATAGGCCCCATAAATCCTCGGTTTTTTTCAAGTTAAGCGATTTAAATGCTTTAATTACAGTTAATGAATTAATGTTTAAAAGCAAATACAGAAAGACACTGAGGTACGTTATCTATTAAAAGATCCTGCGCAAGCCCAGGGCTTGAATTTAAATCTTTAGTTGTTAAGGAAGGAATTTCAGTAAAGAATTGTTCAAAGGCATTCGCAACCTCTTTATCTCCCGTAACGACTTCATTGTTAATACTTAACTTAAGCTCGTTATCACGTTTCTTACTTTTCCCAGTTTCAGTATTTATGATGTTCCATACTGTTTTTACTTTGTTATCGGACCTTTCAAGTTTTTGATTCAAGTAGATACTTTTTGCTTTTAAACACACCAATTCAAAGATGACGAGTAATTTTTCATGAATTCAGTAAATTTAACATTATTATTGTAGGACTTTTTGTTGTATAATTCGTATAAATGATTTCTGCTCTTGTAAATACCTGGAGTCGCCCAGTCACTGGAGGTGATTTTACTTTTGTTAGAAAGTTTTTGCATCTTAATCGTATTTTCGAACTCTTTGGAGACTATGTTGAAAAGGTCTGTAAAGAGAGCGTTTGGATCGTCTTGGAGAAGATTAAAATGTGCTAATTTAACTTCTAGGTTTGCTTTGAAACAATCTAATTTGTGAGTTGTAATAGGCCTGCAAAAAGCTTTTTTGGGCAAAGGATCCAGGATCCGGATACAGGGTTCCGTTTGCGAAATATTAAAATTAAAAGTGTTAATTTTTGTTAGTTAGAGTCAAGTGTCCCCCCGCCGCCTGCCAGCGAAACGGTTGTATTTGGAGACGTGAAAAAAATTACGGCAGTAGTATACATAACGAAATTAAAAGGAAAACTATCACAGCTAAGTAGGCTTTACAAGTTTACGAGTACAGATCGCGCCAAACTTTTAGTCCCCTCTAAACACGGGGCGATTCGCATCAGCAGGAACAAAATGTATGGGCCGTTTTTGGGTTGAGCAACTTCCGAGCGGACTAGAAGTTTGGCGCGATCTGTATTATTATAGATAATGGTACGGAACCCTTCGTGTGCGAGTCCGACTCGCACTTGGCCGGTTTTTGTTTTTTTGTAGACCTATTTTGGGTTCCATACATTAAAAGAAAACACGGAACCCTTCCCTCCGTCGGTCAAAAGAGATTTTTCCCGAAAACTATGTAAGACAGGAATTTGAAGTTTGGCTTAATACGTGCAGATATATAGTCAGTCAAAGAGTGGAAAAAAACATTATTTCAAATTAAAATGGGGGTCAGACTGATCGAAAAAAAAGAATAATATATCGTGTATGGTATGATTTAAAAGAGCTACCGAATATTTTTTTTTTCATTTTATTGTTGTTCCAGTAGTGTTATTGATATTGATACCTACTACTTCAGTAATACTAAATTTTCTTCACTCACATAAACTGTTTTATAACAAAGATGACATTCTTAATGCCCTTTGACCAGAGCTTCCGTTTACAAGAAATCCTTCGGGTATTTAATGTTCTGTTCATGGTCATTTCCCTCATTGAGCATTAATGTGTTCCCCTACTGCGTTATCTACATGCTGACCTTCATACCCTCAATCCTGGCCATTAAGGGGGTAGTTAAGGATTGATCGTCACATTAAACTCGTGGTATGCGGCAATAAAACGTTTTGAAAAGTAGGTACAGATCGACCTTGCAGCTACTCGTATGATTTCAGAAAAAAAAACACGTCACATATGACGTCACGATCCCCGTCAGAGACATATACTAAATATATGGTCAGAGGTGTTCCCAAATGTACGCTGCAAAATGCAAGTCACCGTTACGTCTGTGACCCAGCATGATGGGTGAACCCTATCGCCTTTTAGAGGTTGGGAGGTTACAAGCACAGAGGTGCTGTTTATTTATTGAGACATAATAAACCACGTCATTATAGACACCGTTTGTATAGTCTGTATACTCCCAAGGTAAGGACCATATTTGGCTATTTTATGTACAGCAGACTTCTCTCTCTCTCTCTAGTCTCTCGCTCCGCTCCGTTTCTCTCGGCTCCCTAATTATATATGGGTGTATTATTATAATTAAGTATATGTTTTCCTATTTACATGTATACATAACACGCTCCTCCTCGCTACGGAACGCTTCGCTCGTCGTCGCAACTATTTTTGATTTTTGTTAAAAATTTTTTTGAATTTACTAACTCTAATAAAAAAACGGTCAAGTGAAAGTCAGACTCGCGTTCCTAGGGTTCCGTATCATGGATGAAAAATTTAATTTTGTCATTTTTTTCGTGAATTTCTCAACCGCTATATTTTTCCTGTAATCTTTATGTAAACACATATTACTATGAATTTTTTCATATTTTTCGGTCTACCAGTTTTGAAGGTAAGGAGGGACATACATTTTTTTAGTGTTTTTTTTTTAGGATTTCTAGAAATAGATGCAAGTAAATACAGCCAAACCATATATTTTTACAAATAAGTCTTCATTACCTACAATATGATACATATATTGTATTTTTTTTATATTTTTAATTTATTGTACTTTTTTTCTATATTTCTCATTTATGTTCAACTTTCTTTAATAGACTATTCCAAAACCAATTTTTATTTTTTTATGTTGAATGTAATTTACATAACTTAACATTTGGCACAAGTTTCATTGTTATATGATAATAATTGACGAAGTTAGAGAAGTTTAAAGTTCATATCTATAATGCGTGGGAATAAACGATAGCTCCCAGGCGGCCTCTCTGAGAGTGACGTCACAGTTTTTATCCCCAGCTTGTGCCTGCGTTTGTACACAGGCAAACTACTACAGCGCCCGGAAAGAGCAGTACCTAAAAATGTCTCTACCTAAGCAGGAGTGTTATAGATATTGTGTTGTTCCAAAGTGTCAGCCAACAACGAAATTTACACCTAAAAAATATTTATGATGGTACCGAAAGAGATTAATCTGCGAAAGCGATGGTGTAAAGTAATGAGAAGGGGCGAGCTGTCTCCCAGAACAGCAGCATATTGTTGTGAGGACCATTTTGACGTTATTATACTAAATTACAGCCACCAAAGTGCATGTAATGTGATAAATAACAAATTTATTACATACCCGTGGTAGGTATTGCTGAAAATTATCATCGTCAGGTGACAATTTTGTCACTCAATTGTTATGTCTCCTCTTTAGGTATTTATATTTTTCCATGAACGTAAAATGTAATAAGTAAGTTATCTTATATCCTGGTTTATTCGTTCAAGCTTATATTATATCAAATCATTGGCAGAATCGCGAATACTCTACCGACAAGACAAGATCGTAGTTCTTATGCTATAGATCACGGACGTATCATTTATACGTTAATGCTGTATAAAGATAAAAATAATAGTAGAAAGGCGGTATACGAAATGTACGACTTCTGTTATAAAATGCAACCACACATGACTACCGTGGTAAAAGGTCACCAGCAGTCACGCCGCCGCCGGGGTGCGGCGCGCTGGGCGGCGTCTTTTTAGTCTAAAGTCGAGATGGCAGCATTTTCTATGATACGGAAGCAGGCGTCAGTCGGTTGAACGAACCACTTTGCTACGACTCGGTAACAACAGAATAGAGCTGATGCCGGGCTCAACTGTGAAGGTATAGAATATGACTTGCAAACCCTAATGAAGTTATTCAGGGGAGAGTAAGAGGACAGTTCTCAAACAGGCACAACCAGGTAGCCCACCATGCCTGGGACCTTTGATTAATAATCAAAACCTGAGACCTATTGGTGGCGGCATATCCATTTCCATAAAACAAACTGGTGACGGGGCAGCGGTCTCAATGGTGCGCGAGGGTTTCAGCAACCCATCTGCCCAGAGTGTATGAGTATGCGCATTTCTTCCAGGAGGACCACCAAGAGTGGCGAAATCTTGGAAAGACCTGTCCAGCAGTGGACAAATCAGGCTGATAGATAGATGGATGAATAGAACAAATAACTTGTACGTAAAGTTCTTTTCACTACATTTTTTCTTATTATCTTGTTAATTTTTTCTGTCTATCGATAAATAGGTAAATACGAAAATGCCGACTTCTTTCGTGAAAAGAACTTTTCGTACTAGGATACCGTGTGGATAATTTAAATATTAGGTAAGTACCTATATCTAAAGTATATTCAGTCATATTTGTAAATGTTAACTAAAAGTAATTATTGCTTACTTATTAATATAATTTCTTAAAGAGTTCTCTTTACTTAAACTTGAATTAAAATCCTTAAAACAAAAAATACAGCGTAAAATCTGTAGAGCGTCCGCACGCGGTTGAGAACTGTGACGTCAAATCAGTCAAGTGGGCAACGCGCTCCTTTCAGCGGGCGTTTAGCAGTACATTTATTTTACTTCAAACTTTGATTGTTAAGGCGATTATCCCGGACAAAATGTGAAATTCGACATTTTAGAATTTCGAAGACGCTGCATCCTGTCGCTTTAGAAAATTGCAGCTCTGCATAAACATACGTTAATCCTTATTCTAAGACCCCTTGGAATTCGTTTTTACATAATTTATCATTTAAAGCTATAATAAGCTTCACGCGTTACTACAAAGTCATAAAAATAAGAAACTGTTTATCATCAGTTTCTCACCAAATACGGGCTAAAATGTAGAAGACATCACATATTCAGGTATGGTTCAAAGAAGTAAAGATTCCTATGAGATTCTTTTTTTATTCAATTTGTTTTAGAAGAAAAAAGCTTGAAAATATTTATTAGCGCCTGAAAAAAAAAAATACCAAAACAAGATCTAACGATTTTGATTATTGCTTTTAAATTTAATCAGGCACTTAGAGTCAAACGACACGCTCCCGTCACGCAAAAATAAAAAAATAAAATGTCTTTATTTCGGGCAATGAAAAACACATAGAAAGTGGAAAGAAAATTTTGGCTAATATCAGGTGTTTTTGTGGTAGTGTAGTGCATTTGACGATTCCGATTTTGTATAATATTGTGAACTAGTGGTGTGTTGTGTATAGTAATGTAAATATTCCCTTTTGTTTTGTTTTTGTGCAATAAGTGTAAGTGTAATGTATAGGTTAGGTTAGTTTGCTGTATCATTTATTAAATAAATTAACATTGTAGAAGACAATAATAAATGGTAAATAATGGGTAATAAAAGAATAATAAAGTACTACGGTTCTGGTAAAGCCAAGCGAGTTTACCAAAATAAATGTCGACGACTCCTCGGTCTCAAATAGGCACAGAACATAAAATATAATCTTTACGTCAAAAATAAAATAAACCAAAATAAAAAACAAATAAAAGGCCAATAGAGGCAATATTATATATTTATTAAAGTATTACTCGCACATGTGATTATATTATAAACTTATGAACGAATAACTCTTTTCGAGTGCAACAACAATAAAAAGATTTTATGCAACAAGGATTGAAGAATCACTTCGAGGTGCATAATTGAAAAACTGCAGAGACGCAACCACACGTGCATTTGTCCCAAGAGCTGCAGTTGATTTCATACAGTGCATTGTGTGCGCAGGACATTCGAAGGCAGCCAGAGACTCAAAGGATTTCTCTCCATTCTTCAGAGGGCTATTGACGGTCTCCAATATCAATACGTAACTCGATGAGGACTGCTTGAAGCAGGCATATGGAACAGAACCCACACAATTATTGCTGCTCGTTTGATGGACTCTAATCTTGTGCTATATAGGTTACACTGTGTTCTTCTTACTGCCGTCTCAATTCAGCGTATCCACGTTTCAAAAACATCTTTAATTATTGTTATATGCTCCTTTGTGCATTTTTGACAAATACCAAAATCTTGATCATCTGTTACAGCCTTCTGTCAAAGTCAGTATAATTTAGATGAACATAAATACTCGCAACGTGCCAGTTAATCAAATTAGAACCTTCTTACTTAAATTTTAACGTAAATGAAGGAAATCATAAATAAAATAAAAAATATAACAGCCAAACTTTCCCAATATTATACCCATTTACAATTTTTAGGAAAATGTTTGGAAATTGGTGCAGCACCGAAAGGGCTGATACCAAAAATTGCCCTCAGTGCAATACCACCAATAATCAGAAGCAACATGATTATGGTTAACTACATGAACGCCTTACACTCTACACACATGCTCTACATACAATATATACACCTCTGCACAGATCAGAAAAATAAGCTAGATGCACTTTTAAAAGTCAGCCTTATCGCCTTTTCTCATCTGTTTTTAAAAATACAAACGCTCCTCTCAAAAGCTACGAGAAATATCTCTCAGGAGCAAATCAAATCACAAATAAAACTAAAAAATCTACAAAAATATTACAAACAAAACAACATTAATCTACCATTAAGATACCAACAAATAAATATTCCTGCAGATATAAACCTAACTCCGATAGACCTCTCTAACCCATTCTCCATTCCTCCACCTCCTCTGCCGGGATACTATATACATTATGATAAAACGCCCACCACTGACACTATAGTAAATCTATCTTCAGTTCAATTAACTCCTGAAGATAGAGCCGTGTTGAACAAAGGGCTATCATTTTGTCCCACAAAAAAACTTGACAAGATTAAATTGTTGAACGATTTCGTGAGATTCGGGCGCAAGCTAAAATGGAAACATTACTGGGAAACTAACCCACGTCACCATAATAACAATACACACGCAGCTCTACAAAAATTCAAACCACCATCACCTAACGAACCACCACCACTACCTCCAAACCATCCTATCGAAACATTTTTAACCAGCCTTTTCGCAAAATTATAAACCTTACCTATAAGGAAAAAGAATCCCTAAAAAAACTTCAAAACAACAATGACATCATAATTACCACCGCAGACAAAGGATCAACAACCGTAATAATGAACAAAGAAGACTACATTTAAGAAGGACTTAGGCAACTGACTGACTCGACCTTTTATTCTGTCGCACCAAGTGACCCATGTGAGCAGATTGTTGACTTGGTCTGTGACATGCTCCACACAAGAGGTGAATCTGAAGGCCTATCTGAGACTGATATTGAACTCCTGATACCTAGTCATCCGAGAACCCCACATTTTTATATGTTGCCAAAAATTCACAAGACCAACAATCCAGGCCGTCCTATCGTTGCGTCCTATGACGCACCGACAGAAAGAATATCATAATTTGTAGATTACCACATACAACCATTAGTCAAAGAATTATCATCCTATGTGAAAGACACCAACCATTTCCTCCAAATTATTAATTCAATACAGTTACCAAACAACACACCACTTCTTTTAGTCACAATAGACGTTATATCCCTTTATACCAATATTCCGCACGCCGATGGCCTTGCAGCACTCCGTTCCCAACTAAATACCCGATCCCTACCACACCATCCATCAACCGACTTCATCACCACTCTTGCAGACATCATATTAAATAACAACTACTTTAATTTTGAAAATACATACTATCACCAATTAAAAGGGACGGCCATGGGTACTCGGATGGCACCAAGTTACGCAAACATATTCATGGGTACAATTGAAACCAGTTTTCTATCTACAGAACCGTTGAAACCTCTTGTGTGGAAAAGATTCATTGACGACATCTTTATGATCTGGCCACACAGTAGCGACTCCCTCTGTAAATTCCTTGACAGACTGAACAATCATTCATCACTTAGATTCACCCACAACATATCCTTACATAAAATAACTCTCCTTGACGTCGACATCACCATTAATCACAACAACCAAATAAACACTGGCGTACATTTCAAGCCCACAAACAAATTAGAATATCTTGATTACTATAGTTGTCATCCATCACACATAAAAAATCCATTCCATACTCGCTTTTACTCCGCGGCCATCGAATCTGCAATACCCAAACCTCACTTAACCACTACCATAACAAAATACACTAAGGTCTCCGCAATAGAAACTACCCCGAAGCATTCCTACAAAAACATATACATGACAGACCAAGATTTCATAACCCACAGAACAAACACAAGAACTCATCAGATCACCCAAGATTATCACCACATATTTCCACGGTAGCCATAAACTTACACAACTTATCAAAGACTTCATACCTATACTCCGACAACACGATGACACAAAAAACCTACTCCCCTTAAATCCACAAATTTGCTACAGACAAAACCCAAACTTAAAGTCATCACTCACAAAAACAAGACCCACACAATCACTCCACCAATCAATAACTTCACCTGGAACAACCCCATGTCAACAACCTCGCTGCAAAACCTGTCCCCTGATCAAACCAGACACACAAATTAACACACATCACACATCGAATACATACAAAGCACAACCTAACTCCTCATGCAAAACAGCGAACTGTATATACCTGCTAGAATATCGACTCTGCCCCGCATTCTATGTAGGTGAAACAAGAAACGCTCTCCACATCCACATGAACAATCACCGACACACAACAGACTCAGTACAAAATAACACTCTACCTATCCCGACACACGCCCGATCTCATATTCAAACCTTCAATAACTGCTTCACCTTTCGCGTCATTAAATCATTTCACCCTCCACTAACTGACATTGACCTTAGGACCTGGGAGTCGTCCTACATCTGGTCACTTGGTGCCCACTACAACCATGGACTGAACAGAAAACACTAACTGACAGACAAACTAAACCACCCTCTCATCACTTCCATCACGCTCTTCCACACATACCCTGAATACCCCACCAACCACAGAAAACTCTCTGTCCCTTTCAGGGAACACATATACCAGAATTGGGATGGCATGAGAAAAATTTATGGTGGTGATTGTTGGCACTTGAAGGGCTTGTACTGTCCACAAAATTTTTAAAATTTTATTATTTTATTATTTGATAAAAAATTTGTGGACCAATACAAACAGGTTAGGTTAGTTAAGAAAAACATCGTCTTTTTTTTATTTCTTTTCCTGTTTTTATTACTATGGTATATTTTTCTTTTTTAATACTGATGACGGCCCACTAAGGGCCGAAATATATTTCAAGCTAAAAAAATTTATTTTATTTATTAATTATATTTAAAGTAATATATGTATAATTACAAATCAATGATAAAATAGTATATGAATTCTAGGTAAAAGAAATACAAATTGTTAAGTTAATATTTATATGTATATTATTAAAATATTATATCTTTCATAGAAATTTAGGTGTCAGTAATGAATGACCATTCTGACAAAGAAAATATATATGTCCTACTGAGAGGACAAGATAATTTAAATCAAGAAAGGGTAATGAGGGAGTACCTAAGTATCTAGCTGCTGAATCTTCATTCAGTAAAATATAAATCAATGCTTGATAACAGAACTATTGAAACGTTAGAGGCTTTAATGATTATTTAGAATAATTTGTTTGTTTTTTAGCTTTTAAAAAAAATTGAGTGTCAGTAACGACCATCCTGACAAAGAAAACATAAATGTCATACTGAGTGGACAAGATAACGTTGTGCCGTTCAGGGTCAAGGTCATTGTACTGCCAGAAGGACAAGTCAAATTTTCATACAAAATACGTACTGCAAGCAGGACAACATATTGATTTTGTCAGGACGTTTCGCACAAAAAACCCATCCTTCCAGAGAAGCTACAAATAAATATCCAAATACGCTACAAATAAATTTAAATATCTGCCTAACTTTGCCCGTTCAATTAGTCTTACTAAACAACCAATCAACCCAAATTTTGGATTTATTTACGTATATAATATTTCTTTCGCTAAACTCATAAACTAAACATGAAAATCAGAGGTGCGATTGTGTAAGAAAATAGTCATGAAATCGTATTCATTTGATAGCTTAAAACTAATCATTTCACTTGTCAAACGGCCAATTCAAATTGTCTATGGTATTCATAGATGCTTTACGATTTATATTGTTATTTTAGACAATAAGTGAATGATTTGTTAAGATTGACAGATAATTCGAATTGTCTAAGATTTTTTTAGTTCATCGCTAATGTCAAATGATTGCGGCGACTTGTTGTCTATGACAATCGTTTAACGGTAAGTGTTTTTGATTATTTTGGAATAAAATTAGGTAAAAAAAAATTTATTCTACCATTAAAATCAATAAATGATGTTCAATTAATTAAAATTGTGGAGCTTTTTAGTCAAAACCCTTGGCTTTGGCACAGAAATAAGATTTTTTTTTTATATGAACACCGTTTGGGGTTATATTTTTGTAGGAAAGATATTATGAAAAGGTTTAGGGCAGTTCGGCCACAGATTAAAATATTTTTTCTTACTTTTTAGGGTTCTGTACCCAAAGTGTAACCAACGGGACCCTATTACTTAGACTCCGCTGTCCGTCTGTCTGTCCGTCTGTCAACAGGCTGTATCTCATGAACCGTGATAGTAAGACAGTTGAAATTTTCACAGATGATGTATTTCTGTTGCCGCTATAACAACAAATACTAAAAAACAGAATAAAATAAATATTTAAGGGGGCTCCCATACAACAGACATGTTTTTTCGCTGTTTTTATATATAATGGTACGGAACCCTTCGTGCGCGAGTCCGACTCGCACTTGGCCGGTTTTTGTATTTTGGTTCGGTTGCTATTTCGTCATACTAATATAATAAAGAAACAAACTATAAAATAAAACACCGACCGATTCAAAAATATTTTGCAGTTGCAGTTGACTTGATACTTGAATTGATTCGAAACTATGACGCGTTATTATAACTACAAAACTCGGACGAAGACAAATAATACGATAAGATATTGCGCTGTCTCTTTCAGACATCACATCTAGTAAAAAAAGTAATCCCGTGTCAAGCTCTTCAACTACATAAATATACTGTTGAGTGGTAGTAAACTTATGCCACCACCTGGGGTCGAGCAGCTGAAACTCGGTTTTCCTTCAATTGTTGCGTTTGCTTATACGAGTTGCATGGAGATAATTTTCGATTGAATTCTATGTTTTAAATTATAAAAATTAATTTTTGTGGTGGATTTAAAAAATGTAATCAAAAAGATCTATTATTTTTGTATTTGACATAATTTTAAAGTAAATAAATTATCAAATTTCATTTTACGTAGGTAGTACACAATAAAACGCAATTTCATTTCGCATTTTTTAAACCATCGGTCATTTCTAAACCTTCGGTTACTTTTCGGTCTTCATTTTATGGACAGTTTTACACAATTCGAATTTGCCCTACACGATCCTTGACAATGGTATAGATTTATCATCTATGACCAACCTTACACAATCGCACCTCTTTACATTACCAGAATACGGACGCCTGACAGAATAAGGTTGCGGGAAGCGCGCGGGGCGACTCGCTTGCAAGTGCGCCGCGCAGCAGGAATAAGACGGCTATAGTTTTTTCAAATACAGACTGTTCACAGGTATTTTACCTCTGACAGCTGTTCTATGTCCAATACTTAAGAAACATTTTCGATCAGCCTAGAGGTAAAATAACTGTGAACGATCTGTACCTATCGCGGCCGCGGCCGCTAACTCAATGATTCCCTTAATATCTCTGTAAGTACTTGGTATTTTTCGAATAAATATTATTTTAAAGCCTTTTTTTGCTTTTAATTATTTTAAAACAAATTATAAATATAAATGAAAAAGACCGACCAGCTTGTGGTTGTCGTCAGTCGAATTATAAAAATAGGTATTTGACTTATAATATATAAAGACAGATTGGTGACATTTACACAATAAAAAACTTTTTTTTTTTTTAAATTCTTAGCTATTGGAAAGGGGTGAGAGAATAACAGGAAGATAATTTGCGAGAGTGAATGTTTGTGAGGAGGGGGTGATAGGGTTTGTGAGGGGTTGTAAGAGATGACGAGTGTATACTATGTATGTTATGGGAGAATATGTGTTGTTATGTTTGTCTGTTGGTCAGTGTTGTCTGTTCAGTCCTGGTCCGTAGGTATTTTTCGACGATTTAAAAACTTTTATTCTTGTAAAAATACTACCAACGCAATCTGCTTACCCATGAACATAAATAAGTTAGAGTGGATAAATCTATTGATATAGTTTTTCTGTAATTAGCCAGTTATGATCTATCATCGACATTTGTTTTATATTTTTCGTAAAACAGTTTCGGAGATAAGGAGGGGACATACATTTTTTGTGGTTTTTCAAAGATTTCTCGATAATATAATTATATATTTTTAAAATTACATTTCTAATATCTACAACTAAATACCCATATTATATTTTTAGGGTATAATTTTTCATTTTTTTTCTTTAGTTTTGGAAATATTTTGTATAATTTCAAATTATTCAAATATTTTTTTGCGCCATATTATATGGGCTAATTAATACAATTTTTGTGCCAAATTTCAAGATTTTATCTTTAACGGTGCTAAAGTTATGAGGCTGTGACATACGGCCGGACGGACGGACGGACTGACAACGAAGTCTCACCATAAAGGTTCTTTTTATACCTTTTAGGTATTACGGAACCCTAAAAACAAAAATCTTCCGACATGGATTCAAGCATCAAAACCTGATTTCAAAATCTACAGTTCTGACCCGCTGCACTAACTCTTCGATATCTAATGCGACAAATTAAGCGAAGGTATAAAGTTTGTCAAGTTTGCGTAATGCGCGGGTGGCCTATATAATTTTTCCTATAGGATTCCGTCATGCATGCGCGAATTGCCGGTTATTCGGCGGATACTTGTGAATTACAAAACAAAATCCGTCGTACGGATTAAAAGAAAAAAAACACAAAAACAGAACACAGAAAAGGTAGCAGATTAAATTGAGTGATGCCTACAACAACATCCTCCTGGTGAAGTACTGTGACTCCACGTGAACCTTGTTCCAGAATCCCAGAACGGGACTGTCCCAACGATCAACAATGCCCTCCAAGATGCTATTGGAGCTGCCTCTTAAACGACTCATAAGGGAAGCCACACGTTTTCGGACTATTGCTGTGAAGCTATCAGTCTGTGCCTCCGCGAACATTCCTGATGCGCTGCAGTATCGTGGCAGCCCCAACAGCACCCTGAACGCATTGTTGTATTGGACGGGGAGGGTACTGAATGATTTCTGCGTATATCTGGTCCACAGACTGCACGTGTACATAGACTGGCAGTACGCCTTAAATAGGGTAATTTTAACGTTATCAGTGCAGCGTGCAAATCTGCGGGCCAGCATATTGCATCTTACAGCCAGCGCCCTCCGCTCCCTCTCGATGTCCACATCATCACTGAGATCCTCCGTGACCACGTGTCCCAGGTACTTGAACTGACTCACTCTCTTCAGATAAACATAATTATAAAGTCTAAAAAAATATGTATTTGTAATTCGTTTTTTCATCGCAAACTGAAACATATACCTATCCTTTTTAAACATCAGAATTGAACCTGGATAAAAATAACACTTTGTAAATGTTTTATTGGTCGAGTATCTAATCTAAACAAGTATCTTCTTTAAACCACTAAACAAGTCAATTGAGTTCCAAAATGTTTATTTAATTTTCAGTAAACTTTCCCGAGCGCTTCGCGCCTCGACTACAGAATAGAAACGACTTGTTATCGTGCAGTTTTGTAGCTAAACTGACGAAATTCACTAAAATCTTCAGTTACTTGAAAAGACTCCAAAATTAGATTTTGTCGTCAAATATTTTGAACATGTAGCCCTATTCTGGCATGTGAAGTGCTTGCCAATCGCGCCATTCGTCTGTCACAATCTTGTGAATTTAACCATGCATTATAATATAAATTAGAGAGTAAATAAAATGAGAAATAATATCACTTACAGAAATAAACGGTTGAAATTGAGTAAACTGACAAAAATAATTTAATTTAAGTGATTTTTGTTTTGTTTGAGAAACTTAATTTAATCAACCGCCCGAATTCATACTGGAGACTCGGTTAATGATCAGGAACAAGGTTCAAACCTTTTATGTCAGAATCTTAAAATTTTTTTTTGTTCCCATACGAACTGGACTAGTTCAAAAACAATTCTTAGTACAGCCAGTACGGGCGCAAAAGATTTTTTTTTCGTAATCCGCCTGAAGAATTTTTAAACCTTGTTCCTGATTACTAACCGAGTCTCCAGTATGAATTCGGGCGGCTGATTAAATTTCACCTTATATAATTTTTCAATATAGTTTTATAACTATAAGCTTTTGACATAGTATCGATAATAACTAGATAAAAACAAATAAATCAGTTTCGAAAACTAATAATTTGCCTCCTTTTTGTTCAGTGCAGTATTAAGGTGCGGTAACTAGTCAACCGTTCATTAACATCCAGTCAATAAATAAATTTAATTAATTTCTAAATTATTATCCATGTGTTTTTTTTATGTACGAGTAGTCACAATCAATTAGCTGCCATTTCTGTCATATTAGACCCTAAGTGGCATTTTACTCGAAGCATGGGGATACTATTTATACATATACAGAATGCATTCAGAAATAATTAAGAGTCTAGCTCTTATCGGTTTAGCATTTTATATCTGGCCAGAGCCTGCCTTTTCCGATGCTAATTGAATTTAATTCATGGTTTACCTCTTCCTCTTTTTCCTACTATTTTCTCCTATGGTTTTCATTAAAGGATCTTCCCTTGAAGGCTCTTCAGTTCGTTTTCATCCATTGTTTGAATGCTTCAACCGTTTCCCTATTTCTTTTTATACATATCTGTTTTTACAAAACTTTTCTTTACTTATAAAACGTGTAACAGAAAGGTGTAACCATATTTAAAGACCTTATTCAGTCAATGGCAAAGAACAACTTTTAATATGAAATAAACCCTTTCAACACTTCAATAACTTTTTCATAGAAAAATGCAATGCCGCTCGGCTGAAATGTATGGAAGGGCAGATTTTTTTTTGAGTTTTTAGGGTTGGCTCCATAGTAAAAGTTGTTCTATACCATTGACGGAATACGCTCTTCAAATATGGTTACACCTTGTCAATAGAAATTTTGGATGTGGAATTATTTTGATTATTGTGGAAAGCCTGTTTAGCGATTGTGATTCTAGTCTTTGTATTGTATCTGTTGTACATTTTATGTTTTCTGTGATGGTGCGATTGCGTTTTATAAAACAATTCACTTTACAGAATACGTTTCGTTGTTGCATTTGCATAAATCGTTTTAGGGGGTGACGCTCCCTCTGCATGAACATATATAACAGACGACCATATCACAGAGGAGTAGCCGCTTCTCAAGGTCGTGTAGATAAGAGTACTCGTATACCCTGCTGAATATGTATCTTTAGTTGGTTGCTGGGAGAAATAAAGCACCTAAAATGCTAAGAATTACTCAATAGGATTAATTGAAACAGTACCGGCGTTTGTACACTCACACGTGTTAGATTCGTATTCGAGTATTTACATGTTTTTTCCTACATGAATTTTGGATCCGTTTTTAAGGTTTTTAACTTGTTCGCAACAAACAACGAATACGAACGCCCTAATAGTAATTGTGGTCCGCAACGAAAACAACTCATACGTTGCACTTTATGTTAGCGGTTTGAAACTTTGTACATAGCTTCTAGCTAGGGTCCATAAGAGAAAAAAAAACGGAACGCAGAACACAGAATACAGAACGCAGAACGCCGCTCTGTGTGGTAGGCTCTTAAAATAACAAAAATATAATGGAAACATATTGTAACAATATTAATCTTCGAAGGGGAGCGTCAGAGGCATAGACTTAGGCGTATAGAAAAACATAGCGTGCGAGGGAGAAGAATATTCCTTATGGCAATATAGCAAGAATGAAAGAGAATGTGAATCTAATGGAGCTGTAACCACTATTGAATGGCAAGTCATCACAAGTCGGCACGCAAGGAATGAGCTCTTTAGATTTTTGCATTTTTTTATGTTGATTATTGTTTATTCTTAGTTACTACAAGTCTTCAACAATGGTTACTTGTTCTGTGAGTGGCTGTGGGGTTATTCAAAGAAATGATTCTGATAATTGCACATTTCACTGGTTAATTCTCAGGATCCTAACTCTATGGTCAGAGGTGCTTCCAAGAGTGAACGTATAATACGTGATGGGTGGTAAGCCATATCGCCGTACTTCAGGCACAAAAGAAATTGAAGAAAAGTTAAAAAGTCAGATGATTTTCAATCAAATAAGAGCGAATAGTTAGTTTAAAATTATTAGTTAAATTAAAGAACTCAGATCCAATTTGAAATTGTAGTTCGAATAAAGTATTAGCTACGTGATCCTCTGAATTAGAAGGAATATAAAGTTCTTAAGTACTTAGTCACTAGTCAGGTACTTTTCAGATTTAAAGTCTCCGATCCTGGAATTGGCCACTCTTTTTGGATTTTATCCTGAGTCATCACACTACAAAGTCATTATTAGTTTTCTTAGATTTATGTAAGATTAAAGCTCATATTTCTTAAATACTTAAGGCACAAAGAAAATAATTTATCGATGCAAGAAAATAGTACATTACGATACGAGAGCGATGAAACGTTTTCTGACGAGTGTGAGTTTGCGGCACGAGCCGAAGGCGAGTGCTGCAATCACACGAGTCGAGAAAAAGTTTCTCGCACGAGTTTCGTATAATTTTTTATAGCACAAGTGCGGAAAATGCCGACTTTACGCACGCGCAGCGTGCGTAAAGTGGTCATTTTACGCACGGTGTGCTATAAAAAACATTATTTCCATTGTACGTACGTAAAAGAAATATATATTGTTAAAAATCCTATTTTATAGGATTATTTAGTTTTAAATTCAAGTTACTTTTTTAATTTAATTATATAACCAAAATATAGGTAAATATACTTCAATAATTTTGTATAAATTCAACAAAATAAAATATGATTTACTGTGAAAAAAAAAAGAAACGATTTCAATACAAAATAATATGTTTCACTGAAGAAATGTCGTAAATCTTGAATATAAAGTAGCTGAAGCCTACAACAAAAGCCTTGTAAGGATTTGATGGGGCTTTTATTTTGATCCCTTCACATTAGATGTAAAGAGCAATGCTCGGATAAGGCTCGACCTAAAAATATAAAATCTTATAGAGGTTCGTAGACGTCAATGCGTAGCACCGATGTAGAGGTTTGTACCTCGCATACGCCTACGCAAAGCATGATCGTAGGGCGTCGTCGTAGCTCGGAGACACCTACACAGCATTGTCGTGAAACTTCGTAGCTTGTAGATGCCTACCTACAGCACTCTTATAAAATCGAAGCCGAACCCGTATCCGATTCGATGATTTAATTCTGACTAAGGCTTATTAATTCATGAAAAAAATTGAATATATTTGAACTGCTTTTTAAGGTCTACGATTTTTTAAATCCACAATATATTTACGCTCGGCCAATACCACACTTGATAAAAAGCGCCGATGAGATCTATAATGAATATCTTTCACCTAGAGGTTGTCCAGGGTGCGCCACCAAAAGTATTTGTAGTAACCAGTGGTTATGTCTCAGCTTACGCTATGATTAAGATCAATAAAAAAATACTATACAGAGATATGGTAGGTAAATATCATCAAAGATAGGGTAGGTAATATATCATCAACGATATGATACGTAATATATTATTAAAGTAACGCGTGATATAAGTGGGTAATGCATTTCAAACACATTTTATAGATAAATACCTATCGCTAAAGTTTATTCCAAGGGCAGCTTGAAAATCAGTCAATGATCTTTGCGCATTTTGTACTGGACCCTGTACCACGAAACGCAGTAATTTGCGTCAAGCGATAAATATTGTATGGCGAGATTGACGTATCGTTTTATTTTGAAGCGTACAGTTTTTCCAGCTGCCCTCAGAATAGACTCTAGCGTCATGTAGTCGACACAACGCTACCTGTTACGACGTGCTCTATGTATTTGTGTCGGCTACACAACCTATTACATGAGCTACATTGACTGAACGTTCAGTTGGAGGAATAAATGTAGCTGTGTCAAATCGAACACGCTGCCGGGCGACGACCCCGCGTCCGCGCCCGCGACCCGCCCTACATCAAAGTTATAATTCTTTGCCCTAAACCGCAACCTTTTGCATCTCACGAGACCGATTGGGTCCAAATTAAAAATATTCTAATTCATTAATAGCAGTCATTCGGAAAATTGGGATTGAGTTATTGTCTACAGATGGACGAATGGATGGTCGTATTAAAACTGGGTTGAGTTGTGGTCGTGATTTCAATATTTATTCTTGCATTCCCATGATGAAAATATCCTTTCTTTCTTATGTGTTTATACTTGCGATTATTGGCATTTGTGATACTGGAAACACATCTCAATGAAATGAACTTGTACTAGTCTCACTATTTATTTTATAATTTCTCTCTCAACGTCCCAACCGGTTTCGGATTTTTAAAAACCATTTTCAAGGGATTACTGATGTTATGAACACATTTTAGATTTTATTACGATAGATTGTAGATACTGGCCATGAATGACGTAAAAAAGACATCAAGGCACAAGATAAAATACCATCTAAACACAAAAACTTATATAACATAATAACAACTTAAAACTATCCTATAAATAAAATAAACCTATTACAAATAAAAAACTGGATCCAGATCGCTGTCCCTTGGTAAGGTGCCCAGAATGCTGGCTACATTACCCCTCTGGATGGCCAGAATGCTGGCTACATTACCCCTCTGGATGGCCAGACTTATTCTCTGGCCGAGGTAAGCACCAGCACGTAAAAAATGATATAATCTATTAATATAAGCATAATTTATTGCTTAGTGCTATGATTAAATATGTACAACTTTTGCATCAAAACATTTTTACTAAACATTATGTAACTAATTGTTTTGCAGAATCTTTTAGAATTATTTTGAAAATGAAAACTATTATTTGAAGACTTGTGATTATGACGAATACAAATTTTCAATTTAAAAAATCAATAAATTGAATGCGTAGAAATTCCTTTTAAATCACCTGAAATTTACAACGTTGGAGGTCATGGAGACTGCCGACAGAAGTGACAACTTTTCACTGTTGGCTAAACGTAATAAGTCATAGCATGTCGGTGACGCGAACCCATATGATTTTCCCCTACCAAAAATCACATAAAACGCCCTTCACTTCAAAAATGCTGCAACTTCTAAGATATTTATGGTAATACTTTTAAAAACAATATTTCATTATTGACCGCTTCACCAAAAGAAGGCGGGCTATAGAGCGTGTGTGTGTACGACACGCTCGGGATTAATGCTCTGTGTTTCGTTATTTGCATTAAATCATAGCGCCTTCAGGCACACTCGAAATATTAACGGGCTGTAGCTTACTAAAGGTTAGAAAGGCTTTGGATATGGTTTTATTTAAGGCGTTATAGTGACTTGATTGCTCTTGAGAAATGATCTCTTACATTTTCTATTAATCTAAATTTTTTTGTACAATTATGGACTTCTGAAAGTTGTAAGCAGGATTTCAAGGAATAAAAATATCGACCAAGTGCGTTGTACTCTCGCACAAAGGGTTCCATACCACTACACAATACGAGTATTATGGTACCCTAAAAACATTATGGTAAAATTGTTAAATAATTCCACTTGCAGTAATTAACAACCAACTTAACTCGACACTTACGATCTACTTATATTCAATTACTAGCTTCTGCCCGCGGCTTCGCCCGCGTGGCCTACAGGAAACAAATTAAATTTTTTCTAGAAACAAACATTTTAAGTGCTCTCACTCCCTCTGGGAGTCAAGGTGTAGTGCTCGGGAAAACTCGCATGCTCGTTTTTCGGCCTCGTGCCAAATACCGGGATTCACCGATCAAAGTTTTTCCGAAAAAGTGTCAAAATCCCTATCAGTTGTCAAAAAATGTAAAATTTGAACAAGGAAGCGTAATCGGCAACCCTAAATGCCCCTTGATACCGAGTTTCATGCAAATTGGAATACTTTTTTTGACCTGTCAAAAAACTGTCAAAACCTGTCAAATTAAAATTTTTTTTTGGTCTTGTAGCCCCAATTGACCGATCACTATAGTTGAAACCCAAACTCCTTCAAATTCAAATTCAAATTCAAAAAGTTTATTTTGCAAAGTAGGTATATACAAGGTGATTTTTTGATCATCGTCCAAATTCATACTGGAGCCTTGGTAAGTGATCAGCATCACGAATCGATAACAATTTCTGTGAAATTTTATTTTATGAATTTTACAAAAATCGTTATTGGTTCATGATGCTGATCACTTACCAAGGCTCTTTTCTATACCCCACCGCATTTCTGATGGAGATGCTGGGCTTTAACTCACTGGAGGTAAGACAAAACATTGAGCTCTCATTAACGGCATGTCGTATTCTGCGTGGCTACTCTAACTGCCCACAGCTAGTGAACGCCACAGCCTTTCTGTTTGTACCCAACAACTACCTTCGAGCTCGACATCACCATCTTCTCCACGTACCGCATGCAAGCACGGTAGCTAGAGCCCAGTCCCCTCTGCCACGTGCCATAAATGTCCTAAACACCTTACCGTCAACAAGGCCACAGGTCGATCTATTTGCGGATGAGTTATTCCGTGTTTTCCGTGAGTGTTTAAATTTTTGCGAAAGCAAAAGTGTGAACGGTTAATTTAAGTTTTGTTTATTTGTAGATGTATGTTAAAATGTTTGTTTTCTTAGATATATACTAGATCCTAAGTTAAAAAAAAATATATATATGTATACTTACCTACCTAATTTATACAGTGCAATGGTCTCCTGTAATGCTGTATAAATGTTATGCAAATAAATAAATAAATGTATATACTATGCACATAAATTCCAAAACTCATTTGTACATGCTTGTCCATCAGGAATTTAAGGGGTCTTAAGATTAAAGAGGCTGGCGACCTACTAACTGAGCAGCCGCTGATATCGAAAAAACACTTTTTTTAAATTAATTTTTAAATCCTCCGTTGATTCCCTTCGCCACATCCAATATTCATAATACTTAGATTCGTAACTCTTCGTCTACCGTTCTGCTCAGTTGTGAATCTGGTGACTCGAATAACAACCTACCTCATCCTTAGCCTTGGGCTGTAGGGCTGAGCCCTTTAGGTCGATGACACCTCACTCGACAAAACCTCCCGTTTCATAAAAGAAACGTACTTTTATGACAGTGACTCATTGTCGGTCCAGGAGATCTCATAAAAACGTTTGGCAATTAAAAAGGGAACTTTATACAACGGTTACGTTTCTTAAGGTAGTGTAACGTTGTGAACACGGTACTATATAAATGTTTTGTATATAACGGGTAACACTTACTTGTGCATGATGGAGTGTTGGCTCCTACGCTTATAGTAATGAGTATGTGTGGTTTAACACTGAACGATAGAGTGAACAATATCGACATACGGGATAGTTGCGGTCTGAAAGAAGTTGTAGTGACTAGAATAGAAAAAGGAATGCTTCGGTGCTTTCAACACGTAGTGAGGATGAATGAAAGTAGGGTGACAAAAGAAATTCATGGTGCGCAAGTGGAAGGTACAGCTCGACCAGGCCGCCCTAGAAGTTCGTATGCTGACCAAATTGGTGACGTACTGAAGAGGGATAATATCAAAAGTACCCGGAATAGAAGAGGTTGTATGACTGGATTAATAGATGTGGAAGAGACTCTAGAAGACAGGCGTGAGTATGTATGTAAGGCTCACTTGTTTAACTGTGCAAGAAGTCAAAGGCCGAGCTTTCAAGTGAGTGTAATCCGGTAGAAAACATCCCATCAAAAACACTACTGTAAAAAATTATGCCAAGTCTCGTAACACTTTCGAGATTTGAGATCCCGAGAAGAGACAAGCCAGCCATTTGAGTGAAGATAGCAAATTACTCGATAGTTGTCTTAATTCTACACTGGTAAAATTAAGCTTGCACCTTTTGGACTGGGCAATCACGTGGCAACAAGATGCACTGTGATGAGAAATTGTTTTCATTCAAATTTTAATAATTTATTTATCTGCTCCAAGATTAACAAATAATTTTACAGTACAGTATATCCTCATACTTTGTGATTGCCAGGTTCAAAAGGTGCAAGCTTTATTTGACTAGTGTAGTGTTAAGATAACTATCGAGTAACTTGCTAATTTCCGTCAAAGGTAATAGAATGGCTGACTTGGCTCTTGTCGGGATCTCAAAACATTTTACTTGTTTTGTGACTTGGCATAATTTTTACAGGAATGTTTTTGATGGGATCTCATTTCTTTTTGTGGACAATTCTGATTTGGTGGTTCCATTTGTTGCGTAGTGGCTACAGAAAAAGCAGTTTAAACCACTCTTTCTATTTTTGTTTATATTTATTTGACGTTTTGGTATCTAAGTCGTCGGTCCATCGTAGAATTAGGCATATCATATTTCTTTTAAAACTAAGAGATCGCCTCGCTCTGCTCCTGAAATTTATAAACATGTAAACCTTACACCGTCCTCCTCGCTCTTTTTGACTTTTGGTGATTGATTTTTGATTTCATACTTTACGATCTGCCCACGACATACAGGCATCGGCACGGTTTTAGAGGTACGAGTAAACGTAGTGAGGGATTGCGCAGAAGTCATTTATTAGGAATTGCCGTTTGTGCTCGACTTGGTGGGGCCACTGCCGTGATCCCTGATTCATGATGTCAACTCAATCTAATTTTACGGTTCAAGATATAAAATCAAAAGCTTAATTTATATGATATGTGTTGATCTTTACAACAATAAACATTTATTAAAGTTATGTTTAAATAGAAGAATAAGAATGGGTATACGTTTCTGCCGTTCAATACAATTAAATATTGTATTACTACGTATTTTAATGGAAAAAATAAGTAAATTAGCTACATACTAAGAGTTGTTCGAATAGTACGAGTATAATAATAGATAGATAGATAGGTAAGAAATAAATGTATTACTAATTGTTAATTAATTATTTAGTAAGTAAACTAATTAGTGTTCGGCTTTTCACCGACACAATTCCATCCATTTATCCTTCAGCCCGTGTTCATCCACTGCTGGATATAGGCTTCTCCAATATTTCGCTATTCTTGGCGGTCCTGCGTCATCCTCAACCACCCGATACCCGCAACTTCCTTCAGGTATAACATGTAATGATGTAAATGAAACACACTGGATTTCGTCCATCCCACAGTACAAGTACTGCACTCATTAAAATCACTGATGACATTCGTGAAGCCATGGACGATAGACGGCTAACTATCCTAACCCTCCTTGATTTTAGTAGCGCGTTTAATTGCGTAGACCATGATATCCTTATCGCTATCCTCCGTTCTCTCAACTTATCGGATGCAGCTGCTGAGTGGTTTCAATCATACCTCTGTGGGCGTAAACAGCGTATACGTATTGATGACACTTACTCCGAGTGGTGTGACATTACCGCTGGGGTCCCACAGGGAGGTGTACTTTCTCCATTACTATTTTCTGTATTTATCAATACTCTTGTTTCCGTGGTCTTTTTCTGTTCATATCATATGTATGCCGATGACCTTCAGTTATACTTGTCCTGTAAGCAAGATGGCTTACCGGATTCCATACACAAGCTCACTTCCGATCTTGATCGGATCAGTGAGTGGACGAAGGAATTCGGCCTACTTGTAAACCCAACTAAGACGCAGGTGATGGTTGTTGGTAGTAGAGCTCTGATTGACAGAACTGATATCTCCACTCTACCTCCAGTCTGCTTCAGTGGCACCCCACTTAGATACTGCAAATCTGTCAAAAATTTGGGGCTTCACATTTCTAATAATATGTCCTGGGACTTGCAGGTTGCACAAATAAGCAAAAAGATATTTGCCTCAATGCACTCACTAAAACGCATGCAAAAATTTCTTCCATACTCTGCCAAGGTTACATTAGTCAATTCTCTTTTGCTTCCTATTATAGATTACGCTGATGTGAGTTATCCTGATCTTACAGAAGAACTTTTAAACAAGTTAGATCGTCTCCTAAATCTCTGTATCAGATACATCTTCGGATTGCGCAAATACGATCATGTCTCTCAATTTCGTCTCCAGCTAAACTGGCTCAATATCCGCTACCGAAGGAACTCACACATCGTCTCACTTCTCTATAATGCTCTCAATAGCCCATTTTCTCCTCCCTATCTTCGAGACCGGTTTGCCCCTATTGAATCCCTTGGCCGGCTTCAGCGACCAAGCAGAGCTATGCTCCTCCGATTTCCCGAACACAGCACCAATATGTATACAAATTCTTTCACAGTATCAGCAATCCGGCTGTGGAATAGTCTTCCTCTTAATATCCGTCAGTCTCCCTCTATCTCTACCTTCAAAACCAGAGTCTATCAACACTATCTACAGCTACAGAATCAGTCATAAAACTTGTAATTTTTACATATCCCCTGAGTCATTGTCCTTCTCGTAATTACCTATGTATTGTTATGTATAATATATGTATATAATTGTATTTATGAGTAGATTATATATGTATATACAATATTTATTTAATTCTAATTAAATTAAATATATTATAGTATCTATGAAAATATGTTTCTTGGTTGAATTGATTATAGTAATTAACTTATCTGGCACTACCCTCAAAACTTTCCACATCACCAAAGGTTAACTGGCAGAGAATGCTAATTAGCATTAAGTTCGCCTTTGTGCATTGTATATTTATTTTGTGCAATAAAGTATTTACATACATACTGCGGGTGATAGCGTGTAGCGCATTAGACAATTTTCATTTCATCCTCCATTATAGTCACAACTACATTTCAAGATAGCACTAAACTTAAATTTATTATTACTATAAGGAGCATGAGCAAAAGATCATAAATACTAGAAATAAACTACCTATTTCAAAAGCTTAGTAAACAGCTTCTCTCTCGATATATATTTTTCTGCGATAGTGTTCACCTTTTAAAGACGAGTGACGCACCTTTACGAATTGTTAAAACTGTACTTTAGTGCCGCCATTAAGTTTAATGTCACTTATCATAGAGGAAGACCACTGGAACTAAATGTAATGTAATTAGGATATTTTTGAACCTATTTCTTTTTGTAATTGGTAGAGTTAATGAAATATCTTTATTATTTACTTCAATTTCACGAAGCCTTAGGAATCTTATGATGTAGGGTAAAGTGAAGAGTATGTCAAGTGTTGGCCAGCTAATAAACACCAAAATATTCGTTTTTTAGGTTTGCAATAAAATAAATAGTTGAATAAATTATATTTTTGGAACACAACATGTAACATAAGAGAATTATTATTTCTATGTAATTACACAGAATGTATATAATGTAGAGTAAAAAATATAACAATAGAATAATTTTTTCGGTCCTTGACCAAACAGATTATTGCAAGTTAAAGTGAATACCAGGCGATCTTTTAACTAAATCTTTATCAAAACGAAATAATACTTACTCATACGATTTCTAGAATATATAGAGCCTACAAACTTGAAAGGGGTTTTAACATTTTGGCATAATTTAGAGCTGCCATCTCGATATTTTTTGAAAGTTGCGTCGCACAATAAAACCTATATATGGATAGGGGACATATCAACAAACAAAAAATGTAATATAATATAATGTTCGTGATATTATCGAGTTAACAAGAGGTAAATATTTAAAATGACACCCCATTATGACGTACTGTTTTCTTTCTTTTTTTTATTCACGCCCAGCAAAATTACATGGATAACAATAACCTGCCTCTTTAGGACATTATATTACATAACATTTTTTTTCGTATATATGTCCCCTGTCCTGTTATACAAAATTTATTGCGCAACTGGACTTTGAAAAAAAAAATTAAGCTGTCGGATTTTCAGCATTCCAGCCTCTATACAAATATGTTCAAACCCTTTTGGCAGATAAGTGCCTCATACGACGGCGACGCATGCATTGTTGAAGTTTTTTACTCCGCTAGCGCGAGCAAAGCCGTGGGCAAAAGACTATAGT
Source organism: Ypsolopha sequella (assembly GCA_934047225.1). Taxonomy (NCBI): domain Eukaryota; kingdom Metazoa; phylum Arthropoda; class Insecta; order Lepidoptera; family Ypsolophidae; genus Ypsolopha; species Ypsolopha sequella. Next base: position 1,654,325 of record OW203990.1, on the reverse strand, counting down.
TATTAATACATCAGAGATCGCCAGAAATAGCTCAACGTCAAAGCCGGTTGAGTGTTATCCAAACTTGCGAACGAGTGGCATCAAATACGAGTCGTTGAACGCTGGAGTTGAAAAGTTTACTTCAATAATTCATTTTTCATCGGGCCGGGAGCCAAAAATAATTAAAAATTCCCGCGAGAACACGTTGCGGGTGAGGACAGCTATAGACGGGGTTGCAGCTCTTCCACGTTTAAACTCAGTTACCGAGGTGTGAATGGTACTCAACGCAGAAGCAGGACGGCCTAAAACAGTGTCTAGCTTAGCTTTAATCTGGGTTGCTGTTTAACCTTTTAAAACGTAAAACGGAGAGTTAAACTAGCCGAGGGAACGGAGTAAGTTACAACCAAAAACAAATTACAGCAACTCCAAAGGCTATCACGTACGAGATCAATACCCTCCGCAGTTCTAAAAATCCTACTAGGGCTAACACCGCCACACTTGCACATACAGCAGAAGGCGAACATAAAAACCAACCAAATATAAAAACCTGTCGAATCCTAGAACAAGCATTAGAGATTGTTTCGGAGGCAGCCACTGGGACTAACAGAACAGCAAAATCCTATATAATGAATAGAAGATACGAGATACACTCTCAAGGAGCACCAAGCTCTTATCAGAAGGTACTTTTTTATACTGACGGCTCCAAAAGGAAGGATGGCAGCGCTGGATGCAGTTACGTGTCTCCCGAACTAGAGCTCAGTAAAGCAGTTCAAACAGCACAACAACAGTGTTTCAAACAGGGATGGCAGGTATATTCCTAGCAGGCCCTGCAACGTACAGGAGGTAACAATAACTACAGACAGTGCGGCTGCGTGTCGCAGATGAAACCCACAGTCCAAATTTATATTCCTAGGTTCAATCAGCTGGCCCGGGCATTGATAGACCAGTCAGTCAGGACATTCTCTTATTTTATATATTTAGCCAAAATTGTTAAACTTACTCATATACAAATTACAGAACCATTGTACTGACATACACATTTACACATTAAATAAACAATAATGAGGAAGAGTCACGATTTTTGTTAAGTATGTAGATCGATGACAGTAAAAAAAACATGACTTATGGTGAAAAAAATATCCAAATCGGACAAGAAATGTCGAAAGTACAGCAATTTTACTGTAGCAGTTCAAATAACGCCCGCCAGTACCAGCCGCGAGCGCGTGACGTCATCCCACACATACCCGGGGCGCGACCCCGCACGCGCTCTTCAGTTCTGTAGGTGTACTCTGTTTCCCGCGCAGTTCTTGAGCTGTGCTTGTCACGGTCGCTTTGTTATAGATTTATTGTTGTGTATCAATATCCTTAAAAATGTCTTACAAATATTGTGTCGTGCCAAAGTGCAAGAGTACAAGTAGTAGTACGCCCGACAAACTATTTTTTCATGTTCCAACAGACAAAAAAGCTAGAAAAAAGTGGTGTAGTGTTATGAAGAGAGATCCTTTATCAAGCAAAAGTACTCATTACTGTTGCGAAGATCATTTCGACGTAAGTACCTTTCCTACGTTATACCTTATACTTGACGTATACCTATTTCCTCGTATTATTGAGTAAATGTCACCTATTTTATCGATCAATGGAATCAAAAACCTTAAAACTTAATCCTTTTATGTCATATTGTCTCAACCTTAACACAATCGTATGAGGTAATAACAATAAACAATAATCAACGTAGGTATGATATTTGTAGTCCGGGAGACTACCGCATTTTTATCTACGATAATGAATACCTATCAACAATAGGTAATGATTCGAATTTTAATTTCTTTGCTGTAGGACCTATTTTTTGGATCTGCTTTTCTCAGTAAGTAAAGTATTATTTAAAAATAAAATAAAGAATCTTTAATCTGTTTTTACTTTTTACAGGTCGAAAATGACATGGAAAATTATATAAGGTACCGATTGATGGGTGGTCAACTAAGACTAAAAAAAGGAGTTCTGCCGCATAAATTTGACTGCCAAAGAAAGGATAACGCCGTTGTAGAACGGACTGGATATAAAAAAAGACAGCAGATTGAGTACTTTGAAAGAGTGCTTAATCCGGAAGTTGGTCATGAAAACCTAATAACACAAGAAGAGTTCGTGGCGTGTGAAACGATTGATTTTAATTCAAATGATACAGAGGCTATAAACCCGCTTGAAGAAGATAATGCGGCAAATCTACACAATGATCCTAAATATAAATCACTCGCAGTGCAAGTTAATATAAAGCCAAAAGTTCGAAGCAAGGGCATTAATACTGACGCCGGTTTTGACCGGGTTGAAGAGTTTGCTCTTAAAATAAAAACGGTGAAACCAAAAGAACATCGTCGGGATCATCATCGGGAACCAATGCATGATAGCTTCACATCTTACTCTAATACCTCATCAGTTTCTGCGAGCCTAAGTGGATTCAGTGTAAATACTGACGCCTGTGAAATGAAACGACAAGTAGATACTGAGTTATTTAAGGAACACATGCAAAAAGGAACTTTAATGTCTATATCTAGAGAACCTAAGCTTTTTCTCGGATTACCATCGCAAGTGTATTTCTGTTTAGAATATTTGAGTGAATCTACTGAGAGACCTCTGATGGATGTATTATTGAGCTTGAAAAAACTGAGATGGCGTGAACCGAATTCCGTGCTTGCTGTTCAATTTGGAGTTTCGGAATCTACAGTCGCCAGACATTTCAAAGAAACAATACCTAAGGTTGCTCAATGCATGGAGAAACTGATTTTTATTCCTCCTCGCGACGATATTCGCTCAAATCTTCCGATACCTTTTAGGAGGCGTTATTCAACAGTCGTCAGCATCATAGATTGTTTAGAAATTCAAATCGAGAAACCTAGCTCAGCAGTACATCAGGCGCTGACGTGGTCACAATATAAAAATGCGAATACTATAAAATATCTAATATCGATAACACCTAATGGACTTATAAACTTCATATCCGAAGGTTATGGAGGAAGGACATCGGACGCCCTTATCTTTGAAGACTGCGGTTTTCTTCAGATGTTATCCCCCGGTGACGTAGTGATGGCTGATAGGGGATTTAAGAATATAGCTCATTTACTTGAACGTCAAGGTTGCAAACTTTTAAGGCCTCCTAGCGTTGATTCGGGATCAAAACTAAGTAAAGAAGAAGTTTTAGAAACTAAAAGAATAGCGGCCCTTCGAGTACACGTCGAGAGAAGTATAGGGCGTTTAAGGGAGTTTGAAATGATTGCACCTCATGCATGTGTTGACATTGATTATGTTAGAATATTAGACTATGTTGTGACATCTGCTTGTGGAGTAGTTAATCTTCAAGAATGCTTATTTAGAAACCAAGTTTAAAATAAAACAATATTTATATCTTAAGCCATCTGTTTATTTTTATACCTTAACCTAAGTTTTGACCAATTTAGGAAAGACTGAGTGTTTCCAAAAACTTGTTGACTTTTCCAAAAGATCTTTGCAGTAAATTTCATCAAAATCTTCTTCAAAGATTTCTACTTCTTTGTTAGCTTCAAAATTCTTATCAGCAACACAAAAAAGCCCTTTAGTTTTGTTGCAAAAAAACATTTGCAGCTGGATTCGACCTTTTGATTTGTTTGTGAGACGATTATTTTTAATAAAGCTTTCTTTGCCTTGTGTGGTCATGGGACATTTTATTTCTATGACATATTCTTGTGTTAAGCCATCAGGAGATGCACCTAAAATAGGCCAATCACTTTTCAAAAACAGCCCACCATTTTCGATTACAAATTTTCTCAATTTTGCTACTTTTGCCCTAACATCAGGTTCCAGTACTTTGCCTCTTCGCATTGCAGGAGTTTCTGGTATGGTTGCACCGAATATTTGCTCAACTAATGAACCATCAGGGGTTTTGCAATGGGCGGCGTCGTGTATTTTTGACGCGGTTATTCTGCAATATCGCATCTCATGCCATAAAGGAGACTGAGCTTGAGATAGAGTTTCTTGTTCTATTTTTGAACACTTTTCTGGTGTTTGTTTTGTTGTACAATAATCGATGAAGCCTTGTGCACTGTTCGTGTCGTTACCTTCTTTTTTATAATCATTTATCAAGTTATGCAATGATAATTTCGTAAGTTCATTCTGTGTAACGTAACTTGTTAACTGAATCCTAATAGAATTTAACTGTATATTGTGCACCAGTTTGTTAAAAAATTGTTCACTTCTTACATTAGCGTTATCGTCAATATCTCCAGCGCTGGAACCGATATCTTTGGCTTTTATAAATTTCAAGGTTGTGCCCACTGTGGCCAGTTTTGGTTTGGCCCAATAACATTTTTTTTCAGTTGGAGAAGGCTCTTCACTGCGTCTGTGTATCCACATAAGAAATGCTACACTATGTTTGCAACCTCCTTTTTGTGCAGCACAATCATGACAAGTAACATCAATAATAGTTTTATCATTTTCTTCACATTTGAGAGTGCAGCTATAACCTTTAGTTTTTACTTTATGCTCCGGTGTTATTCTTGCCTTTACTGTGCACACATTTCCATTTCTTTGGACTTGGACATACCCTACGGCATCGTCGCCATATGACTCTCGTACAGACCTGTAATAATCATACAGCATTAAATACCTACATCACATTACCTGATGCGGTTGCACCATTTAAGTGCATCGAAACAAAAAACATGGTAGGTATCCGCTAATGTTAGTTAATCTACGGCGCGCTCCCGGTCTATAATGTTTAGGTGAACTTGAAACCGGCACTTACTGAATCGCAATGAATCATGCCTGCAGTTGCCTGCTTACAAAAACATCAACTCAAACTCCGTAGGAAGAAATAATGTAGGTACTTGACTTGACTAACGTTTTTATGATGGAGTGTGTTATGCTGTCCATGTACCTTTTTACCCAGGTTATTTTATTATTTTCACATTACCTACCGCAACAGCCATGGGAAAAAGTACCTAGGCCTAAACTCACTAACTAACACATTAAATTTGGTAGGTACTTACCGTTGAAGCTTCCAACCTCGGATTTCAGCGCTGGTATACTTCACATGATTGTTTAAGTATTCAAAAACCATGAAAGAATCCACTTTAGGTAGATTATCTGACTGTCCTTTTTCGAATCCATCTTCCAATTTGTTGCTCATTATTACAGAACACCGAAACAATAAACCGATAATGCATAAAACTCGAAAAAAAACCGAGTGTTCGCTACTAATCACGAATGTGCGTATGTGTGTATCGTATCACGATCGCGCGGGGTCTGTGTGTGATGACGACATCGGTATCCACGGGCGGGAGGCGCGCGTTTTAAAATCAAGCCCGATAAAATATTAAATAACTTTGCCATTTATGGACGGATTTCAAAAAATCAAAAAGTAGTGTACTCAGAAAATCATAACACATGCAATGTAATAGTCAAAATTGGATTCTCCCGTTATGTGACTTATCCTCATTGTCCACTCTCGATGAAATTCGTGCGGCTCTTTGCAGCATTATGCTGAGTCGGAGTCTTTTTCTCTTTGCCGCGACACTCATACCACTAGGATAAATTTAACTTTCTTTTTTGTGTTTTAACTTTATTTTCTTTTATTTAAGTTCTTATTTGAGTTCTACTTTGTTTTTTGTCTGTATGTGTCGTGTTTTTGGGAAATAAATATTATATCTATCTATCTATCTATAAGCAGCACTCAGCAAACCTGTAAGTAGATCCAAAATCATTCCAGATTGTCATGCGGAATTGCAAAACCTGAAGTGCAAAATATTCACGATTGCGGAGAATCTGTGCAGGAGACTCATCGCCTCCGCTACGAATTTAAAATTTAGAAGAGGCTTTTCTAATAACTGAACTGAATGTGAACTGAAGTACCAATAACACTTTATTTTACCTAATATTTTCACTAAAAGAATACTTTATATTTGATTGGATGAAGCCAAACATATATTTTAAACCGATAATTTTAAAATAACCTGTTTTGTTACGTATTCGGTACAAAATGCACAACGCAATTCTTAAAGTTTTAATTCAAAAATAAGAAGAACAATCTAAAGTTGTGCATTTTGTAAAGGACAGGAAAGGTTACCCCTTAAGCTTACATTTTTGCTCTTCTCATGATTTAAGATATTAAGCTTAGCTCCCGTTCTTCCGCACTTCACTTAATTTCACTTGATTCAGCAATTAGGCCCACTTACAACTTCACAGTTCATTTGTATAATAGCTCGCAGAGACATGTTTTTGTTAGGATCATGTGATTTCAGTGTATTTATTGCTGTAATAAAACTTTTAGATGGCCTAAATTTCAGTCGCTTTTGGCCGTTGGAGCTTTTTGGTAAATTAAAAGAGAGTGTTTTTAGATTAAGGGCGGTTTCGCAGCCGGATTGTGAAAAACCCACCTTTTTCTAATTAATCGAAACAGAACTTTGAATTTAAGCAACCCGGCTGCGAAACCGCTCAAAGGAAATTTAATTAAAAAATAAACAATATTGAAAGCTTCAGACATTCTCAATCTAAGAGCATTTATTAATAAAGAAAATAGAATTAGGCACTGCCTTAATTAAATAAAAGTATTATTTCAAAGGGCTTGTTTTTCCCACTGCCAATTGTTAGAGGATTTATCATTGGCCAACTAGTCTCATCATCATCACATTATTATACCAAGACAACTCCAGAAAAATTAAATTGTTATTTCTTTATTCTTTATACTGAAAGCTTATCACTGAAAAGAGATTTCTTATAGGTAACTTACCTACGTGTACTACCAAAGATAAAATAATAGAATGTAGGTATATACGAGATGATGGATATGTATCAAATAGCAATGATAGGCTATGCTAGTTGGTGTAACGTTTTTACTACAGGTGGTCTTTATCCTTCTAACCACTTAGTGAATAATGTCTTCGTTTTTCTTCAAACGTTGCCTTTTCAAATGATACAAAGAGTAAGGTACTGCGGACGGTAAATCACTTTTGATTAGACCGCCATCTGGATCCTGTTCAGACATCTCATACCTATCTGGTTGGTTCACTGACTCTTCTATCGTATACACCTTATGCATAAAGGTTTGAGGGTCCATTTTGCGTTGTCAGAAAAGGATGAACAAGTTGAATCGTATGCAGGCTTCAATGAACACAATGTTGCTTGTTGAAGAAAGTTGCGAGATAACCCTTGATTTAGGAATTTTGTATCGGGTTTCTGAAAACTTGTGAATGTATTTTTTTGAATTTATGTGCAACAAGACTAAAGAGGGATATGGAGGGGGCGTTTGAAATATTTTATGTCATTTTCGTAGAAAATGTTATTTGGAAATCGAGACGAAAATTGTAAACAGAGAAGATACATACAAAACCAAAAATAAACCTCTCTTGTTATTGAATCTGCATAAATAAAATCGTTTGACTTCTAAATGTAATCTTAATTTAGAGTATAAGATTTTAGGGTTATATCTAAAAACAGTTTTTCTGTCTTAAGAACAAAGAGTGAGCTAGCTGTGTGGGTAGAAAAAATCCATTGTAAAAAGCTTGAATGACGTCAGACTTTGAAAATCTTTGGCAGAACGAAATATTTGTACGCCAAATCTGGCATATTTTCGAGAAATGACATATTTAAGCAATCTGCAAAAACTAATTTTATTTATCGTCAAATGAGGCTTATTCTCAATCTTATTAAATCTTAACATAGGTACTCTTGTGCACTAAACAGACATTTCAACACTCAATGTAAGGACGCTACAAAATTGATTTCTTGTTTCACTTCAAGTTTCAGGATCATGGACTTACTAAGAGGCTCATAGAGGCTGCCAAGGACTTAAACAGAATCACTTAATTACTCGAGAATTTGTCAGCAATTTGAGACTTATTAGAGAAATCGTTTGAATGTAACTGTTGTAAACAACCTGCTTCCTGTAAAATTACAGCTCTCCACCAACGTTGGAGCAGTAATAAATTTGAACACTATGTATTACAATTCACACTATCTTTTCTTATACTCGTAGCGAGTGCTCGCCTGCTTACCAACCTATCTACCTACCTACCTAGGCTCTATAGTTCTGGAGATTTCATGTTACTAGTAATGCTAAAAAATGGGTAAAGAGCTTTAACATTTCGGCCTTTATCTAAAGAGCTTGGATATATCTAGGCAAAACTAATATTACCCATTCTTCTACCATAATTCGTGACATTACTTTAATCGGTAAATAGAAGCCATTTGTTGTACACGTGTAATTGTATATAAATACAAATATAACGTTCATGTTTTATTGTGACAGTGGTTCAGTAAGTTCAGTAGTTGTGTACGGTTTCATTTAACCGTCTCGTCTGTTTCATTTAACCGTCTCGCCTGTTTCATTTAACCGTCTCGCCTGTTTCATTTAACCGTCTCGTCTGTTTCATTTAACCGTCTCGCCTGTTTCATTTAACCGTCTCGCCTGTTTCATTTAACCGTCTCGTCTGTTTCATTTAACCGTCTCGCCTGTTTCATTTAACCGTCTCGCCTGTTTCATTTAACCGTCTCGTCTGTTTCATTTAACCGTCTCGTCTGTTTCATTTAACCGTCTTGCCTGTTTCATTTAACCGTCTCGTCTGTTTCATTTAACCGTCTCACCTGTTTCATTTAACGGTCTCGCCTGTTTCATTTAACCGTCTCGCCTGTTTCATTTAACCGTCTCGTCTGTTTCATTTAACCGTCTCGTCTGTTTCATTTAACCGTCTCGCCTGTTTCATTTAACCGTCTCGTCTGTTTTATTTAACCGTCTCGCCAGTTTCATTTAACCGTCTCGTCTGTTTCATTTAACCGTCTCGTCTGTTTCATTTAACCGTCTCGCCTGTTTCATTTAACCGTCTCGTCTGTTTCATTTAACCGTTTCGTCTGTTTCATTTAACCGTCTCGTCTGTTTCATTTAACCGTCTCGTCTGTTTCATTTAACCGTCTCGCCTGTTTCATTTAACCGTCTCGCCTGTTTCATTTAACCGTCTCGTCTGTTTCATTTAACCGTCTCGCCTGTTTCATTTAACCGTCTCGCCTGTTTCATTTAACCGTCTCGTCTGTTTCATTTAACCGTCTCGTATGTTTCATTTGACCGTCTCGCCTGTTTCATTTAACCGTCTCGTCTGTTTCATTTAACCGTCTCGTCTGTTTCATTTAACCGTCTCGTCTGTTTCATTTAACCGTCTCGTCTGTTTCATTTAACCGTCTCGTCTGTTCAGGTTTCAGTCAGGGTTCGAAACAATTGATTTTATTGTTATTATTGTTATGAACACAGACTATATGGGTTAAAGTTACCGGTGTATTTACACCCGGCATGTCATGTCATGTTAAAGTTACCGGTGTATTTACACCCGGCATGTCATGTCATGTTAAAGTTACCGGTGTATTTACACCCGGCATGTCATGTCATGTGATGTCTTTTAATACCTGGTATATCAAAATGAAATCTTTTCTTATTCAGTTTTTAGTTAGAGTGAGCGACTTAAAGATTGAAGTTTTATATCGATAACTAACAGAGGATATTCGTTGATTAAGTCCTTAAAGTTAGCTAGAAGGTACCTTCGAGGAAATGAGGTTTTGCTCAAAGTACCTACAAGTACCTGATTAAAAGTTATTTAAAAAACGTAAAGAATAAACAACATAACTGTCACATTTTCATGACATTATCCACGTTTATTTTGGTTTATGTAGGGTTTATTGCATTATATTACCTTTCTTAAAACCATACTCTTTTAGTCCTATCTGGAATCGAGTATAGTATCCATGCATATAAATTCCTTTTCAATGCAGTTGCTCGTAAAGTTTTCTTTTTTGTGTAACAAAATTATGCGGAAACCGACTCTTTATTTCACGCGTGAAATAAAACAGTACTGAAATCCTTTATTTCACGCGTGAAATAAAGTAATTTTTTTAAGTTTTTGACTCTGTGGTGCATGGTGCAAGTCATAAAATTTAAAAAATTACAAAGATGCAAGGAGGGTTTGCTGTCCAAAAAAAAAACAATTATTTATAAGTATGCGCGCTCTCGCAATAATTGAATGATGATAAACATCATTCTTTATTATACTTATTTTTTTGTTGTATTTCCTCGCAAAATGCATTGAAAAATGTTGTAAGATACTTGAGCGTAAAAGGTTTTTATCCGAGTGCGTGCCAATGAAAACATTATTCGTATAAAACCTTACTTTCCGCACGTGTATCTTAAATAACTATTTTCATGTTGTAAGTAAATGATGTTCTCTATCAGTGTTAAAATTTCATGTATGAAGTATATCGTTAATTTTAAACCCGCGATCGGGGTACGGAAACGCGCAGTCACGTCTCTTTAGACTATTCGCTAGGAAGCGGACAAGCCGGTGACAGAGTGAAATACGAGCTAGTTTAAAAACGGTTGTAAAACGGTGGAGTACGGTGACCTCGGTTTGTGGTATTTTATTTTGTAAAAAGTTTAGTGTCCGTGATTTGGTTACAACTTTATTACTTTGTAAAGAATAAAATTGTATACGTACGGGTATATAAGTACAAGTATTATAAGGCGTTTGTTTGTAGTTCCACCTATAATAGATTCTAAGAAAATAATGTGTAATTATCAATTTTCTATAGATAGATAGATATAACATTTATTTCCCAAAAACACGACACATACATACAAAAAACAAAGTAGAACTTAAATAAAAGAAAAAAAAAATTAAATAAAGTTAAAGCACAAAAATAAAGTAACTTAAATTTATCCTAGTGGTATGAGTGTCGCGGCAAAGAGAAAAAGGCTCCGACTCAGCATAATGCCGCAAACCGAAATCTGCGACGCTGTTATTCTGTCGTCACCTGCAGAGAGCCGCACGATTCCATCGAGAGTGGACAATTATTGTTTATTTAATGTGTAAATGTGTATGTGAGTATAATGGTTGTGTAATTTGTATATGAGTAAGTATAACAATTTTGGCTACATATACATGTTCGACTAATAGTATCATATATGAGAAAGCATAGTTGTTCATAAAATCTTAGTAAAAAGGATCGTTGCGGCCTGAAAAAAGCTGAAGTGACCAGAATAGAAAAAGGAATGCTTGGGCGGTTTGGGCATACAGAGGAGATGAAAGAAAGTAGAGTGAAGAAAGAAATTTATTGATACTTGTCGTTGTTGGTTCTTGATGGAACATTTGAAACATCTTGTCAATAAAACATATTCTTGGTAACTGTTCGACTTTTATATGTATATTACACTAGCGACCGGTTTCGTTATAATAACATCGTCAGGCTATTGGATACGAATCATGAGATGGAAAATGTATTTCCCGGGGTGCCTGGTCACTGGTCACGAATCATGAGATGGAAATACATTTTCCATCTCATGATTCGTATCCAATAGCCTGACGATGTTATTATAACGAAACCGGTCGCTAGTGTAATATACATATAAAAGCGGAACAGTTATCAAGAATGTATTTTATTGACAAGACAAAGAAATTTATGGTGCGCAACTGGAAGGTAAAGCGCGACCGAGCTGCCCTAGATGGACGAATACCGACCGAGCTGCCCTAGATGGACGAATACCGACCGAGCTGCCCTAGATGGACGAATACCGACCGAGCTGCCCTAGATGGACGAATACCGACCGAGCTGCCCTAGATGGACGAATACCGACCGAGCTGCCCTAGATGGACGAATACCGACCGAGCTGCCCTAGATGGACGAATACCGACCGAGCTGCCCTAGATGGACGAATACCGACCGAGCTGCCCTAGATGGACGAATACCGACCGAGCTGCCCTAGATGGACGAATACCGACCGAGCTGCCCTAGATGGACGAATACCGACCGAGCTGCCCTAGATGGACGAATACCGACCGAGCTGCCCTAGATGGACGAATACCGACCGAGCTGCCCTAGATGGACGAATACCGACCGAGCTGCCCTAGATGGACGAATACCGACCGAGCTGCCCTAGATGGACGAATACCGACCGAGCTGCCCTAGATGGACGAATACCGACCGAGCTGCCCTAGATGGACGAATACCGACCGAGCTGCCCTAGATGGACGAATACCGACCGAGCTGCCCTAGATGGACGAATACCGACCGAGCTGCCCTAGATGGACGAATACCGACCGAGCTGCCCTAGATGGACGAATACCGACCGAGCTGCCCTAGATGGACGAATACCGACCGAGCTGCCCTAGATGGACGAATACCGACCGAGCTGCCCTAGATGGACGAATACCGACCGAGCTGCCCTAGATGGACGAATACCGACCGAGCTGCCCTAGATGGACGAATACCGACCGAGCTGCCCTAGATGGACGAATACCGACCGAGCTGCCCTAGATGGACGAATACCGACCGAGCTGCCCTAGATGGACGAATACCGACCGAGCTGCCCTAGATGGACGAATACCGACCGAGCTGCCCTAGATGGACGAATACCGACCGAGCTGCCCTAGATGGACGAATACCGACCAAACTGCCGACATACTGAACAACGACAAAGTCAAAGTGCCCGGAACAGTACAGGTTGTTATAACTAGATTAATGGCTATGAAAAAAGCGAAAGAATAGGGAGGTAAAACAATTTTTTTAAAGGAACTTTTCTTTTATTTTATTTTCTATAAAAGCTGCCAATTTAAAAATTCCACTCTTTTTTGTCTGCTCCATAAAAATGTCAATAAAAACTGATTCTTGACTAATTGGTTCCTCTCCGCCGAGCAGGTCTGAATCACTTTTATTGTGTTACGAATTTGATTGATTCGGGGAAATTTGAATAAATAGCTCAAATTTCGAAATAATAAGTAATAAAATCTAATAACGAGATTTTCAACTTTCTGTAAAGCTGTACCGCTGTAAATGTCAACAGTATTTTAAGTTATTTGCCTTTCTTTATTTTATTTTAGCAAAGATAGCTCAGTTGTTGTACAATGTTTAAGTAGTTATAATTTATTAGTCCGGTGGCGATTGAAGCAAAGTGCTTTAGAACTTGAATTTCGTCGGCACCTCTTATAAATATTTAAGATCGGTAATTATTAGATTCGTAATGTCCTGAACATGAAACAATCGTTTTTACGCTATATTTCGACTAATGCTGCACCGATTTCAAAGATATGTAATAATTTTTTATTTTATTTTACATTATAAAATATAATGATATATTATATTTTGAAGGGTAATAATTTGTTACATATATTTTCATAGGCATCTTACTCAGAATAAGAAATTATTCTGAGGCATCTTATATGTAGGTGCCATAATTACCTGTCATAATGTCATGACTATTTGAATTAGAATTATCTAATAGAATAAAGATTTCATAGCAAATACTCAGACACAAATTTCTATGGATTACATGAAATGTAGTGTTAAAATTCAGCTAATAATACAGATATCTAACCATGCAGGCTGACCGGTGACCAAGCACCCCGGACCCTCATGCTGTAACTCACTGTGGTACAGATATCTAACCATGCAGGCTGACCGGTGACCAAGCACCCCGGACCCTCACGCTGTAACTCACTGTGGTACAGATATCTAACCATGCAGGCTGACCGGTGACCAAGCACCCCGGACCCTCACGCTGTAACTCACTGTGGTACAGATATCTAACCATGCAGGCTGACCGGTGACCAAGCACCCCGGACCCTCACGCTGTAACTCACTGTGGTACAGATATCTAACCATGCAGGCTGACCGGTGACCAAGCACCCCGGACCCTCACGCTGTAACTCACTGTGGTACAGATATCTAACCATGCAGGCTGACCGGTGACCAAGCACCCCGGACCCTCACGCTGTAACTCACTGTGGTACAGATATCTAACCATGCAGGCTGACCGGTGACCAAGCACCCCGGACCCTCACGCTGTAACTCACTGTGGTACAGATATCTAACCATGCAGGCTGACCGGTGACCAAGCACCCCGGACCCTCACGCTGTAACTCACTGTGGTACAGATATCTAACCATGCAGGCTGACCGGTGACCAAGCACCCCGGACCCTCACGCTGTAACTCACTGTGGTACAGATATCTAACCATGCAGGCTGACCGGTGACCGGGCGGCGCGGCGCCTGGACGCTCATGCTGCTGTAACTCTCTCACTGCGTTATAAGTGTCGCTAAAAAATATATTTAACAAGCACTTCACAGATTATTACTTTTTACGAGTAGTATCAAGAATTTTTGTCTCGGCGTCCAGAAAAAGTGGTCATCTCTTATTCTACACCATTCAAAGTGTTTTCTTCACAAACGATAGAAAATTAAACTGTTCGATACGTTTTCCTTTAATTTATTTGTCCAAAACTTGTTATCTCTATTTGAACGAGGGTCGGTGAACCTCTAAATCCTCCTTGAGTTTAGTTTTCAATAGCAAACTTTAAGTGAAAAAGTTATCTGAATAAGTTTTCAATTTGCTATCGTCTTCCGCAGATTATTTTATAATTTTCGTTATTGTAAATGAACAGATATCTCTAACTGAAACAACATACTTTACTGATCACACTTGATACTGAACAACTCTCTCAAGCAGATATTGAGTTGTGAATGAAAAATATTGGGCCTGCCAATACAAAAATTACATTAGCTTTTCAAATTTTTATATGGTTATGTGAACATATTTGTTCCGTAGATATGTTTTGTTGGGAAGTTAATCAGTGGATATACTCGTATTATGTGGGTTCATTTAAATATATCTGTTCATTTACACGTAATCTATACATATACACATATACAGGGTGTAATCGTTAAGTGTGACCAGACGATTATTCCGTTACTATTACAGATATCAAAAAAATTTAAACTGATATCGAAAGTACGTTACCTGATCAGTAAAATGACACCAATTACTTTATGAAAATCAAACGAGAAGTAACCAAAATTTTGACATTAAACATTCCCATACATTGTATCGCACAACAAGAACGTCACTTCGAACATCTGCTTTGGATACAAAATTTTGTACTTACTAAGAAATAAATATTATTCAATTAAAATATAGTTTTATTACTTTGTTAGGTTAATAAACAGTTTCCTTTAATATCAGTACTAAGCTAAAATAACATTTTCAAATAAGGAAACTAAAACCTTTCTACTAATCTCATACTAAATGTATGGGAATGTTTAATATCAAAATTTTGGATACTTCTCGTTTGATTTTCAAAAAGTTATTGATGTCATTTTACTGATTAGGTAACGTACTTTTGATATCAGTTTAAATTTTTTTGATATCTGTAATAGTTACGGAATAATCGTCTGGTCACACTTAACGATTACAATAATATATACCGCGGCGGCGGTAGCTCAGGGGTAAACGCTGGCATCTCAATCCAGGTTCAGGTTCAATCCCCGGTCGGGCAATCGGGCATGCTCCAATTAGTTTTTCGGAAAAAAAAGCGTGTGACCGAAGGACGCAACAGTGTTCACCACCATCACGTTGGGACGTAATAATGTTCAGTGAAACGACGATATATTTAATTTATTTGTATTTAGATTATTTATTTTATTTAAACTTCTTACTTTAATTAATATTATTCATACATACATATCCTCACGCCTGTCTCCAAGAAGGGTAGGCAGAGGCAACAGATTTCAATCTGCAACGATCCCAACACACCTCTTACGCCTTGACCACATCCATCAATCTACTCATGCAAGCTCTTCTAATCCGGGTACTTTTAACTTTGCCCTTCTTTAGTATGTCGCCAATATTAAAAAAAATAAAAATTTGAAAATTCAGAATAATTTATTTGTGCAGTTAGATAACAAGTGTATACATTAGTTTCGTCTCTCCGTGCTCTGCCACACGGCGTGCAAATATTTACAGAATAATTTAAATATACACAATACAATCACTTTTTTAATATAAATAATTATTACTTAATATAGTCAATTGTAATTAATATGCATATATCTTTTGACTCATTGTGTATCGAATAAATATTCACTTACACCATAATAAGTTTTGTAGAGTAGAAAGATTTTTAGATAATTTTTAAACATTTATACGGCATACGTCCTTCTAGGGCGGCCTTGTCAAGTCAAATGTTAATACATATTTAAAAGCATTTACTTAGTAAATTATCATAATGATTGTCTGTATTCCCCTCTTGTAAGCTGCATTATGCCTAGTCCGTATTTAAGCGTCATTTTCTGGGTCTCCAAGGGTCATTTAACGCACCCAAAAGCGACCTTGTGTCCCATAAATACAGGGACTGACATTGTCATGCTCCTATGGGATATTTCAGCCTTAATTAGCTATTCCTTGACGAAGGTTTCTTACGATGTTCAAGCACAAAGGTTTTTGGCGAGTTACCGAGTAGACCACTATGCTTGGCCTGGGGGAAAAAGGATTTTGCTTTTCCAACTGAGGGCTTAACTTTTTAGCCATTCAATTCAGTCACATGCGGCGGCAAAAGAATTGTTTTGCTTTTTGGGGTTGCGTACCTAAACGGCAAAACGGAGCCCCATTAATTAACTCAGCTGTCCGTCTGTGTCTTTGTCTGCCCATATGTCACGGGTCTCTAGCTCTTAGACTGAAATTTTGACATTTTGCGTAGAATATTGATCCAAAACCAAATATTTAGTTAAAAATGCAAATTGAACTATCTTTAGGGACAGTCCCATTCATGAACTATTTGTTTTCCCTAGCATCCCCCATTATTATTGTTGTTATTATTGTCTAGAAGTGATTGAGAAAAATATATGTATTTTTTTTATCTTCAAAAATAAAGAAAAAAGTTATCAGTTTTAGAGTATTTTTGTTACGGTTTCTATCTCATAAACTAAACTAGTTAAGAACTTGGAATATCCTTATATTATGTATTGTATTCTCTTTCTGAAATTAATAGTAGTTTATGCTACAAGGGCGCAAAGGAATAAATTACGAGTGTTTTAAACGTAACCGAGTGATTTATTGCTCTAACGCCCGTGTATCATACTATGTTTTTCAATGCATAGTGTGAGGAAATAAAACAAATATAATCTTGTGAACTTTAAATTATAATTGGCTCAAAAGGACTGTATCCAGAGCCGTTAAACAATGGAAAAAAAAAGTATAACAACTATGGTACAAAGGAAAGGCTGCAGGTTAGCCAACCATTGCAAACAAATTAAAAAAAATAAATAATTAAGCCCTAGGGCACAATAATCTACTTTATGTTCGGTTTTGATGCATAAAACGTGGGTCTTTACGAGCACATGCATTGAAAATATACTTATGTTATATATTATAAATATTTTTAAAGAAGTAATTAGTGACTGTGGCTGCACGTCTACACTTCTGCCGCATTCCTGTTAGATATGAATAATCACGTATCTTTAAGTATAAATAAGGAATCATCTTTCATAAAATAGACATTACATATATACTTTACCATCAAACTGGCAACAACAATTTATTTTATATAAAACCGCCCCCAAAAACCGCACGTCTACACGTCTGCCGCAGTGACCAAATTAATTTGTTTTGTCGGTAAATGTATGAAACAAAGTTATATTATATTTATACATACTAGCTTCTGCCCGCAGCTTTGCCTGCGTGGCCTACAGAAAATAAATGGGATAAGCGCTCTCACTCTCTCTCTCAATTGAATATACAAACTGACAATATCCCAAACAAAGCTAGCGAGGCCGAAAAACGAGCATGCGAGGACGGAGAACGCGCCCGCGAGACCGAAGGTCGTTTTTCGGCCTCGCTAGATACTCCCGGCTTCCCCAACGCTGCGAAGAACTTTATAAACTAAAGTTACACAATTACTGAGTGAACGAACAGACTCAGATGTTAGTGTGTGAAGTATAGCACGCGACCCCGACCACGTTTATTCAACTCTGTCCCGTTTTCGGCTTGGGCGTTATTTTATTGACACCCCTTATAGCCTTTATAATGAAAAGGTTTACAATGATGATAATGAAAAAAACCGCATCCAAATCCGTTCAGTGGTTTCGGAGATGTGCGAGAACAAACAAACAGACTGAAACGAATTCTAAAAATCGCTGATTTGTATTCTATATTACTCTTCTTTACTCTTTTATTATATGTGTTAATATTGATTGATGATAATCATGAAGCTGCCATCACAAAACAAAAAATCCTATTTGCCTCGAGCCGTAGAGCCGCGATGTTTGTCCATCCATGACATTACTCAATTAATTGGTCTGATTGAGAAACTACATCAGAACCCAGAAAAAATATACAAAACCTTTAATAATGACTATTGTAAGAAATTATGTGGGTTTTTTAATAGAGCGTATTTTCAATATTCTAAAACTGTAATGAAATTTGTTTATGGTACAAAACCCGAGGGTCATGCTCAGAACTTCTGGCTCCCATGAGGTCACATGAAAAGTCCTGTTGACCTTGTGACCCTAATTTCACTGAATGTGTCCCTAAAGTTGCATTAACTATTTGAGGGCAATCCGTTAACTTTTACTGCCAGCCACTCGAAGGTTGGGCCCTCTCCGTGAGAACTGTTTTGTTAAAATTCCGGGAGAGGAAGGTCTGTCGCTCGAACCCCGTTTATTTACCGTCGGACCGTGTTGGAAAACAAAAAAAAACGATAACCTTTACAGAGAAGCCTCCCTGGTTGTCTGTTTGCGGCGTAACTTAAAATGGCTGGGCCGAATGCGCTGTTTGTGATGTGACTTACAGTGGAGATTACATCAACCTATACACTTGCAGAACCAAATTAGCCTCTATAATGTAGGATATAAGAAAGGTCATGTATATGTTAAAGTCAATAAGTATAGGTGTCGCGAAAGCGATATATAAACAGTGTGGGATTTAAAAAGAGAATAAAGCTTTTGGTGGAGAGAGAGGGTGGCAACACGGGAAGGCGTCAGGGCGAAGAGGGAGAGAAAAACGCTTGACTGAAATAAAATAATATATATCTAATATGTATTTCTGGGGTGTAAAGTGAGCTCAGACAAGGTGCGAGATAATACGTGATACTGAACAATAATGGTAAGTGTTTCAATGACATCACTTAAAGTAGAGCGCCTGAACCTTGAGATTGCAAGGAAAGAGAATGTCATGTAACTGGAGGTCAGGGAGAACTATAGGGGAGAGGAGGAGGTTCTTCAGAGGGACAAGAAGTCCCGAAATCTAGAGTATAAGCATGACAACAAAGGCAGGTCAATCATATAGAGAGAGATGTGGACGCCCTACAAATGCTCTAGTCTAATCATCGATAATCCATTAAAGCTCGCATGTATTGAGACAGTATTGTCATCCTATTAGTGAATCTAGGCCCAGCTGATACGGGAACATTAGTGTTCGCGACAATGGTGGAGATGCTGGGATATTTTTTTCTAATTAATTTTAATCGTTCATATTATGTAAGGTTTTCATTTCATTTGAAATTTCCATTTCACCGAATTGAGGTAAATTTCGAGCGAAATTATTATGCGTGAAATGGAACGTAGAATTACATTTAGGGATGGGAAACTTACGACTCACTGTCGCAATTCATTGTGACAATTTTTTTTTTTTTTTTTTTTCTAGAAATTAATATATTGTAACGTTTTCATCTATATAATAAGAAAAATAAACTTCTTGTCTTTGTCTTTTATTATTCTTCTAATGATATTATATTTACCCATATTTCTATTTTTTTGCAGTGTGTGTGTGGGTATGTGTGCGTGTGCGAGATGATTGAGAACTCAGAGCCTTGGATGGGCGGGTTCAATAACGAGAATTGAACTTCGAGAGGCTTAGATGGCCGAGTTCAACAAACAGAATTGAACTTAGAGGTTTAGATGGCCGAGTTCAATAAACAGATTTGAACTTTGAGAGACTTAAATAAAGATAGCCGGGTTCAATTAACAGAATTGAAATCTTAGAGGCTTAGATGGAAGGGTTCAGTAATATAAATGAACTTTTAGAGGCTTAGATGATAGCCAGGTTCAAAAAAGAACTGAACTCCTAGAAGCTTAGATGATAGCCAGGTTCAAAAAAGAATTGAACTCCTAGAAGCTTAGATGATAGCCAGGTTCAAAAAAGAAATGAACTTTTAGAAGCTTAGATGATGGCTAGGTTCAACGTGTAGAACTGAATACATAGAAACCTAGATGAAGGTTGGCTTTAATGAGCAACCTGTATTGAACTCAGAAGATCAGATTATGAGTTCATTAAATAGTACGAGTTTACTAAAATGTCTTCGTAAAAAGAGAAACTTCTTCAACCCAGATTAGAATGAGACCCAAAAAATTCTGGTTTGATGTGGTTTCAATAACAGACTATTGATTGCAATTAATAAATCGAGTAAGGACTAGATTAATTTCGGTTATGTCACATCACTAAAGTGGTCATATTGGCAAGACTGTTTTTCAAAACCAAATCCAGCCAATCACACTGCCGTATTGCCGAATGTATTTCTGCTAGCCGTTTCGTTTTCTGTAATCTGTCTGGTAAAAACCCGCCATAGCAAGGCAAGCCGTTCGCCATATTTTTCTTTCATTCTTTGGTTCGTGATATTTGTGTTTTCGTTTTTCTACGATCAACGACACCGTTAATGTTGCGAAATGGAGACTCGCCTTACGTTATATTCAGCAAATCTCAAGGAAAGGCTGAAGACGGCTGAAGATGCTAAATTGCAAGGTACTAAAGAAGCTTTGCAGTCAGCGAAGGTTTCTTTGGAGTTGTCAACGAAAGTGTTCGTCGAAGAAATCCGTCAATACTGCAGTTCAAAGAAACCATCCGAAGAATTAATTACCGAATATACTAACCTCCAATTACTTTGTGAAAAGGCTTTGACTGAACTCATGCTAAAAGACCAAGACATAAGAAATCATACCATAAACGGCGACAAGACCAACAGTAAGCTACCCAAACTTAGCCTACCAACATATAATGGACAGTTACTCAAATGGCATGAATTTTGGGACCAGTTCTCATCATCTGTCCATGAAAAACACATTCCAGACGTGGACAAACTAACTTTTCTGAAGATGAGTCTTAAAGGGGAGGCTAAAGACAAAATTAAAGGACTAGACACCACAGCAAAGAATTACGAAATTGCTGTTAAATTGTTGACAGACCACTATGGGAGACCCGGACTACTAGTGGATGCTCATTACAAAGAACTTTATAATGTCACTAGAAAAGGGGACTCAATGAAGGAATGCAGACGAGTCCTAAATGAAATAGAACGACACCTACGTGTCCTGACATCTCTTGGAGAATCCAATGAAGGAGCTCATCTAAGGGGTTTAATCATTGGAAAGTTCCCAGACGACCTTGTTTATGAACTAAGATCCAAAATGAACAGTGATCAAGATTCTGTGACCAATATCAGAAACTATCTCGAAGCGATTGTTTCATCAAAGGAGGTGGCTTATAAGGGAAATGAAGATTTCATCCCTATTGAAGAGGAAACTAGAAACGTGTCCTCGGTCTCAATGTTACATACACGGGTTGGTCGAAAGAGGCAGAATAAGGAAACTAGACACCAAGTAGGACCGAAACGACCCCGCAAAGAGTGTGTTTTTTGCAAAGGTATGTTTCCTGCATGTTATGTTCAGAATCTTACAATTACTATCTGAATGGTGATAATGTAGCTTCTTTTATTCAAAAATAAAAAATTACAACAAGTAATTTGTTAATTACAGGTCAACATTTCAACGATGAATGCGACAAATATAGAACGGTTCATGAGAGGAAGGGAAAACTTGGTAGCCGATGTTTCAACTGCTTCAAGTTAGGACATGCTGTGAAAAACTGCACATTCAAAAGGCCGTGCTATTATTGCAAACAATCACACAATAGGGCTTTGTGTGATAATCAATTTACCAATTATAGAGCCAACACTGACAAGCCAGGTACGGTGTTACAAACTGCTATTGTTTTTACAAAACATAATGATGGCAGCAAAATGAAATGTAGATTACTTCTAGATTGTGGTAGCCAGCGATCATATGTTAGCAAACAGTTTGCTGAATTATCAAGACCTGATATCATAGAAAACGATTATTTGATGATTTATACATTTGGTCAGAATCTTCCAAAAAAGTTAGATAGTCCTAGGGCTCTGATAACATTAATATCAAGTAACGGTTCAGCAAGGGACATTCATGTAAACATTGTTCCATATATCACTAGTGAAATTATGCCTTTCAATTACAGTGACTATGACATAAAGAAACCTGCAATCATGTTAGCTGACGATGGTTCAATGGGGGGAGAAATCGACATTCTAATAGGTAACGATTATTATTTTTCTGTTATTAAAGATAAGAAAATATCTGCAGGCCCACATTTGTATCTTATAGAAACTGAGTTTGGTTGGGTGTGGTCTGGTCAGGCTTATAATAAAACAAAACATGTTACCAGTGTACTTACTTATGTTCAAACATCGCTCCCTGATAACCTGGGGTTGGTGTCACCAGATCTGCCTCTGAGGGAAAATGATGCGAAGCAACTGTGGGATCTTGAATCAATAGGTATTAAAGATTCTCCAGGGTCAACCAAAGAAGAAGAAGTAGTGAAGCATTTTAATAAAAACATTAAATTTGATGGAGTTCGATATTATGTAAAGTGGCCATGGACTCAATTCCCTCCCAATCTTCCTACAAACTATAATCTTGCAGTAGCACGCCTGGCCAGCCTCATCAAAAGAACTGATACAGACGTTCTCAAAACATATAATCAGGTAATTAAAGAACAAGATTCAACAGGAATCATAACAAAGGTTGTTGATCCATTTCAGAAAATGCCACACCCCGTCCACTACCTCCCTCATCATTGTGTACAGAAGAAAGATGGAACGACCAATCTCCGTGTAGTATATGATGCTTCGGCTAAGCTGGGCACGACCTGCGCAAGTCTGAATGAATGTCTTTACAAAGGTCCTCTCATGCTAGAGGATTTAAATGGCCTCTTGATAAAATTTCGGCAAGGTAAAATTGGTATTATAGCTGACGTAGAAAAGGCTTTTTTGATGATTGGACTACAAAACGATGACCAAGACGTCACGAGATTCCTGTGGTTGAAAGATTGGACGAAGGAAATTTGTAAAGAAAACTTAATATGCTATAGATTTTGCAGAGTTCCGTTTGGAATAATCTCGAGTCCATTCTTGCTAACTGCCACTATAAGATATCACCTCATGAAACAGAAAAATAACATATTGCAGAAAGTCGCACAGAATATATATGTCGATAATCTCGTGACGACGGTAGACACAGAAATTGATTCCATAGAACTATACCATAGGACAAATCAATCCCTTCAAGAGATGTCTATGAACATCAGGCAGTGGAATTCAAATAGCAAAGAGTTCACTAGTTCTTTACCAAAGAATAAAAGAGAAGACAAACAAAAAACGAAAGTGCTAGGTTTGTTATGGAATACTGCCAATGATACACTGCAAATTCAGTCAGTGACGAAAATACCAGAAAACAAACAAGAAAAAATTACTAAGAGAATTGTACTTAGGGATATTGCTTCCGTCTATGATCCATGCGGGTTTGGAGCACCAATAATGTTGCCAGCCAAGCTATTCCTACAAGACTTGTGGAAGCTTAAATTAAAATGGGACTCTCCTATACCACAGCAGCAAGGAAGTACATGGAAAAGGATCAAGGAATCCATGAAGATCTTAGACCAACTAACAATACCTAGATATATAGGTTTCAGTGGAGAAGAATCTAGGAAAAACATCTATGAATTACATTGTTTCAGCGATGCGTCCACCAGAGCATATGCAGCCACTGTGTATTTAAGATGTATAAGCCCTGATGGAAAGGTAAAAGTATCACTTATCATGGCAAAATCTAGACTTACACACTTGAAAGATAAAGATAACTTACAAATACCACGACTTGAGCTGCTAGGAGTACTTATTGGAAGCAGACTGGTGAGGTATGTAATGAAAAACATGGATGTTCCTATAACAAGGTTATGCTTGTGGACTGACAGCCAAGTTGTAATCAGTTGGACAAAATCAATTAAACTTTTACCTCCATTCATAGCAAATAGGATCAATGAGATTAAAGGAAAAGGAGACATTCAGTTTTTGTATGTTAAGACTAACGAAAACCCAGCTGACATTGCGACCAGAGCAGAGGTGTTTACGAAAAAAGACCTGTGGTTTAATGGCCCTAATTTTTTAATGCAGTCAAACACTAATTACACCGATAATTGGGCTTTCACCAATACCTTTTGTATTGCGGAGGGTCTGACTGAATCAGAAATTGAAACGAATTCATATGGACAAGACACAGAAACAGAAAGAGAACTGATTGAAGATAAAATAAGGAAGGAACAGCAATTATATAATCCTCAAGAATATAGCGGTAATAAGACGGATACAGCTCGAAGCTTAGGTATATTCAAAGATGATGAAAACATTCTTAGATGTACAGGTCGTACAACATTGGCTGATTTGTCATTTGGGCAGAAATATCCTATACTGTTGCACAAGAAATCTACATTGACGGGAGAAATAATCAGAAACATACACGAGAAAAACTATCATGTTGGAGTAACTCAGACGTTGAGCCTCGTCCGTCAGAAGTATTGGATTCCACAGGGAAGAAGCACAGTACAACGAGAATTAAATAAATGTTATGTATGCAAGAAATATGGTGGTGGGCCGTACAGACTTCCCGAGATGCCGCAGTTACCAGAAGAGAGAGTAAATTTCCAAAAAGCATTCTCCTTTGTGGGTCTAGATTACCTAGGGCCTATTCTCGTACGTGACAAGTCAAGACAAATAGAGAAGAGATGGATATGCCTATATACATGTTTAGCAATACGTGCAGTACACTTAGAAATAGTAAAAGACTTGTCAGCTGAAGAATGCACTTTAGCGCTAAGAAGATTTATAGCTTGTAGAGCAATGCCATCTCTGATTATCTCAGACAACGCCACTCAGTTCAAATTAACTGCGCAGGTCATGTCAGGAGAGTATTGTATTGCTAACAAATTGATATGGAAATTCATTCCAGAACTGGCGCCGTGGCACGGAGGGTTCTACGAGAGGTTAGTAGGATTAGTGAAACAATGCCTCAAGAAAACTCTAGATAAATTTATGTTGTACGATAATCAGTTATCTACAATCGTAAAAGAAGTTGAGTTGGTTCTTAACACAAGACCTCTTACATACGTGAGTTCAGAAATTGAACACATATTGAAGCCTCAAGATTTTTTGTGCTTGAATGAATGTTTAACTGACCCAACAGATAAACCATATTTAGCGCAAAGTGACACCGAAACCAAGAAAAGCTTGATAGAAGGTTGGCAAAGAGGCCAGAGATTAATAAAAGAGTTTTCGAAATTATTTGTAGATCAATATTTAATGAACCTGAAAGAGAGAAAACAAGTCACCCATAAACAACCAAGAATTGTGTCTAAGAATTCTCCCAAAGTAGGAGACATAGTGCAAATTAAAGGAGATAATAATAACAGAAGTCTGTGGAGAGTAGGAAAGATAGTTTCGCTTGCAAAAGGAAAAGATGAAGAAGTGAGAGTTGCCACTGTTAGGATAGGGGAAAAAGAATTTGTTAGGTCCATTGCCCATTTATATCCCCTAGAAATAGAAGAACAGAGCTGTAGTTCTACAACAGACTCACCAGAGAGTCTGGTTGATAAACCTGTAACAGAGATGTCAGCTGGTTCTGTCATGGAGAATGATCAGAGAGGCGAAATAGAGTTACAAAGAGTAGGTAGAGCAGCGGCCCTTAAGGCTAAGGAAAAAATATCCCATTGGACCAAAGAATTGGTTAACATGATTGTCAGTTAGTTAAGTTAGTAGTTATGCTATTAGTTTGTAATGATACCATTATATTAAGATGTGAAATATTCTGAGAAAGATTCTGAATACACCTTATTTTTTGCCAACTAAACTGTCCTTTTTCTTTTCCTCTCCCTTGGGAGTGTCGCGAAAGCGATATATAAACAGTGTGGGATTTAAAAAGAGAATAAAGCTTTTGGTGGAGAGAGAGGGTGGCAACACGGGAAGGCGTCAGGGCGAAGAGGGAGAGAAAAACGCTTGACTGAAATAAAATAATATATATCTAATATGTATTTCTGGGGTGTAAAGTGAGCTCAGACAAGGTGCGAGATAATACGTGATACTGAACAATAATGGTAAGTGTTTCAATGACATCACTTAAAGTAGAGCGCCTGAACCTTGAGATTGCAAGGAAAGAGAATGTCATGTAACTGGAGGTCAGGGAGAACTATAGGGGAGAGGAGGAGGTTCTTCAGAGGGACAAGAAGTCCCGAAATCTAGAGTATAAGCATGACAACAAAGGCAGGTCAATCATATAGAGAGAGATGTGGACGCCCTACAAATGCTCTAGTCTAATCATCGATAATCCATTAAAGCTCGCATGTATTGAGACAGTATTGTCATCCTATTAGTGAATCTAGGCCCAGCTGATACGGGAACATTAGTGTTCGCGACAATAGGTACAAGTGATCTCCCTGTACGTACTGAGTCCCACTTAGAATCTGACGTACATAATTTATGTACCCAGGTGGGCATGGCATTCAATTTATTTATTTATTTGTTCGGTCTTGCGCCGCGCCGGCCCTCTAACTAGCAAGTAACAAATTCAGGATGAAGGAGAGAAAAAAAGCCTGGTTTTGCGGTCATATAACTTGTTGCGCAAATATTTAAAAAATATATTTCAAACGATGTCTACTCGTAAAACAATCCAACTGTTATCCTAGGCACCATTGATGCGCTGCTAATATAGTAGTTTATGCTACAAGGGCGCAAAGGAATAAATTACGAGGACGATTTAAAACACGAGCATAGCGAGTGTTTTAAACGTAACCGAGTAATTTATTGCTCTTACGCCCGTGTATCATACTACGTTTTTCAATGCATAGTGTGAGGAAATAAAACAAATATAATTTTGTGAACTTTAAATTGTACTTGGCTCAAAAGGACTGTATCCAGAGCCGTTAAACAGTGGAAAAAATGTATGACATTTATGGTACACAATAAAGGCTGCAGGTTAGCCAACAATTGAAAAAAAAAAAAAAATAATAATAAAGCCCTAGGGCAAAATAATCGACTTTCTGTTCGGTTTTGATGCATAAAAAGTGGGCCTTTACGAGCACATGCATTGAAAAATACTATAAAAGGCACTAAATATGCAGATTTAACCTTGCTGTGAACAGGATGTGCTATATTTGTATTGGGTAATCATGGTTAAATTAGTTTAAATAAGATAATAGTTAAAAACAGATTTTCATCCAATTTATTTCACTGACTGATCTACACCGGTTTTTTTTCAAGGACAATTTTATTTCTAAATTTTCTTCCCGTAAAGTTGTTAGCAAACAATATTTCTTCTGTAGGAATAGCGTGTAGATGTTTCTATTCAATTCAATTACTCGTAAAAGTAGAGTACTTACACATAAAGTACGGTAAAATTAAAAATTGTAAAAGCACAAGTGTTTTCTTCATAACAATGACAAGTTGAAACTTGTTGAATCAAGAGCTGATAACCACAAAAATCAAGATCTATCGAGGAATACGTCAGTGCATATTTTGGTTTCACAAATATGTTGATTTCTCAAAATAAGACCGAAACAAGTACAACGTAATTTACTTAGTAAACGAATCAAACCAGAACTACCACAAACATTTATTCATTATTGCAATGAAACATTTCCCGGATACAAGCATAGATGTGATATAAGCATAGAAGTGATATAAGCATAGATGTGACGCTTAAGAGTACACGAGTCCAGGGCCCCCGGTTTGACGGGAGCCTCAAAATGCTGACGTCTTTAGATTATATTTTTCTTACCACATCAACTAAGGCACATAAAAACAATACGAGGGTGACACTGAAAGTTTTTAGAATTGGCCACTTGTAAACGATATAATAAAAAAACAAGTTAAAATGTTGAAAATGGAGCTCTTTGCTAATATGATTGTGTATGTATTTCATTAATTTGTCATTTGTTTTACGATTTGGCGGCCAATTGAAACTTGTCTGTGTCACGTCAGCATGAACTTAACGTGAGAAAATTTTCGTGCAATTATTTTTTATGACTTTCGATGTAATTTAAGTCAACAAGAAAGTTATGATAGATTTCGATTGGCCTTTCAAGATGAAGCTCCGTCTCGTGCCACTGTTTACAACTCGTTTAATGAGTTTAAACGTGGTCGCACTAATCTCACCGATGATCTGTGTGAGGGATGGCCTTTTACAGAGATGACTGAAGATAACATCAGTGTTGTGCGGCATATGATAGAGACTGACAAAAGAGTGACCTATCAGCAGATTTGGACAAGCTTAGGCATCGGTATGAGTCAAGTGCACAAAATCCTCCATGAACATTTGGCGATCAGGAAGCTTTGTGCTCGGTGGATACCTGATAATTTGACCGAGGCCCAAAAACTCCGTCGTGTTGATTGGTGCTGTGAAATGGTTCAAAGATTTAACGGAGGTAACTCAAATGCTGTATTCGACATACTTATGGGTGACGAAAGCTGGATTTGCTGTTATGATCCTGAAACTAAGAGACAGTCTGCTGTGTGGGTGTTTCCTTTCGAGGAGTCGCCAACTAAAGTGAAGAGAGGTCGAAGCGTGGGAAAAAAGATGGTGGCCTCGTTCTTCGGAAGGACAGGTCATTACGCAACAATTGTTTTAGAGGATCGAAAAACAGTTACTGCAAAGTGGTACACTAACAATTGTTTGCCACTTGTCTTGGAAAAAGTTCAGGAGAAATGACCTCGCAGTAGGATCCTCCTTCACCACGACAACGCCTCGTCGCACACCGCCAAGCAAACGATCGACTATTTGACGACGTCACACGTGGAATTACTGGGTCAGCCGCCTTAAAGCCCCGACCTCGCACCTTGCGATTTTTAGTAATTCATGAAAATAAAAGAAAAACTTCGAGGAAAACATTTTATGGACGCCGAGGAAGCAGTGGCTGCGTTTGAAAAGGCCGTCGAAGAGACCCCTAAGGACGAGTGGGCAAAGTGCTTTTCTCAGTGGTTCCATCGGATGCAGCGATGTATTAAAAAGATATTTTGAAAAGATTAAATAAAACTAATAACTTGCTAGTTTGTTCAGTTTTTGATTTTCTAAGAACTTTCAGTGTTGCCCTCGTATTCCCAAACACAAAGAAATAAAATAGCCACATCCACTTTATGTTTTTGGGGACATATTAAAATATTTTGCACAACAGAAATCCTGGAAGAAACCATTATACATAAAAGTAAGAGCAATTCTCAATACACTTTATCTGAGCTTGTAAATAACCAATAAAGTCAATAAAAGGAAATAAAGGTGTTTCATACACTTTTTATACTTTCTGAAAGGGCCTCAAAGTCTGTGTGCCAATAGGGCTCCTGAACAGACAATGTTACCGGATAGCATTATGTTACCAATTACCATTTACCGGCTCATTGGAGATTGTTTATCTGTAACTGTGTGTTGTGTCAGGGAGGAAAAGTGATAAAGTGAGGAGTGGGGGGGGCGGGGGAGGGAGAGAGATGAGGGGAGAAAGGAGCTCTGAAACCTGGGAAGTCTATCTGTGTTCAGATTAGAGGACTTAAGTCTTAGTTAAACATTATTGTAAAATATTGTATCAAGTCATGGATATATTGCAAATTATTAATATACTCATTTCCGTACCCTAAATGTTGAAGATAGTCAATTTTACTTTAAGGGAACATTTATTTTATTTTTAAAGTAAAGAAAAACTCGAGGAATTTGATATAAACCAATACTATACGTATAATGAATTCAGTATTTGTTGTAGACGATAAATCTTTAAAATGTTCAGCGAGTTGACGTAATGAACTTGTTTTGAAATTTAATTTGTTAAAAAGTTCTACTTGTTCTATATTCAACAACCAAAAGTAGCAAACAATACTAAAAACACGTAAATTCCCGTAATGCCCAGATCTGCCGGAGTGGTGGGCGACTGACGTCACAAGTGCAGGTCGTCAACCGTTCCCGTCTTTATTCTCTGCACAGGCATTTTGTCACGTTCCGGCTTCCGATTGTTGCTGTTATAAATTGTTAGGGTTCCGTGATAAAACGGATAACCTTACAGCGGTGGCCGGGCTGATGATATGTAGGTAAATAATTATAGTAAGGGAAAAATAAGCAAATTCTTCCATGATGTGAAATTTAGTAATATTTTGAAATTGTATATCTGTATTTTAATAATTGTATTGACTATAAATTAAGGATGGTTGTCATGACGCGACCAACTCAGTTGTGATGTGTTTCATTTCGCTATAAGGTGCACGCTCCATGAAACTTGCGAGGACAATACAATCGTGCCGATTTCGTCGTGCGCAAAATTGAAAACTTGTTTCAGGAGAAACTACATTTTGGCAAGATTGTGACGTTCTCAAACATTATTTTTGGTTATTATTAATAAAAATAACATTTTCAATGGTTGACTCGTATTCACTTTTTGATTTTTTCTAATACAATAAAAGCACAATCTGCTACACTTTTGGTAAAAAACCGCGAAATTTACGTAATTTAGGGGTTTGTTGTTAAGATATTATTAAAATTTCACGGTATTTTGACCGACTTAAACATAGATCTAATTAATATTTATGGACTCAGTCTAAAATATTATAATAACATTCCATAGACACAACGTGGTGACAGATTTTGTATGGAGGTTTGCGCGTAACGACGCTTCTTTAAACTGATCACATTTGTTTGACGGAACCGCGTGTATATTGTAAGGTGTACACTTTACAGACATTTCCCTACAAATTTTGGTTATTTGTTCATTTTTACGTCATCGTTCTTGTTGCCTACCAGGCTCAATGGAAACTTGAAAGGTTTTGTTCTTTT
Organism: Ypsolopha sequella; assembly: GCA_934047225.1. NCBI lineage: Eukaryota > Metazoa > Arthropoda > Insecta > Lepidoptera > Ypsolophidae > Ypsolopha > Ypsolopha sequella. The sequence goes on along the minus strand of OW203990.1, from coordinate 1,623,581 downwards.
GATTCAAGCATATTGAACTTTTGGTTATTGTGTTGAATCCATTGTTGTTGTTATTTTTATAAACGAACTTTAATAAATTACGTCGCAAATTATTGAAGGCACGTGGATTAATATTACGATTGGTGAAATAGGAGTTTGTACATAGTTCAGGTTCACAAATAGGAGTTTGTACATAGTTCAGGTTCACAAATAGGAGTTTGTACACAGTTCAGGTTCACAAATAGGAGTTTGTACATAGTTCAGGTTCACAAATAGGAGTTTGTACATACTCGTATTTCAGGTTTTTCGTAAAACAGAAAAGACTGTGATAGGAAATATCCGCGCAATAAACCCTCGCAATATGGGCCTATTTTTTCAATCGACTGGGTTTCGTCATATATGTCTGAATAAAATCTTGTTTCAGAGAAATAATTACAGATAAACTTTTTTCAGAAAGTCAATATTTAAAACACTTTGCCTAATTTGCTTCCAATCTGAAATTGATTTGTCAATTTCCTAAACGTGTCCCGAATAATTGAACGAGCGAGCGAAGCGAGCGAAGTTCTCTGAGTCTACTAGAACAATCCAGCGTTTATATGTATGAATGTATGTATGTATGAATGTATGTATGTATGAATGTTTATCCGATGGTCCGATGATAACTCGAGTATCGTTGTTTTTTTCTTCTTTTTTTATTAACCCGCTTTCCCGCGATTTAAATTTTTCAGGGACCTTGGTTTTTAACTTTTCTATTGTATTTATTTATTATTATATTTATTTGCGTCAATATATTTTATACATTGTTTATTGTGTTAATAAAATTTATATTGAATATTATATTACATGTATTCCTTTTAATTGTTTTATCTTAAAAAAAAAAGTATCGTTGAGTAACGTCATGAAATTCGGTAAGTGAGTAAATGAAACATAGGATTTTTAAGTTTGAACATGAGCCAAATCGATCAAGGGGTTGCTGAGATATGTGGTTGTAAGAGGGGGTCCGCTAGTTGTCAGTTCGGGGCGAACTACTGGTTAAACACAATCTGAACATTTGACGTGATCTACATTGGTCACTGACATCTCTATGGCTCATCAAAAAGTAAATATTGGTATCGATTCGACGCAACACAACTGACAAGACTAACCTTATTTTGAGCGTCCCGTCTTTGTCTTTTCGATACAGAAAGAAAAGGACAGAACACTTAAATTAAGTTTAGTCCTGTCAATTAAGTCAAGTTGTGTTGCGCCGAATCGGTGTAATTGAGTACCATAATTATAATAATGTCCCGAACCAAATTAGACACAATAACTTTCAAAAGAGGTGTGTGAGGACCGTAGTAGATAGGAATATGTAGTCTCTGCCTACCCCTCTGGGAGACAGGCGTGTGTATATGTATTTATTTAGCTTTTAATCCTTTATTAACTATCTATTTTCTTTATTTATTAATAGTAAAACAATAAAAATAGGTACTCGATATATTTCGCCCCAGGGTATAGGGCCGTTATCAGTCGAATGATGACGGCCCCATACCGTGGGCAAATAAAGAAAATAAATAAATAAAGCATAAAAAAAGCGCAATATAATATATTTATTAACTATCTTAATTCTTATTATCGCCAGAACAATAACTAAGAAAGTCTGTAAAAATTATAGAAAATACGCATTTCCGGGGGATCCCTCTTTCCTCCCTCTCCCCACACCCTCTTACAGTATATAAAACCGCAGGAAAAATTAAATTAAATCACATTAGCTACAAAAATTTTCCCAGAAAAGTTGTAAAAAGAAAAAAATAATAATGGGCTTCGCATACTTAAATGTATAAAAATATAAAACATACATAGAAATATGGTTTTATTAAAATAAAACGAAATAAAATGGTTCTTACAACGGTATAGTTAACAAACATCACACTTAACCCTCTGCGGCTGACGTGGTAGTCAGATAGACACCACAAATTCTAAAAACGTGTCTTGCGTCCTTATAATTTTCAAATTAAGACTCCCGAGTTCTTAGTACCTTCCTAGTAGGAAGTTTCTACCGCGTGCTCATGTGTTTGTTGGTGTACTGGTCAATTTCTGAAGATTGTCAAAAAACATAGTGATTTTGAGGGCATGTAACTTTTGATTGAATCAATGTTTGCTAATTTATTTTTTAATTGGTTATTATACGTTGTTAAGTTAAATATAAGTGTTAGCTTTGATAAAAATATAACGTTCTTTCAAAAGATGTTATGGTTTGTATATTTGTACTATTTTTATAAACGCAAGTTTTTGGGAACTGATTTCGTTATTTCAATAAATATTCTTAAAATTGACATTGATTTTTATTTCAACATGATAATTGATTTTAAATCCATACGCACCCTAAACATTAAAAAATAATCTTCACAGTAGGTATTTAAAATGAAATTAGTAAGATATAAGCTGTTAAAGTGGTGTCTGGGGGACTACCACGTCAGTAGAATTGTGAAAATTAAGGCACGTCAGTTTCAGAGTGTTAAGTTGGGTCCAAGCATTGCAACATTTATTGCTGCTTATTTTCTCAAATATCCGGACTAGTCCGTAGTTTAATAAACTGCACGCAAAAGTAACGATTTTGCCCTAGCATGAGAATAGTTCATGTAACGGTCAACAAAAGAGATAAGTAACCAGGTCCAGACTTTGTTCCTAATACCCGCAATCGAGTGATAGATGAGTTGTAGAATTCTTGATCAATACTGCGTGTATGTATAATGACCAACTATTCCTCAAGTATATTACTTTCCTGTAGGTCGTAGGTACAAAGTGTTTGTGCCTAGTTAGTTATCTTTGTTGTTGACTGTACAGCCGCAGATGGTGGCACAGTATACTGTGGTGGTGTGGTAGAAAGCGGCCAAGCGGTTTGCGGTACATGTTGAGTGAATGCTACGTGTTGAGCGTACGGTTCATAATTGATTGTACTCACAGAACAATTAATAGATTGTACGGAACGCAAGTCTCTCCGTAGCGATAGACTATGTATCTATTTAATCTCAGTCAATTATTTATGGAAGGATTTGAGATGGATACTAAAGCTAGTCCATAATTACTCAGTTTCTGTGGTATGAACAGTAGAGCATGTACTTTTTTTAACAATACGGAACAAATATTTTGATATTTTGATTTACGTTAGAGTATCTTATGTACTATAATCTGACTTAATTTGAAACATGTATCTATTACTGTTTTTAATAAGATAGAGTTCAAACAAATAACGTTGCAAAAATTCCATATTTTCGAAATGTTTTGTATATGATATAATATTTATAAAAAAAATCATTTGCTTTGTTAGAAAACATACCAATACGGCTCGTTACCAATACAGCTGAAGCTGTAGACAAACAGACAGACGCGACAGTGGAGGCTTAGTAGGCAATAGGTTCCCATTTGGCACCCTTCGGTTACGGAACTCTAAACGAATTCGCCTACACAAATTTTCACTTCCTTCCTACCACAAAGTGGCAATTTAGCTAACAATATATTAATCTGTTGCTTCCAGAGTTCCAGGGAACTCTTTTATATACCTCAATACTTATTTTACTTCATGAATGAGATGAGAAACAAGATGAAAAAAAATATTTTTGAAAATGTTAGCATATTTTTGTGTGACATATTTTAGTGTTTGACCTTACTTTCCTCAATATTATTTACGAAAATTGTTTTCTTTTTAGAAATCTCATTACAAAGTCAGTAAAAAGAGTCCTTAGCTGGAATCATAAACAAATAAAGTGTAGACTGTGAAGCTATAATTATTTTCAAGGTAAATATTGTTTTATCATTTAAAGCGAAATTCATCGTTAGGGAAACTCAATGATACATTACATTACAAGATACAAACATATTTAAAAATCGGATTCTCTGAGTAAAAAAAATATACCAGACATGGCTCGAACCCGTACTATCGTGGGCCTGTGACATATCTATCGTGGGCCTGTGACATATCTATCGTGGGCCTGTGACATATCCAGTTTTCCGCTGTGATTTACTAGACTGTTCCGATATTTGTAGCTACTTGACACATCAGCTAGTAATACACATATAAACGCTCACGAGTTCTGTGCATTTCACGCCTTGTTCTAGAAGCAGAGATGGCGTTATTTGGATTTCACTGAAGCGCAACTTGAAAAACTCGAACGTCTTCAAAATTTTTGTATAAGATTTATTTTTGGTCTTCACAAGTACGATCATGTTTCTGATTTTCGTTCTCAACTTAACTGGCTCCCTATTCGTCAGCGCCGTGATACTCACATCCTGTCTCTATTATTTTCTGTGTTGCAAAATCATGCAATTCCTTCCAACCTTAAAATTCATTTTCAATTTCTTCATGATACTCATGGTTGTTCCTTACGTTCCTCTCACAATCTTCTTTTGGCAACACCATCTCATTCATCGTCCTTCTTCACAAATTCCTTTTTAGTCCAAGCTGTTCGGTTGTGGAACGATCTTCCTTTGCCAATAAGGAGAGCTCCATCACTGCCTGTCTTCAGGAAATTAGTCAAGGGTTATTACTTGCCACTCTAATTCTTCTGCACCATATTTTCTATTCAGAGCTTTTATATTTCATTATTTAAATGTATATATGCAAAATGTATTTATTATGTTTGAAATAGTTATTTATATATGTAGGTATTAGTATGTTTTATTATTTATATAACTTAGCTTCTACTTTATATACCTTATTTTACATGTACACCGCCTCTTTAGTAATCTTAATGTAATTTCTTTTTCCACCTAAAGGTTGTCTGAAAGAGATCGCTTTAAGCGATAAGACCACCTATTTGTACTTACCTTTTGTACTCGTATTTTTAAGTTCAATTTATTGTATTCTTTTTCTTTTGTGGTGTGACAATAAAGCTATGACTCACAAAAGAATACTTTTGAGTAACAACAGCTTAATTATAACTTCTTAGCAGTTGAGAATCTTATAGCACCCCTCTTCAGTCTCAGATTCACTAATAGTGCTTACTTATGATCAATGCTTTTAATACCTGACTATGTATTCATAAAGAAAGATGTTATAACTTTATTTTTATAAAGTTCATACTTTAATGAAAAAAAAAAGATTTTATTTTTATCCTTTTTTGGAATTTAATTATAAATGGATAATTATTAAGAGAAACGAACAAAAACAAACAAATACGATATGTGAAATATATATTGATTTTAGTGGTACAACGCTTCTAAAATACCTCTTGCAATAATTATTATTTTTACTTTTATACGTACTAAAGTGGGCCAAGAGTGGATTTTGCGTGCTATAAGCGACAGTTGCCTTACAGTGATATATCGCTTCTAAAAACATCTTTTGCAATTTTTGGTGTCAAAAGAATCATTATTTTCTCTTTTATACGTAATAAAGTGGGCCAAGAGTGTATTTTGTGTGCTATAAGCGACAATTGCGTGGCCGTTATTTTTGTATCCCTTTTGCCACTGTTATTTAGATATATAAAATGTATAACTGAATATTTTCTCTACTTCTATTGGCATATGCCACTCTTATGCCGTTGTAAGTGGTAAAACGGTAGCAAAATGCGCCGGTGTGAACCTCTCAGCAGCATTAAAAAAGAATAGGCAACCTATAGTTGATTTTAAAGGTCTGGGTGCTATTTTCCACTGCCAAGAAACGTAATACTGCATTTTCCACCCATGTAACACCTATATAGACCTTCAAGATATAAGATTAGCTGCAATTTTAACTAATATGTTAGTTGGGCGGACAGTTAAGAAATACACAGTTGTCATTAACAAAGTGTATATCATTTATAGCAAAATCCATCTCTTGAAAAACTCAAAATATTATTAGAGTGCATTACAAGATATAATAATTAGTTGCAAATTCTCAGAGATTTGAAGGAAGAAATGCTTAGGGGGAATGAATGAGAGCAGAGTGACGAAAGAAATTTATGGTGCGCAAGTGGATAGTACAGCTTGACCAGCGGGCGTAGCATTATATTTAATCGCGCGCGACGCCACTAATTGAATCACAAGTGCAAGGAGCGTCACGGACCGTTTAATCGCAAAAACATCGTGTGACGCTCCTCGCACTTGTGATTCAACTAAGTTGCGTCGCGCGCGATTAAAGACTATGCTAAGGCTGCAGGCCGCCCTACAAGGACGTATGCTGACCAAATTGGTGACATACTGGGGAAGGGGCCATGTCAAAAGTACCCGGAATAGACGAGCTTGTATGACCAGATTGATGGATGTGGAAGTGACGAAAGAGGTGAGTTAGGATCTTGGCAGATGAAAATCTGTATTCCCTGCCTACCTCTCTATGACAGACGTGAGTATATGTAATGTATGTATCCAATGATATTAGAAGAAAGTGAAAAAAGGTTATAGGCGGTCCGCGAGTGGCACGTTAAAACTTGGCTAATTTGCCAACCTGAACTCAGTATCGCTTCGGCCGCGTCGGCGTCAGCGCAGGGTGGACGTCGCACGGGACGAGGCACAACAACATAATAGGTCTTGTCTCTTTTTCTTTCGCGATAATTATGACTTCCACGTGTTAATGTAACATTGCAATACTACGTAATTTACTGAAGTCATTTATGTTGTGTGCCGTTTTAGAAGTTCGAATCCAGTGTAAGTAATCTATCTACACTTTCTTTTATTATCATTGTATTTATGTGTGTAAATTCTCCGGAAAAAATAAATATCCAAAAGGGACTCAACCTCAAACCTCTCAAGTATTTTAAAAATTCGGAAGTGTTTAGTAGATCTCGGTAGACAAACTGGCAGAGGTAGAATACATATAGGTCACTGGCCCGCAATATGCACAGAGGCGGGTTCGAGTACCGTCTGAAATTTATTTTCCTCAGAGAATTTGTTTCTTGATCCGTTTTATGATAGATAGGGCAATTATCGTGTTCTATAACTACTAAGCAAATTAATAAGTATCCAAATTATATAGACGCTCGACCATGGAATAAAAAATATGTCTACTCGGAAAATTCTCTTGTAACAAAGGAAGCTTTAATTGCTTAGTTATTTAAAAGACGACAATTTTAAATCTACCGGTCCGGTCCCTAAAAGCTTTAGTAAGCTCGCTTTTCGCTCCAAACGGTGAACTCGCGGACCTTAACCCTATATCTAGGCAAATCCTTGACCGATTTGGCTTATGTACGAACTTAAAAACTCGTTTTGTCTCATTTACACGCCTCCAAATTCATGATGTTCCGATCAACGATACTCGAGTTATCGTCGAACAAATATATATAAAATAAATTATATACGTAAATACATCCAAACGCCAGATTGTTCAAGTAGACTCGAAGAACTTCGTTCGCTTCGAATTTTAAAATTATTTGCATCAAGAGAACTATTATTGTTTCAGTCCTCAAAATATTTTTAATAATTCTTATTATTTGACATTTGTGTCTATGATTATTCTTTGACATTTTTTATTCTGTATTTGAAGTATAATTATAATCATTTTTATATTTTTTATTACTTTACTTTATATAATTTTGAAGAATTAATGTATAATTGGTATTGTTTTACATTATAATATATATAATCGGGTCTACCGCGATAAATTTTTACCTTTTTTACGAAAAGGGGACACCCGACGTTTCGAGACAGTTGCATGTCTCGTGGTCTACGCATGCATGTCTCGTGGTTTTCGTAAAAAAGGTAAAAATTTATGGCGGTAGACCCGGTTATATATATTATAATGTGTACGAAACGCGAGAGTTTAAAATTGGTATTGTGTTATTTTTAAGACTACTTCTGTAGCTGTATGCAATGAATGCTAAATAATTTAACAAGTTCTTGACGAGTAATCTTAATTATGAATAAAAATGTCTGATGTCTTATAACTTGAAGACTAATAAATAAACTAATAGCGAAATAATTCTCCAACTAATTTCAGCGTTGGGTACTTTTTTAGGGTTCCGTACCCGAACGGGACGTTACTACTATATAATCCTCCACTATCCGTCTATCTGTCTATCCGTTCGAGCGATTTTGGGATAACATTAATCCCCAAAAGTACTTCTTCGAGGTTTCTTGTATGGGGATCCCTCTTGGATTTCAATATTTTTGATTTTTATTGCTTGCTGTGATAACAGTTAGGTATTCTGTGAAAATTTCAATTGGCTATCTATTACGGCTTTGGCTATTTATTATCTATTACTCCTGTGACTGACGGACAAACAGACAGACAGCGGAGGCTTTTAAAGGGTCCCGTCTTTGCAACGAAAGCTTATTTTCAAGGGGCAGAATGCAATTTATTTTTACAACAAAAAGCTTTATATAAATCATGTATGTATTTAGTGTTCTCAGCAAAGTATTGCATTTTTGGATGCTTTGAGTCCATATGCTCTAGACTAATCTGGGTAGCACCTCGTCTTAACGAGTTCCTCTGTGGGTGTGTGAATTTCTACTCTATTTGTACAACGACGCCCGTTGTGTGGTTCTCTTGTTACTCATGGATGTAAAAAAACATACATAGATGGGATTTGAAAAAAACTGTAGCCTATAAGGTTGAAACAGCAGCGGTAACTCACTTGCTAGGACGTCTGACTCTCAATATATAGACATCAACCCGGCTTCAAATCCTGCCGGCCAGCAGGTTCTCAGCAGGTTATCATTGAGGTTTTTGGAATCTATGGTGCATTTCATTTGATTTCAAATGTTTATTAAATTCACAGTTATACAACGTGTAACAGAAAGGTGTAACCATATTTAAAGGTCTTATTCAGTCAATGGTATAGAACAACTTTTACTATGGAACAAACCCTGTATCTGGAAAAAAAAATTAACTGTTTCATAAAAAAAAAGCAATGCTGCTCGGCCGAAATGTATGGAAGGCCAGTTTTTTTTTTTGAGATTTCAGGGTTGGCTCCATAGTAAAAGTTGATCTTTGACCATTGACTGAATAACCTTTTCAAATATGGTTACACCTTTCTGTTACACGTTGTATACAAAATTGGATTTAAAAATGGAGTCAAAATTTATTCTTAAGATAGAAATCTAAATATGCAAATAACAAATTTAAACTAAAATTTTTATATAATTTAAATATTTGCTAGTTTACATTCGCAACACAAGTTAAAAAGAAAAAAATAACTCCACAATTAACAGGCCAAGGTGAATACTAAGAGAAAACCATAATAATAATTAATTAAATAGGTATAGAAAGTGACTTTTTTATCATCATCGTCCAAATTCATACTGGAGGCTTGGTAAGTGATCAGCATCATGAATCGATAACAATTTTTGTTGAACTCCCAGTCCTAAGTGGATCACTATGAAAAGTCGAAATGTCATTTTATAAATTTTACAAAAATCGTTATTGGTTCATAATGCTGATCACTTACCAAGGCTCAAGTATGAATTTGGACGATGCTCACAATTTCATCTTCTATAAGTGTATTGTATAAGCCACTAGCTGAACGGTGAAGCAAAACACTGTGAGGTAAACTGTCATGTCCTAAAGAGCGTGTATTTGTGCCCGAAGTATGGTGATAGGGCTCACCTTCTATCACGTTGTTACTTAAAAATCGGCAATGAAAAGTGGGTGCACAATTGTCTCTACACTCTCTCGAAACACCACTGCCGACTCCTCTAGGATGCATGTCGTGGCGATATGTTTTTCAAGAGGAAATGCGTTGAATATGGTAGCGTCCCCAAATGTCAACGACATCTTCTCATGGTACCCTGCCGAGTACGGGCAAATGAAATACGTAGATGATGTTATAGTGGAGTAAATGGATTCGAAAAAAACATTTTTTATGCGGGCGCATGCGGCCCGCAGGGCATTTTTTGCGGCCCTCAGAGGCTAAGGAAATTTTCATCTATTCTATAAGACATTTTAATTCACTTGTTTGGTTTTAAATTATTGTTGAGGTGGTATGTTTACGTGCGGCAAATGTCGTCAATCGTTGTCTTGATTTTTCCAAGATTCGTAGTGACCACCAGTGTGATCAAATTCAGCAGAATAACAACTCTAATTTTAGGTTGTGAAGATTTTGTCGCAGGGCAAAAATAATACAGTTTATTTTCTATAAATCTTTTATTTTCTTAATATAGTGGTAATAACTTAATTGAATAATTCTAATGTCAACTCTTTACTCAACTACAAAGTTAAGAATCAATGGTGGCTATAGATCATAGATATTGTATACCCAACTAACCAAACTGAGAAATACATGAGCGATAGAGCGTAAGCCGTTAAGTATTGACCCAACTAACACACAAGCTGCTTTATTCGCTTCTGTAAATCCTCTTGGACGCAAAAGAGGGTTATAAAAGCGGTGAAATTTACTTGTAGACATAGAAAAACGTTAGCTAATGCTCACAGCAATTGTTGAAGCTTTGAGGTGCAGAAAAGAGTTAGTAAATGCTATTTTAGCGATTTACAACTCCAATAGGCAGTAATAGTATGCTTAGGAAATATAAAAGTGTAATCATAACGTCAATGTATGGCAGCCGTATATCCGATATTACTAACTCCGATACAAGAATTAAGCACGTACAGTTGAGTTTAAATACTCTCGTAGAGTTACATAATGCTTAAATGGAGTCTATTAGAGTTTATGTTCTCTTAATTCAGTTAGAATTTGCCATTTTAGACCAGTGACACAAGAGCGATTTATATTTCTATTATACGTGACATCGCCGTATAGGTGCGAGTAGGACTCGTGCCTTGAGTGTTCCGTACACACTTTATCAATGAAATTCATGTTTTTTGTTAAATTAGCTTTTCAAATAATTTGTAATAGTTTAAAATAATAATAATATGATGATGATGATGATGATGATGATGATGATGATGATGATGATGATGATACGATACGATACGATACGATACGATACGATACGATACGATACGATACGATACGATACGATACGGTACGATACGATACGATACGATACGGTACGATACGATACGATACGATACGATACGATACGATACGATACGATACGGTACGATACGATACGATACGATACGATACGATACGGTACGATAAGATACGGTACGGTACGGTTCGGTATGGTACGGTACGGCACGGTACGATATGATACGGTACGGTACGGTTCGGTATGGTACGGTACGGTACGGTACGATAAGATACTGTACGGTACGGTTCGGTATGGTACGGTACGGCACGGTACGATATGATACGATACGATACGACATGGTACGGTACGAAGAAGTACGGTACGGTACGGATACGGTATGGTACGGTACGTTTCGGTACGACATGGTACGGTACGAAGAAGTACGGTACGGTACGGCACGATACGGTACGGTACGGTACGGTACGGTACGATACGGTACGGTACAAAAAGTACGGTACGGTACGGTACGGTACGGTACGGTACGATACGGTACGATATGATACGATACGATATGACATGGTACGGTACGAAGAAGTACGGTACGGTACGGTACGGTACGGTACGGTACGGTACGGTACGGTTCGGTACGGTACGGTACAATACGGTACGATATGATACGATACTATACGACATGGTACGATACGGTACGGTACGGTACGGTACGAAGAAGTACGGTATAGTACGATACGATACGGTACGATACGGTACGGTACGGTAGTACGGTACGATACGATACGTAATATAACCGACACCGACCCGAAATATATAGATGAGATAACAGTATTTATATTTAAATTATCATGTCTATCAGTACCTATTACTTATATTTATAAAACAAAAAACATTAAAAGCTTTTATAGTGTATTTCATTTTAAACCATTATATATTTGCTACCGTACCCTAAAATTTTATGATCGATTGCTATCAAGGCCATGATTTGGCTTTATACACCGCTATCATATTGCTCTAAAACTTAGTCACCTACTTTCTACGTCCTAACGACGTATGAAATGCTCAGAGAAGTTACATACTCCTAAGAAATATTCCGCCATTGTTATTTTTATTTTGTTGAATTGGTTCATCGAAATTATCGTTTCGTTACAGATATTGACGACAAAGAATGAAAGAACTTTTAAAAAGAATGAAGGAGTACTACATTGCTGCAGTTGCAGCCGATAATTTAGAAAATAAACGAAATATCTAACCTAACCTCTTTGCACATTTCTCTAATTTTCAATCTTCTTTCACATTATTAGGAAGGCGTATTAAAAACGAAGTGGAAAACTATATATAGAATACCAGTAAAATTATCTTCGTAAGGAAATTTCACTCACATCACATAATACTATACCATGGAAAAAATAACATCCAATTTATTTGCGTCGCATATCGTTCACTTTATTTGTATCTTACACCATTTTAGGTTAAGTTTTAAAATGAAAGAGTTCGCAAATTAAACATTTCAAGGAAAAAAAGAGATGGAACATGACTCAAATCGCAAATAGAAATACAAGGTAGTTAGTGGACTCCCAATGACGTATAAATCGCTCTTGTATTGCGTTTTGGACTCCTCAGTGTGTATAAATCGCTATTGTAACCCTCTTATATTGACGAAATCGCAAATAGAAATTAAAGGTAGTTAGTGGACCCCGAATGACGTATGAATCACTCTTGTATCGCTTTTTAAGCCCCTCGGTGTGTATGAATCGCTATTGTAACCCTCTTGTATTGACGAATGCCGCTTAATTTGTGCCCAAATGGACATATAGCGAAGGTATATCGGGAATATATCCGGATATAAAGCCAGTTCGTATTTCATCCCCAACTAACCAAACTGAGAAATACATGAGCGATAGAGCGTAAGCCGTTAAGTATTGATGAAATACGAACTGGCTTTATATCCGGATATATTCCCGATATACCTTCGCTATATGTCCATTTGGGCACAAATTAAGCGGCATTCGTCAATACAAGAGGGTTACAATAGCGATTCATACACACCGAGGGGCTTAAAAAGCGATACAAGAGCGATTCATACGTCATTCGGGGTCCACTAACTACCTTTAATTTCTATTTGCGATTTCGTCAATATAAGAGGGTTACAATAGCGATTTATACACACTGAGGAGTCCAAAACGCAATACAAGAGCGATTTATACGTCATTGGGAGTCCACTAACTACCTTGTATTTCTATTTGCGATTTGAGTCATGTTCCATCTCTTTTTTTCCTTGAAATGTTTAATTTGCGAACTCTTTCATTTTAAAACTTAACCTAAAATGGTGTAAGATACAAATAAAGTGAACGATATGCGACGCAAATAAATTGGATGTTATTTTTTCCATGGTATAGTATTATGTGATGTGAGTGAAATTTCCTTACGAAGATAATTTTACTGGTATTCTATATATAGTTTTCCACTTCGTTTTTAATACGCCTTCCTAATAATGTGAAAGAAGATTGAAAATTAGAGAAATGTGCAAAGAGGTTAGGTTAGATATTTCGTTTATTTTCTAAATTATCGGCTGCAACTGCAGCAATGTAGTACTCCTTCATTCTTTTTAAAAGTTCTTTCATTCTTTGTCGTCAATATCTGTAACGAAACGATAATTTCGATGAACCAATTCAACAAAATAAAAATAACAATGGCGGAATATTTCTTAGGAGTATGTAACTTCTCTGAGCATTTCATACGTCGTTAGGACGTAGAAAGTAGGTGACTAAGTTTTAGAGCAATATGATAGCGGTGTATAAAGCCAAATCATGGCCTTGATAGCAATCGATCATAAAATTTTAGGGTACGGTAGCAAATATATAATGGTTTAAAATGAAATACACTATAAAAGCTTTTAATGTTTTTTGTTTTATAAATATAAATAATAGGTACTGATAGACATGATAATTTAAATATAAATACTGTTATCTCATCTATATATTTCGGGTCGGTGTCGGTTATATTACGTATCGTATCGTACCGTACTACCGTACCGTACCGTATCGTACCGTATCGTATCGTACTATACCGTACTTCTTCGTACCGTACCGTACCGTACCGTATCGTACCATGTCGTATAGTATCGTATCATATCGTACCGTATTGTACCGTACCGTACCGAACCGTACCGTACCGTACCGTACCGTACCGTACCGTACCGTACTTCTTCGTACCGTACCATGTCATATCGTATCGTATCATATCGTACCGTATCGTACCGTACCGTACCGTACCGTACTTTTTGTACCGTACCGTATCGTACCGTACCGTACCGTACCGTACCGTATCGTGCCGTACCGTACCGTACTTCTTCGTACCGTACCATGTCGTACCGAAACGTACCGTACCATACCGTATCCGTACCGTACCGTACTTCTTCGTACCGTACCATGTCGTATCGTATCGTATCATATCGTACCGTGCCGTACCGTACCATACCGAACCGTACCGTACAGTATCTTATCGTACCGTACCGTACCGTACCATACCGAACCGTACCGTACCGTATCATATCGTACCGTGCCGTACCGTACCATACCGAACCGTACCGTACCGTATCTTATCGTACCGTATCGTATCGTATCGTATCGTATCGTATCGTACCGTATCGTATCGTATCGTATCGTATCGTATCGTATCGTATCGTATCGTATCGTACCGTATCGTATCGTATCGTATCGTACCGTATCGTATCGTATCGTATCGTATCGTATCGTATCGTATCGTATCGTATCGTATCGTATCATCATCATCATCATCATCATCATATTATTATTATTTTAAACTATTACAAATTATTTGAAAAGCTAATTTAACAAAAAACATGAATTTCATTGATAAAGTGTGTACGGAACACTCAAGGCACGAGTCCTACTCGCACCTATACGGCGATGTCACGTATAATAGAAATATAAATCGCTCTTGTGTCACTGGTCTAAAATGGCAAATTCTAACTGAATTAAGAGAACATAAACTCTAATAGACTCCATTTAAGCATTATGTAACTCTACGAGAGTATTTAAACTCAACTGTACGTGCTTAATTCTTGTATCGGAGTTAGTAATATCGGATATACGGCTGCCATACATTGACGTTATGATTACACTTTTATATTTCCTAAGCATACTATTACTGCCTATTGGAGTTGTAAATCGCTAAAATAGCATTTACTAACTCTTTTCTGCACCTCAAAGCTTCAACAATTGCTGTGAGCATTAGCTAACGTTTTTCTATGTCTACAAGTAAATTTCACCGCTTTTATAACCCTCTTTTGCGTCCAAGAGGATTTACAGAAGCGAATAAAGCAGCTTGTGTGTTAGTTGGGTAGTGATTCGCTTACGAAGACATTTCATTTTGTATTTTTCCGATCTAATAATATCAACTTCATCATAATACCCCGTATATTATATTATTATGTTAACTTTATGTAAAGTTAAGTTTAAATAGTCCTCAGATAATTTGTTATCATTCACAATATTTCTTTGTTTTTATTTAAATATTTAATATAATATTTATATTTAAATATTTTATTTAAATAATTTCTTTGTTAGTTTTTTATTATCTGTTCTTTCTACCCATAGGATGGCTGGGAGATATTGCTATAAGCAATAAGTGCCGCCTTTGTAAACATTGTCTGTTCTCTTTGTAAAAATCTGTTTCAAATATTTAAGTATGTAGATGTACAAAAGTGTAATAAATAAATAAAAATAAACTTATCATGAATAATAATAATAACTGATCATGAAAGATTAAAAAACGTTATAATATATAAACAGAAATCAATTTATCCGCCATCAAAAAAATCGCACTAGAAGTGACGTACAATTTCTGAACATGCCCCCTTACAGGATGTTAAGATGAAGTTGCGAAAGCCGGAAACTGGCGACAGTACTCGTTCTCGTCCAGTTGTTGTGTTGGCTCCATAGTAAAAGTTGTTCGTATGGACGAGTACTATCACCAGTTTCTGGCTTCCGCAACTTTCATTTTAACCCTCAGTATAAAGAAGTATCCACTCCAATACATCCTATATCAATCCACTCTTTTGTGCAGATTGTCGGATTTACGAACGGATACTGAGGCTTTTGACGAAATCCTAAAACAACACCAAACAACGAATGATGACCTGAATGGGAGAGCATCGCTTTCACTGAGGTCATCGGACACACTCGGTCCACTGAATCTACGATGACAGGTCACTCACACCCTGACCTGAAGGGAAAACCATGCACCACCTGAAAATTAATAATGTTACATTTTTGAATAATAAAATAAATAATTAATTGTGTCACCAACCGATGGCAGGCCAATCTTATGCATGACATAGCCTCTCGCAATATTGCCCAACTAACTCGCTCCATGGAGGCTGTAGTGGTACCTATTTACAGTTAGCCAAAGGCGATACCAAAAACAAAAGCCGGCCAAGTGCGAGTTGGACTCGCACACGAAGGGTTCCGTTATCTATAATAATACAGATCGCGCCAAACTTCTGGTCCGCTCGGAAGTTGCTCTTCTCAAGAACGGCCCATACATTTCGTTCCTGCTGATGCGAATCGCCCTGTGTTTAGAGGGGACTAAAAGTTTGGCGCGATCTGTACTCGTTAACTTGTACAGCCTTCTTAGCTGTGATAGTTTTCCTTTTAATTTCGTTATGTGTACTACTGCCGTGATTTTTTCACGTCTCCAAATACTACCGCTTCGCCGGCAGGGGGGGGGGACACTTGACTCTAACAAAAATTAACACTTTTAAGTTTAATATTTCGCAAACAAAACTCTAGATCGATAAATAGTCTTCTCACACCCCCAATATTTTGCCATGCGCATGGCACAAATATGGATCTACCTACTCAGCCGCCATATAAATGCTTTAGGTGTTGTGACGTCCTGATGGCTTTGATCTAAATGAAACTTTGCACACATCTTTATATATGTTTCCCTTCCCCCCACACCACACTCCGACCCATCTCTCATTAAGAGGTGCAAGATAGCGAGATGTTCAAAAAGCGCCGAATTTGTGAAATGGTTTTAGTTAAAAACTGTTTTTCATGAAACGGTAACTGTTTATTTACAGAAAAGTGAATAAACTTAGTCTTCTTTACATTAACGACAACGTCTGTATTTCTCTCATTTTTATTTCCAGTTTAGATAAAAATGTATAACAATAAAGCCTCCGAAAAACAAATTAAATCCCAGCGAACTGCTGCACACTGTTATACTATCTGAGCAGCGGCAAAATTAGTTATCGAAAAATATACTAATTTAACTGTGTAACATCTACCGACAAAATAAATTAAACATAGTAAACAAACATTTCTCACGACCACCTGGTTTAAATAATGAACCTTCGATCCGAAAGAACTTATGAACCAAAAGTCAAAAATAGGTGCGACAACGAGCGAAGCGAGGAGGAGCGTGCTGGGTTTACATGTAAGATAAAATAAGGAGCCGACCCAAGCAGAGCGGAGCGAGGCGAGGTCTCTACTTTTAACAAAATTAATGACATATTTTTTTTTTATCGAAGTACTATCTTTAGTACTATTTTGTAACTGTTACTTTTATCCCTGGTACATTACCAGTTACTCTACCCGTGTAAACTAGGTGTTAGAGATAGTTCTCCTTAGACTGTAATATTAGATAAATTACTGAAGTCTAATATCGATCCAGGATCTAATTGTAGAACTTTGTACTTCTGATAATTAAAATACCCTTCGTTCATTACCCTTCCAAGACTATTACACGTTAAAAGGAAGTCTGTAGATGTTTTACTTCAATGATAGATAGAAACTTACTTAGATATTCTAAGACTTCAATCAGATTTAATTTTATTAAATTTTAAAGGAATTTGTAGGATTTAAAATGTTGACAAAATGAGTATAACGTCTGTGTTATACGTACCTACTTGTACCGAACTCATACTAGAGATTTGGGAAGTCAACAGAAACAAACGTCAATGTTTTTGTTTCCTATTTACTTAGTTGAATCATAAAATATTTTTTGATTATCTAGTAGTCTCGTTCAGACTTATTTTTGATAACTTACCAAGTCTTAAGCATAAATTTGGCTTTATATCAATCAAAGTCATCCTGCATTTTTGTTTTTTACTACAATTGATTTTTGTAACAAACTACAATTGTACATTTCGTCATGTTTGTGGAAAAAAAAGGTCTTCAAGATACTAAACTAAATATAGACCGGATATCCGTTAATTATCATCAAGTTACATAACGTTTTCATCGGAGAATAAAAGAAAGCTCTAAAAGAAATAATTATTTTTTAAATGAGCAATATAATCCGTTTGCAAATTTTATTTAAATGTATCAATTAATATACTTTCACATAGTTGCTTGAAATATGGTGTCAAGAATTTAAATAAACCTACATTAAAATAAATATTTTGCACCATTTACGTATATATTATTATAAAAATGTCTTTGAATTGAGGAAAATCTGTTTTCTATCTCTCTCTTACGCATAGATATTATGTCGTCATAAGATAATATGGAATAGTAGATTACTGCCGCGGTCGGTAAGTTAGGCATTAATCGTCAAACGTGATAATGTGGGCCGAGGTACGCCGAGGCACAAATACGTGAGTCCATCAAAACCCAATTGCCGCCAAGGCTTGTATAGTATTTTTTTAAAACAGTGCGTGGATATTCAAAAAATTAATTAAATACGTTTTTACTTTTTACAATTCAAAAGTTGATATGCTACGTATTTTTAGTAGGAAAGGTTTATACTAGAGACTAATGACTACTAGAGTAACACTTACCTTAACGGCTAGATATTCACTGTCTGGTGCTTTATTCAAAACATTTTCATCGGACTCGAATATTTCTTCACTTGAGGTCATGTTAATTAATAATTATTTATCCAATAAAAAACAAATAAAATTTTTAGGTTTCAAACGCCATATTTTTTTTTCGTTATCTCATTTTTTTTCAGCTTGTAACATTAAAAAACCTCTTTGCACATTGAAATTGTTTGTGAGTAAACGTTACAAAACCTCATTCATTTTCAAATAACAAGACCACTATGAATTTTCATTGTAAAATTTCCGGCGTGATAGCACGACAGATATAGATTTTCATACTAATATTGCCGCTGATGGCTTGGTTTTCCACTACCAGAAGTTCGACTTATCTCGAACAAGGTTCTCTCAATTATGATTGTATTACACGCTTGTTTGAGACACAAGGATTATATATGCATAAGCACCCAAGAGCTGTTATAGAAGTAAGAATACGCACATGATTTTTTTTTTGACGTTAAATATCTTATAACTGTTTTAATTTGAAAAGAATGTCTGAAAAGAATTCAACCCCAACCTTCGACAACCAGACATTCACCACTAAAATTTTTGAGAGGGGCACGTCATGATAACCGGCTGGCCAGGCTTAATGATCCCTGTCAGACAAATAAAAATAAAAAATATTGGGAAAAACATTCCAAAGACAAAAAAAAAATACAAATTATGCATGCAAAAAACACGAGCCAAATTCGATTACCGTGTAACTGTACCAAAATGTATAAGTGAGGAACAAATTAAAATGCGAAAGTAAATTATTTAGTAAGAGAATGCTTCTAAATTACTCCTTTGAAATATTATAAAAATATGTATGTTATAACTTATTCACGTAAGAAATGTTCCGGTTCCGGAGGCTACGTTTTCTAATTTCATCCCAATTTACTAAACCACTATCTTTCCTTTGTCTTTGAAGAGTATTTTTGAGGAATATAATGTTCATTGAGTTACGCGTTACATTTTGCGAAGTAATTTTCTTTCCAATGGTTAACGAGTTTCTTTGAGAAAAAAATATTGAAAATGAATGAATTTGTATATGTTAATAAACATAATATGTATATTGTGGTTTTTTAAGCTTTATTTATTTCTTTGGCTGACTTATTAGTATTAAAACAATAAAAATACGTTTTTACTGGATATATTTCGGCCCACGGTATGGACTGTCATCATCATTCGACATTTAAAGACTCGACTCACCGACTGACAAAGATAAACCCACATATGGGTCTTTCCATAATCCGCTATTTTCTTTTCATGCCCATACTAACTTTTGTTCTCCACTGTACGATAATTGTAACCGCTGGTTACAGGAATGCAGGGCTGATGGGATTTGACACGGGAGAATTGTGGGAAACAATGTGGGTGCACTGACCTTGTTGGAATGTTGATGGGCGAGCCGACGAATGCGCTGACGGGCTGAGCCTTCTTGTTGGGCTGATGGAGACGGCGTCTTGGATGAGTAGGATGTATTGAATGTCTTGGTTCGTGGTAACGTGAACACAACACTGTTAGAACACTGCACTGATGGGTACACGATATTGGTTGTGGCGGCGCGAATGTGTGTACACACGTATCGTTCGGTCGACGGTTGCGGCGAAACAGACTGAGTGAGCCAACGCGCGGGTTGGCGCCAGCGCGCGAGTGCGCAGACGTGCGCCTCGGGAGGCTTCTCGAGCCGAACAGGCCGAGCGAGCGGCGAGCAGCGCGCGACTCGATTCTGTCGCGAGTTACTTTCTGCGCATGCGCTGAAATGCGCATACCGTCACACTGTAGCGTGAACATCCTGGGGGGGCCGGGGCTGCGACTCCTCTTGAGCTGAATCCAACGGCAGCCTGGCTATCTTGAACACAGGTCGTCGCAGATTTCCATGGGCTGTGTCCAGATCCACAACTTGGATCACTCCATCCTTGCCAGGCATTGTGCGGAGAATTCTCCCCAACTTCCATTGGAGCGGAGGCAGGTCATCCTCTTTGATGAGGACCAGTTCACCCACTTGAGGAGGGGAAGAAGGGGAGAGCCATTTGGAGCGGGTTTGCAGGGTATGGAGGTAGGATCTGGACCAGAGAGTCCAAAAGCGCTGAGAGAGCGCTTGAATGAGTTGAAACCGTTTAAGAGCAGATATGGGTCTGTCGTCAAAAGACTGCTCAGGCAGAGCGGTGAGCGGACGACCAATAATGAAATGTCCGGCCGTGAGAGGTTCAAAGTCCGTAGGGTCGGATGAAATTGGGCAGAGGGGTCTTGAGTTGAGTATTATTTCGTGCAGAGCGCCGAACCAAGTTATGTGCTGATTCGCGAGCTTGTGAGTGATTGCATCATAGTTTGTGCCGCAGTCTGAGCGAATGAGAACTGGAGTACCGCGACGTGAGATAAAACCTAACAGGGCTCGTGCTGAGTGAAATTGACCATGTACGTCTGCTATTTTAAGTGAGACGGTTGGCAACAAAATTGGTGTGTTAGTGACGTTCACTACACGTTGTGCGGAGTTACAAGAATTCTCTGTTGGAGTTGAAGTCATTGAGTGAAAATGAAATGAGTGTGTGTGTGATGAGTGTGCTGAGTGCGCTGAGTGCTGGTTTCATTGAGTGAAAATGAGCTGAATGTGTATGTGATGAGTGAATGTGTGAGTGAAAATGAGCTGAGTGTGTATGTGCTGATTGAATGTGTGAGTGAAAATGAGCTGAGTGTGTATGTGCTGATTGAATGTGTGATGAGTGTGACTATATGTGAAAATGAGTTATTAAAACTTGAGCGCTACCAACTCCAACGTGCGGATAGCTTGTAACTTGCGCGGGCCGAAATAACAAAGGCTATGTTCAAACGGAACACGTAAAATAAACACGACAGAGAGAAAAAAATTTTTTTTTTTTTTTAAACAACCTGTATATGAGCTGAACCAACGTGGAACACCCTATATGTGTACCATTAACAATAAGATCAGAGATGAGAAGAGAAAAAAAAAAATAAAAAAAAATTGTTTACTATATTTGTACTATATATACCCGGTTAAAACAGCAGACAATAACACGAAATTACCGTAACATTAAATATCAAAAAGGGCTGATCAACTTGTTCACCAAAATATCATAACAGTATATTTACAACAAAACATCAGTCGTCGAAAATTCTATTTATAGAATAAAATACCTACCTACTGCCTCGAGCGCGTAAACAAACAAAGAATGTATTTACCTAGCCGAAATCGGATCTAAATGAGCGGACAATCCAATGATGCAAATCAAGCTTTGGTAACGTAATAATTTATGTATACGTGGGTTTTACGTATGTGCGTAACTTACGTAAATGCACGAAATAAAGCAAATTTATACTCGCACCGAAAAATATCTCGCAAGATACCTACGAAAACTATCTTTGACAATGGGCAGATGTACACCTCTCCGCGGGCAAAAATTGGGTAGAAATAGGTAAATTGGGTCGGGTCGGGTCGAGGGGTTTAATAAAGAAATATAGTGGACTGTAATAAACAATTGGGCTGAATGGATATAATTATATTATCTGAGCTGAATAATAATAACAAACGGGATGAAAATGAGTTTATTCTGTAAAGGGGCGGGGGGGGGGGGCGGTTCTATACCGATAAATGGAATGTTCTAGGCGGCGGTTCTAATTACCTACCCGCAATAGGTATTCGAGACCACAAAATATTTTTTGCCGGGAAAGGGGGCAAAATATGTAACCGGGTGAAAATGGACTGTAGTAAATCGACGGGGGCTGGTTCAAACAAAGTTACGGGCCGGCGGGGGATAGGCGGGGGGTGATATAAACCAAAAATTTTCTTGGATTGAAAATGGACTGTAATAAATCGACGGGGGCTGGTTCAGTAACGGTTCGAAGGGCCAAAATGTAACCGCTGGTTACAGGAATGCAGGGCTGATGGGATTTGACACGGGAGAATTGTGGGAAACAATGTGGGTGCACTGACCTTGTTGGAATGTTGATGGGCGAGCCGACGAATGCGCTGACGGGCTGAGCCTTCTTGTTGGGCTGATGGAGACGGCGTCTTGGATGAGTAGGATGTATTGAATGTCTTGGTTCGTGGTAACGTGAACACAACACTGTTAGAACACTGCACTGATGGGTACACGATATTGGTTGTGGCGGCGCGAATGTGTGTACACACGTATCGTTCGGTCGACGGTTGCGGCGAAACAGACTGAGTGAGCCAACGCGCGGGTTGGCGCCAGCGCGCGAGTGCGCAGAGGGAGGCTTCTCGAGCCGAACAGGCCGAGCGAGCGGCGAGCAGCGCGCGACTCGATTCTGTCGCGAGTTACTTTCTGCGCATGCGCTGAAATGCGCATACCGTCACGCTGTAGCGTGAACAATAATGTTTAGATTGAATAACTGACTTACGCTTTTCGATTACTTAATTTGCCAATTTCTAATCATAATTTTGAATTGTCCACTCGATGATAGAAACTGGAGCCAGGCTGTTCTCCTGGTTTGTTTCGGCGGCCTGGGTTTGAGAAAGGTCACAAGCATAACTTTCCCGGCTTTTTTGTATTCCGTTCATAGCACGCACGACCTCTACGGTACTATAATAAGCCCGTCACTTGACGTAGAGGCGTCGTGTTTGACGGCCATCCAGGCCCATAGTTTTGGCTTCCCAAAGATTATGGGACGAGCCGCTCTGCAAAAAAGTGCAAAAACACTTATTTGATACTGCTATCAATCCCGCAGACCATGCTCGTCTCCTTGGTTCCGGCGAGCGGGAGTCTGTGTACTGGCTGCACGCTACACTCTCAGCATTCTTGGGCACGCTTCTTGACAGAACAACTGTTTGTGTGTATGTAGCGTTAAGGTTGGGTGCTTCCACAAATAGCACCCATTGCTGCCAGTATAGCATGACCGTTGACTAACTCGGACATCATGGCTTGTCGTGCCAGTGCAGTAACGGTCGTATCTCCCGCCACGCTAGTATAAATGATGTCATACGGAGGGCCTTTTCCACTGTCAAAGTGCCGGCTATTTCAAAGGCGAAAAGACTTGCGCATGATGAAGGCAAGAGGCCCGACGGGATGACGTTAATTCCGTAGCAGAACGGTCGTTCCCTGGTGTGGAATGCGACCTGCCTCGGCACCCTGGCTGCGTCCTATGTCCAGTCGACCGCTGTCACAGCTAGCACGGCGGCGGCGGCAACGGTTAAGCGCAACAAGCGGCGCTACAGCTCTATGTGAAGTCTGTATGGTTGTGTCGTTTGGTGTGGAAACGTTCAGGCCATAGGGTCCAGAAGCGCGACGATTATTCCAACAAATTTCGTCGCACTTGGTTGACGTGTCACGTGACACGTCACGTGGCTGGAGGTTATTTTGGCCAACGGATTAGCTTGGCCATACAGCGCAGCAACGCGGCTAGCGTCTTGGGCACATTAAGTTATATTACTATGCTTGGGCACCCTTCCATGCGGCAGTGACAACCTCGACAAGGTTTTTTATTTATTTTAGCTTTAGATAGGTTTAGTTTAATTTTCATAGTAGATTATTATTTTTCAAGTTTTTTTTTTTTTTTTTATCGTTTAACAATATTTTTTGTTTTTGTATATGTATATTAATAAACTTAAATATATATATTTTTTTATGAAACTAACTTAAAATTAAATGAAATATAAAAAGAAAAACAAATACCAACCTGTCTGTCTCATAGCGGGCTCTAGATTAAATAAAATATGTGAGCCAGATCACCGCCATCATCGGGGAGAGTACCCAATAGGCTGGCGGCGTTGCCTCGCTGTATTGCGAGGCTTATTCGCTGACCAAAATAGGTCCCAGCCCTTGGGTCTCCGGAAGCGTTGACCAACCTCGACGATATTTCCTTATATATGCGCTTTGCGTCTGGTCCCCACGGCCCCAGGGTCTCTACGGCAAAAGGCATAAAAATACCATCGCTGCGTACTAGGCCTTTGGGCTCTAATACGGCGGGAAGGTTGGCGCTCATGAGAGCCCGACGGATGACATCGTTTAAGGCATCGTGGCGCGGCAGACGACCGGCGCTACGTTTACATGACAGGCCGTGGTGACCGAGTTGGTCAACGCTTGCCCCGCAACGGCAGCGATGTGGCTCGTTGGTTCTTTTTTATTTATATTGTATTAATTAATTATTTTTTACAGTTTTATTATATACTTAATATTTAATTACAAATTAGAAATTTACATTTAATTCCTTACTTAATAAAATAACATAACATTAAAAATAATCAACTAAATTGGTATAATTGACACAAATATTTTTGCAATTTAGAAGTGGGTTGTTTAAATTTATAAAAATATATAAATGAAAAAAAAAATACAGAAAGTAAAAGCTTTAATCAACATACTAAATAATACACACCAAAACTTTCTAAGAGAATATATTCCATTCACTATCAGAGCACAAAATATTTTGTGACCAGAGTGACTCCCGTCTGAATCTATCACAATCTAATAGTTGTTTGTGTTTAAAGGGGCCCCAGTAAAATTTTATCGAGGGCGTTGTTTTGAATTCAGAGTGAATCCTATAGTAGTGTGCCGTGCTTCACAGTCGCCGCTACATATAAGAAACATTTTTTTTAAATTTTGCATTTACGCCACACCCTAACCGACAAGTAATTTCTCTAATCTGTCAGAAGCACAAATGCGGACCAATCAGAAGTGAGAAAGTGCAATCTCCCATGCGAACAAAATTGACTTTGGCTCCCGCTCTTCTCTAAAGCCAATTGTCGTTTTTTAAAAAGGTGTGATGAAAAACCATTTTCGTCTCTAGGAAAGTGAAACTTATTAAACTCATTGTACCACGATTTATGTTACAATTACGTATGTAACATGAATGGTTAATGGAATAATTAGCTAATATTTTTATAAATATTTTGGCAGCTCCATTACCCCAAACAACTAACGCCTCTTTTTGACAGTCTAATCATAAATTGGAATCGGTTCTATGCAACTAATGAGCAATGAGACTAATTCAGATCTTACGTAGGAGAAGATCTTAGATCTGAGAAGATCTCACTTAGTCTCAATTTGCGGTCCAGACGTGTATCGTGTTCTAGAGACGTGGTCAGTGGAGAGACGTCTTTATCTACTACTGACGGTCAACCGCAAGGGACGAGTTGGCCACAAACTTTGTTTACTGATTCACAAACAACGTATCTTTGTTCAGTTAAGAGCAGTCTAACACGCGGCCGTATTTTAATTCACTGAAATAGATATGCCTCTTAAATTATATATATTTAAATTTCTATTGCTTTTCTAAACGATTGTATCTTATATGTTACCGGCTAAACAGGATTTTAGGACTAACTAGTTTTTCGGAAGTTCTTCATCGCAGAAGAGAGTCGGTAGGTTAGGTTAGAAGGTTAGGTATGGCGAGTTGCACCACGTAGTGATGTGACC
The DNA here is from genome assembly GCA_934047225.1 of Ypsolopha sequella. Lineage (NCBI taxonomy): Eukaryota > Metazoa > Arthropoda > Insecta > Lepidoptera > Ypsolophidae > Ypsolopha > Ypsolopha sequella. Next base: position 1,597,559 of record OW203990.1, on the reverse strand, counting down.
ACAAATATAACCTTCGTGGTAATTTTTTATGACAACCTAGAACTACTCTGGCCTAAGCCAAACTAGTTTGTCCTAAAATCGGGTTTGGTCGGTAACATCGGCTTTATTATTTTTCATTTCTTTTCTTTAGTATGAAGTGTATACAGTTGTGGTCATATAATTAGGAACAACTAATACCGAAGTCACTTTTAGGCAAACAAGTTTCTGTAAGTTTCCTTTTGCTTACTGTTACTACCTTTAAATGACACTGTAATACAGCTAGATAATAGAATACTATGATAGAAATAAATTTCTATGTTTGAACATTTGGCGATTTATCCATCCCAAGGAGATATAAATTAACATTATATCGTTATTTATTTAATCGTATGGCTTATAAAAGTTTACAAGTCGTTCATAATATTATTGGGGATGTCTTCAGCCATTCAGCTGCGTCTTCTGTAAGGATGAACAGGTCAGAAATGTTTCCATTAAACTTTCGGGTTGGGCATTCTCGGATGATGTGGTCCACATTTTGCACCTCGGCACCGCAGTCGCAGGCTGGTGATGTTCTCCACCCACATCGGTGCATGTACTCTCCGGTACGAGCCTGTTAAGAAGGCACCAGGATCTACGGGGAAGAACGAACCCTTCTGATTTCTTTGTGGGATCAATGATGGTAGTGCCGAGATTTGGAGGAGGGTTGGTCTGCCATTCCTTTCTCCAGGATTCAGGGATGCCTTATATGCTGGTAGGCTAGGGTTTGCTCGGATCTTTAGCGCCTCTCTCACGAGGGCGTGCTGTCTTCTTAGATGTGGAGGTGGAATGTGACTAAGGGCAGGTAACCATTGTAGTGGTGTTAATTGGATGGTACCTGATATACACCTCATAGTTTTATTTAGTTCCACATCCACATGGTGCACGCGAGCACTGTTGAGTCACACTGGAGAGCAATATTCCGCAGTCGAGTACACCAGGCTAAGGCCTGTCGTCCGAAGTACGTCAGCGCCTGCTCCCCATGAAGTACTGGTGAGTTTGTGCAGAATGTTGTTACGGGACTCGAGCTTCTTTCTCAGCTTGTAGATATGCTGACCAAAGATTAGCGCCCTGTCCAATGTAATGCCCAAGTACTTAGGGAGGGGGTTGTACCTAAGATTCGCACTGGCAAAGGAAACATTGGGTTGATATTTTGCTTCCTTATTGTTAAGATGAAAGGTAGCGACCTCGGTCTTACTTGCACTAGGTACTAGGCGCCATTTTTTAAAATATACTTGGAGTACTTGCAAGTCTTTGGTCAGTGTCTCTTCGGAGAAGTGAAACGAGTTGTGCTGACTGTTATAGCAATATCATCAACGTAGATAAATTTACGGGACTCGGTGGTAGGAATATCATGCGTATACAAGTTAAAAAATAGTGGGGCCAACACAGAGCCTTGCGGAAGTCGGTTGTTTAACACTCGTGAACGACTTTTCTTGTTTCCTAGATGGACGATAAATTGTCTGCTGCATAGCAGGACATTTATTAAGGCCACCGTTTTCTTGCAAGGGACCACTTTAGCCAGCTTGTAGATAAGACCTTGTCTCCACACCGTGTCGTATGCTGCTGTTAAATCTATAAAAACAGCAACTGTTTTACGATTTTGTTAAAACCCAGCCTCAATGTTGGGTTGTAAGGGACATGACTTGGTCTGCGCAGCTCCGCTCATTTCTAAAACCAGCCTGTTCTACTGGTACAACTTTGTCAATCAGTAGAGTAATCTGTTAGACAGCAATCTTTCGAGAAGCTTGTACATAGAGCAGAGAAGAGCTATGGGTCTATAGCTTGCTGGGTCGTCAGCTGGTTTCTCCGGTTTGAGGATGGCTCAAAAAGCATTTTATACCGCACGATAATCAGTTTGGTTTTCGCAATGCATTATCAACAGACAACGCTATACTGTGTCTCAAGCAGGCTGTTAAGTATTACACAGAACGTAAAACGCCCATATATGCATGTTTCCTTGACCTGTCGAAGGCCTTTGACCTGGTTTCCTATAAAATACTGTGGCAAAAACTTGAAGAAATTAAAACACCATATGAGATTACGGCCATATTAAAGTATTGGTACGGAAACCAGATCAACGGTGTTCGATGGGCAGGTGCGCTATCTGAGCCGTTCGGCTTGGAGTGCGGGGTGAGGCAGGGTGGCCTGAGCTCCACCACGCTCTTCAACCTATATGTTGACGGGCTGATCGGCGAGCTAAGCAGCACTCGTCTAGGCTGTCATGTGGACGGCGTCTGCGTGAACAATATTAGCTATGCCGATGACATGGTGCTGCTTAGCGCTTCGATCGGCGGCCTCAGGAAACTTGTGGCCATATGTGAACAATATGCAGCTCATCACGGTCTTCTCTATAATGTAAAGAAGAGCGAGATCATGGTTTTTGAGGCCGGAGGTAAGTGCCCAATGTATGTGCCACCCATTACTCTCCATGGCGTGGAACTACAGAGGGTGTTTAAATTCAAGTATCTTGGGCATATAATTGCCGCCGACCTCAAAGATGATGAAGATATCGAGAGGGCGCGAAGGGCATTGTCAGTAAGAGCAAACATGGTGGCTCGCAGGTTTGCGCGCACATCAAGTGATGTTAAGATTACCCTTTTTAGGGCCTTTTGCACTTCTTTTTATGCGTGCAGCCTGTGGGCTAAGTACACTCAGAAAGCTTACAATGCCCTTCGGGTTCAATACAACAATGCGTTTAGGATGCTGATGGGGTTGCCGCGACACTGCAGTGCTTCAGGCATGTTTGCAGAGGCGAGAGTTGATTGTTTTCATGCCACTTTGAGAAAAAGATGCGCGTCCCTGGTGCGCAGAGTGCGCGGCAGCAACAACAGTATCCTGGCAATGATAGCGGACAGGCTTGATTGCTGTTACATGAATCACTGCTGCAGTATTCATGTGGCAGTGGACAGACCTGTCTTCTCTAAAATTAATAATTTTAATGTTACTAACACTTAGCATAGGACTAGACTAAGTTTACTAACAAAATTTGTGATCCATAGTTGGTCTTCCAATAAATGATTTGATTTGATTTTTGATTACCTTGGACCTATTGAATTTAAGAGGCAGTTGATTTTTATGCAGGATATCAGAGAATATTATATCGTTGCAGTATAGAAACGCAGAAAGAAAAGTAAATCTGGATGTGAGGAGCTCTGAACCGGGATTGTCAGAAAAAATATTGAGTCTTTCCGGAGGATTGGCGAGCAATTACTGTAAAGAAACCAGAAATAAACATAAACTAGCTTTTCCTAAGATCAGGCTTGCCAACGTGAGTACTTCTTTCTTGGGGCATGGCATAAGATCTTACAGTAAACTTCCAAAGGAGGTCCTTGTTTTGTCAGAGAATAAGTTTAAACTGCATATTAAACGGGGCCTACTGAGATTTTTTTTTTTCATTTAAGACCTATCTCTCTCGTACGTTGTATACGCTCAGTAGATACAGAAAATAGTAAATCCTATTTCTCTAAAAATAGATAAACGCTTCTATCTCTAATGATTGTAGGTAGTACAATGTATGAGACAGTACGCTAGTGTCCAGTTCGTCACGGGATACCATGGCATATTCCTTCACCCGCATAAGGGCGATAATTCTACGAAAAGTCAATCGTAACGCGTAGCCTCGTGTACAAGGGCTCATAAACCACGTATCGAACAGAAAATCCCAGCAAAATCACATAAAAGCTCAATATGTATTACCTAATAAATAAACCTTCACAACCGCAAGACCATTGGTGGTCGGCACAGCCTTCTGTAGACAATGACACAGACTTCCGTAGACAATAGTTTAGCCGCCTGTGGCAGGGTCATCGAACCTTGCTTCCAGAAAGAGTTACTGTTTTGATTGGGGGTAACATAACATGCCATAACTCTTGACTAAATAAATTAGCGAGTTCATTTTTTTATATACCAGCCAGCTTCGTGCCCGTGGCTCGGATAGCGCTGAAAAATATTCATTGAAAATTATGTCACTGCTCAGCTCTTTTTTACTAAAGCGCGGTAATACATACCTTTAAAACTTTTAAAGAAATATTCAAGCTTACTGTAAACATTGCATCTAAATAATTTAAGTGGTTCTCAAGTTATTTGGGAAAATACCAGGCCACGCAATATGTTTCGCGAAAAATGTTTTTATGCACGAGACACTGGCCAGTTATAATTTATTTAAAAAATACAATTATTAAAAACAATTAATAATACAAAAGTTGCAACTTAATTACAAATTCCGGCATGGTTTTAGAGGCATTTAGACATTTATTTATTATTCGAAATATTATAACATTACAGTAATTACAGACCAAATCGTTACAATATTGTATGTATACATAATTTTATTTTAAGCACTAACTTACATACTTTCTTCTAGCATTCTCTTACACACACTCATCACACATCCTATCCCATCTACAAACACATCACACTCTGGTGCTTTAGCGAGCAGGGAGCAGAGCATATCGAGTGCTCGCGCGACGGGCGAGTATCGGTACAGGTTGGTACGAGATCTTGTTTCCGCGAATAGCTTGTGACTCCGCGCCCTGAGGTACCTATCAGGTACAAACAGTTTTACCACGTTCTCGACTAGATCAATGGTATCAATCTTGTTTCTTATAATATTAAGTACAAACTTAGCCAAAGCCAAATTCCTTCTAAGCCCCAGAGAATCGAAACCCAAGCGTCCCTGCAGAAACAGTGTCGGATATAAAAATGGGTAGTAATTATACCTTTTTTTGTAAAGAAACCTTAAAAATCTTTTTTGGACCTGCTCCAGCATGAGAGTGTACTTTTTCTCATGTGGGGCCCAGACCACAGCGTTCGTTTCCACTATGCTACGTACAAGGGCGACGTAGAGTGCCTCCGCGGCAGCGGCATGCAAGGGCATGACCTTGAAGAAGTGATTTTTGGCTCCGTCCGTACAACGTATGCGCAGGTCCATATTACTTTGCTGCTCGCCTCTAGAACCGTGCCGGGGACTTTATACGTGGATAAGCTGTAGTGGTACAGTGGAGAATACTAGTCTTTCACTTGTCATTTGGATTAGGTCCCAGTGTATTAATATTTAACTTCAAAATTCACTACACATTTTTTACGAGCTAAATTGAACTATTGTGTCTCATTAAAAAATGGATCTGTGTTGGGAACATTTTATCGCCTTTATGGATAAAAACCCTTCTACAGCAACCGTGTACCGCTGGTATCACGAATTTAAGCGCGGTTGACTAACTTTGAGGGATGAAGAAAGAAGTCGTCGCGCTTTGACGTGTGTTACAGAAGGTAACATGTTAACACTGAAAACTTTAATTCAAGAAAATAGGCGAATTACGTATGAAGAGATTCAGCACATATTGCAAATTAGATCGGGAAGCATTCACAAGATTCTACACGAGTACCTTCGCATGAGGAGGATAGTTTCGCGCTGGATGCTGCACAACCTCACCGCTGCTCAGAAGCAGGCCCGCCTGGAATGGTACAGTGACATGAATGCTAAATTCAAAGCAGGCTCATCTCGGCGTGTTTACTACATTATTACAGGTCATTAATATAGGATTTATCAATCCGATACAGAAACGAAGTTTGAAAACGAAACAATGCCTACAAAAGTAAAGCGATTGAAAAGCGCAGGGAAGCTTTTGATCGCTAGTTTTTTCAATTTGACAGGGTATTTTTTGTCAATTCCTATACGAAATCAAAGTAGCATCAATGCCGAATGGTATATGTACTACCAAATGCTTGCAAAAAATTTTCACTGCTGTGTGCAACAAGCGACCGAACACAGGGCCCCGCGGACTACAGCTTCACCATGACAACGCGCCAGCACACCCAGCGCTCAAAACGAGGGACTTCCTGGACAACACATCACCCTCCTTACAGTTCTGATTTAGCACCGTGTGATTTCTTTTTATTCCCTAGACACAAAAATCAACTCAAAGGGATACAGTTTTCATCGTTGAAACTTTGTGTAGATGCTGGTGGAAGTTCTTTGAAAATATTTAATAATAAAATTATACACCGTAAAATGTTTTTTTTAACTTTCGCAAAATTTTCTGAATATCTCGTACATTAGACCAACCTTCGATTTCACATTTGAGAATTTCAAGTTAAACGGTGCTTAACTATGACATGCAGTACTGTATTTGGCTGATTCGTCGCTTAAGTATCGAATTGTTTAACGAAATTTCCTTAATTTAGAAATGGCACTAAATCGATCACTGTCTTACTCCCTTTCCTTTTTAAGCGTAATGAAAGTTACTCGCAAGCCTGAGGTATATAATGTAAACTTCATCCAAACCCGTTAGTGTTTCTCAAGTTATATACACGAACATGCTTGCAGCGAAATAGACGGTATTTTTAGATGTATAGGAGAGAAGAACACGTAAAGAAGAAGACGTGACGATGAAAAATGAAGTAGAGAAGGTTAAACTAAGATTTTGTCTATGAGAAGTGATATGGGATAATCGTTGATGAAAAGTGAGTGTATGAGTATGGTTTGAGACTTTAAGTAATGTGGGTGTATTACGTATGCCTAGAAACACTGACATGCATGCTTATAGATGAAAGTTCTCGGAATGACCTCCTCTTGTTCGGTAAAGTTGTGAATTCTACATGCCCAACAACATTAAAGTCAAAACAAAAAAAGATAAACTGATTGAACCATGGTGGGATCTCTGTCGTATCCTCGTCTCCCGCAAGTTGCTGAGGTCGAAGGCCTATTATAGGGAATACTCTTAGTAAGGAAAAGTTCGTATTTACACTAAAAATAGGTTTGCCCTACTCACTAAGAATGTTGTAGTCAAAGTTTACATAATGGACCGATATATTACGGCAAATGAGCCATATGATACCCGTTTTCTTGCGTGGTTCGCTTGTTCTGTAGTTTTTTCACCTTTTTTTATGGGCCGTAAGTCTGTACGCAGAGAAGTTGTGAAAAATATTTTTGTTCAAGGAATGTTATTATGTTTTATGCTTTAATTTGTACTAGCTTTTACCCGCGGCTTCGTCTGCACTGATCTCCTAATGATAGCTAGTCTTGTAAAAGTTATCCTGACGACACATAGCGCCATCTTTCTTTATTCTTTCTTTATTCTTTATTGTACACACATGGAAATATACACATAAACAAAATTACAGTAAAAAGATGCACATTGGCGAGCTTATCTCTAAACAGAGATTTCTGACAGCAAAACCATCACAATGGGAAAAAGTAAAATAAACGGAGTAATCATACACGTGTACACAGAGAAGAAGAATATACAAAGAACTATACAAGTTTAATAACAAAATAAAAATTTATATCAATACTTACTGTAAATACAATATATAAAATATTATAAATATACATAGTGTGTAATAAACTACATAAACATAAATATATATAATATCTATCTTTTCAGATTTTGAGAGGTAGTGTTCTTTAAGCTTTTGCTTAAAGGAACCGATAGTTAGACTGTCGCGAATACTATGCGGAAGAGCATTCCATAGTCGGACTGAATGGACACTGAATGAGTTTCCATAAGCACAGGTGTTATGTGTAGGGGTTTTAAGGAGGGAGATAGTCCTGGAACGTAAGGGTCTATCCCTGGAGATTAAAAACTCAAAACGTTCACGAAGGTAAGCTGGAGAAAGTGGATTCTTAATTATATTAAAGAGATGGGACAAAATGTGAACATTGCGGCGAAGACGGATTGGTAACCATTTTAATTCTTTGCGAAAATGAGAGACGTGACCATATTTACGAAGACCAAAGATAAATCGGATTGCTAAGTTCTGAAGTCGTTCGAGTTTATCTAACAACTCCTCGTTAGCATCAATGAGACAGACATCACCATAGTCAATGATGGAAAGAAGAAGCGTCTGAGCAAGCATGATTTTGGTTTTAAAGGGCAGAAAGTTCTGGAGTTGCTTTAGGGAGTGAAATGTGCCATAAACTCTTCTGCTGGTTTCATTTACATGGGCGACCCAGGATAGGTTGCTGTCGAACATAACACCTAAGTTTTTTACTTTGTCGGAAAAGACGATTGGGGTCCCGTTGTAAATTATGGATGGATACGTTTGGTTATTGAGAACACCCAGCCAGTACCTGCTTCCTATCAATAAAGCTTGTGATTTCCGAGGGTTTACAAGGAGACCAAACGTCTTGGCCCAGTTATAAATACAGTTAAGGTCATGGTTCATTCCTTGGATAGCTGTTTCTACATCCTCCACAAGAAAATGGCGATAAAGTTGCAAATCGTCTGCATAGAGATGGTAGCGAGAAGTTAACGTTTCCGTGATAGAATTTATAAAAATTTTAAATAAGAGAGGTGAAAGGACGCCACCTTGGGGAACACCAGCAGTAAGTTCACACCACGCTGATGTTACATCATCAGAACAAATGCATTGCTGTCGATAGCGTAAATATGAATCAAACCATTCTGTTACTAGAGGAGATACATTAAGAGAGCGGAGGACTCCCAGGAGAATATCAAAATCTACACAGTTGAATGCACTACTGAAGTCCAATAATGTTAGCAATGTTATTTGTTTGTTGTCGATGGCAAACCTTACGTCATCAGTAACTTTCAGTAATGCGGAGATAGTACTGTGTCCAGGACGGAACCCAGATTGGAAAGGGTTTAATAGGTTGTTTGAGGACAGGAAGATTGATAGTTGCTTATGAACAATGGATTCTAGGACTTTGGAGAGGATGGGTAGAATAGAAATAGGTCGGAACTCAGAGAAAGAACTGAGATTGGATGTCTTGGGCAAAGGAATGACATGAGGCCGTTTCCATGCTGTGGGAAAAGAGCAAGTCACTAGAGAGTAATTCAACAAGTGAGCAATAGTGGGAACAATTTCATTGAGGATTGAAAGGATCATTTGGGAACAGATTTGATCATCACCAACAGCTTTGGAGGAAATGGACAGGATGGCTTTCTTAATATCACTCAGAGTAACAGTTTTGAAAGAGAATGGAACGCATGAGGGTTTTGGTTTATTGGCTAAGTTACGAAGTGTAGTTTGTTTAATGTTGTCTTCCAATGTGACAGGAGTAGAGGAGAAGTGCCTATTAAGTGCATCGAAGTCTATATTACTAGTTACAGATTCAGGAGATTTGCCAATCCCAAGCGTTTTTAAAATTTCCAAACTTGAGCAGGGTTAAAGTTATCAATTGATTTGTGAATGTGGCGTCTCTTTGCGTCCCTACACACCCTATTGCAGCAATTGCGTAGTTTTTTAAATAATTCAAAGTTTTCATCAGTGGGATACTTTTTGAATATTCGCTTAGCTTTATCCCGTTTTTTCATGAAATCACGAATATCTTGCGACAACCAGGGTGCTGAGAGATGCCTTACTTTTACTTTTTTTACAGGAGCATGTTTATCAAACAGGTTGTGTAGGATCCTGTTGAAATCTACCATCTAGTAAATAGTATTTGCCATTTAGTAAATAATGATAGAACTATACTGATTTGTAATTTTTTTGCTTCATCCATCTAGACATGTGGCAGCGTGTCCAGGGCCGAGTTCGAAAGAAAAGGCTAAGCGCACCAGCCGTGTGTTATATTTAGTGGGCGGCAAGAGGGGGTCGTTTTTACGTGGACATTTCTGTTTAGTTTTTATTACATTTACGAAGTACTGGCCACTTATATAAATTGCTTAATAAGCATTAACGTCTCATTTACTTTTATTTTAAATCCAAGACATGTCTCATTGATATTTTATACATTTCAATTTTTTTTATTTTTAAAAACTTCAATATTATTCAAACTAAAGATGACTGGAAATAAAAAAAACTAACAAAGTAAACCTAAAATCTGAAATGTTATGTTAGTTATTTTTTATTTTCTTTTATTAGTATTATGTTGTTATTGGATATATCTAAGTCTACAATATTGCGCCAAAAGATAAATAAATAAAGAACCTACAATCCTACACTGTCTTTGTAACACGGCCTCCCTTTTTAACTTTTATGTTTTTGGCGGGATAAAATAATACATAATACCTTTGGTTACTCCTAGGCAAAAAAGCTAAATCAGTTCAAAGATTTTACGTGAATCGTGCAGACAGACAAAAATGTTAACTATTTTTTTACGGGTCTAAGAGGGTCCCATTTTTGGAATTTGCTTACACGCTTAGTCATAATTTACATTACAAAAACGTTCAACCAGATAGTAACAACATCAAAAACGGTTTTTCAAGTACCTACGTTATTTTTTAGTGTTGCAAAAAGCGATATCAATAGTCTCAGATATCAATAGTCTTCGAATTCCCGGTTACAAGTTCGTACACATACCAAGACCCAGATTAAAAAGTGGTAAAAAGAAAAAGGGAGGTGGAGTTGGTGTTTATACAAAAACAGGTTTGACAGTTAAAAAACTTAAAAATGCGTAATCAAATTTGGAACAGATCTGGATAGAAGTTAAACTTAGTAAAACTAAATTTGTAATCGGTACATTTTATAGACAACCTAAAGGTAACTTCATTGACTTTATTAAACAATTAAGTGACTCCATATCCATTTTTACTTCCCAATATGAACATGTTCTTATTGTAGGAGATTTAAACGTTGATCTAAAGATCCCTTGTGATAGAGAACAACAACTTTTCTTTAAACTTATTAAGGAATATTCACTCACGCAAATAGTTAATGAACCTACTCGAATTACAGATAAAAGTAGGACTTTAATAGATGTCATTTGTTGTAGCTCTATTTTTAATCCCTAATCTATAGATATCAAACATAATAAGGATTTAAGTGATCATGGCTTTATTTGTGTTGAATTTCCGATTTCTGTACCTAAATGCATACCACGTACCGTGACTTTCAGACCGTTTAATCATTTCGATGAAGAAATATATAAAACAGCTTCATCAGCCACACCTTGGGAATGGATAAAAGCATTGCAGGATGTAGATACAATGGTAGCAACTTTTAATTATTTGATTATGGGTCTATTTGATCACTTCGTACCTGAAACTACACGTAAATTTAAAGAACTTCCGAAACCCTGGCTAACAGATAATATCAAACTTATGATGGAACTGAGAGACAAAGCGAAATACAAAGTAAGAAAAACGGGAAAGAAACAACATAAAGAATACTACTCTAATCTACTTAAGATGGTAACTTCATTAATAAGAAGAGAGAAGGAAGCATATCTATCGCAACACGTGAATAATAATGAAAACAACCTTAGGAAAATGTGGTCAGGAATAAATAAAATCTTAGGACGTAAAGGTCACGATCATATCCCTAGCTATTTGTGCAAACCTGAAGAAATTAACAATTTCTTTTTAACGTCTATTCCCACCGCTGTACCAAACGTAGAAGCAGCTACGGAAAAATGTATAGCTCTAGAAACAGACAAGTTTCAAATAAGATGTGTTTCGGAAACTGACGTTGAAAAATTATAAATTCCATCTCTTCCAATGCAATTGGGTATGACAAAATATCTTTCAAAATGATATAATTAACCCTACCATTTTCCCTTAAGGCAATTACGGGAGTTATAAACACTTCATTAAAATCCGGAATATTTCTAGCACAGCATCCCACGCTTTCTTTTTCTAATATTTCATGAAATTTTTATTTTAAAAGATTATAAATTATGTCAAGGAAAGACGATATGATAAACATAAACATAAACAAGCATCCAACAGCCCTTGTCATGCCAAAATTAAACAAAAATACCATTTTCTAAAAACAGAATAAGTACTTATTATCATGTAATTGTGTCAGAGATTGTCTGTGATTCTCGAAGTGTCTGCAGGTTGTCTGAGGGTTCGCTGATCCTCCCCGAGGCGGGGTTTCGTCCAATGAGTTCGGAAACACAATGTGGCTCATATCAAAGAGTTCCACAATGATACAGCCTGTGAGGTTCCGGTCCTTTCTATACTTTCTTTTGTCGGGATGGAAAGTTGCAATAAAGCTGGCTAACTTTGTTTTTATCGAGCTTTAGAAAAGTCCATTTCTCGTTTTTCATTCTCAGCTTACTACGGAACGACTTTAAGCAACATTTATAGCGTTCCGTACAAAAAACTAAATGCGATACACATTAATTTTGTTGTTATTTAAATAAATGAATTGTTTTTTTCGTTTACTAATTGCAACCTACTTAATTGTATTCCCATGTTTATATGCGAGAGTAATGGGGGCAGCTAAAAACTAGTTCGATCAAAATTTTAAAAGCATCATGCACATAACTGAGCTAATCCTTTTTTACAGTACAGATGACTCTATGCTTATTATCTTTGTAAAAACGGTATGAATATTTTCTTTCTTTCTATTTCAAGATTTTAAATAAGAGAAAATTTTCAGTAAATTTCCATACAGGAGAACTTTTAAAGTTACCAATAACTAATCAGCACGGGCGTTCGTCAGTTACGAGTGTGTGACGTACAGACAGACATACGACGATGCTAAGTGATAAGGGTTTCATTAGAAGAACCCTAAAATCTTACTAAATTACTTTGTCACATTATTCTTAATTACTCATTAAACTAAAAAAAATACAAATTACAAGAAAATTTGTGCAAGACGAAGCTTATTTCTACACAGAAATCTCCTCAAACTAATCTTTGGGTGTGATAAGTTTAAATTTTTTTTAAATAGCCATCTCACTATTCTTAGTAATAATCCAAAGTTATTTTAATTAAACTATTGATAACCCATTGTTTATCTGGCCAGGACTGAAAATCAACTCCTACTTGTGTAGCAGGACCCTGCTGATTACTGAGCATTTTGTCCTCCATTTGTTATTTTGATAAAAATAATGTAGTATAATTACTAAGCTTTTACTAAACTTTTGAAGAGAAATAATTCAATCTCATTTTTAAAGACGCTAAAGGTGGGCGTTTGAGTATAATGATGATTTAATAGTAATAGTAATTTATGTGCATATTATTTGTTCTTACTTACCACTTGCTGAACGGTGAAGGAAAACTTTGTAAGGAAACCTGCATGTCCTGAAAATAGGGCTCACCACCCATCACGTTGGAACATAATATTCGTCGGTGAAAAGCGGGTGTAGTGAACAAGGACTGTGACTTGCATTTCACAGTTTACACTCGGAACACCTCTGACACCCCCTTGGGGATTCATGTCGTGATGATATATATATTTATTTATTATTCAATAAACGATGTAAATGACTCTACAGCAGCGAGATCATCGACTCTGTATGTTGAGTGGCACAAGTAACCCAAGCTCGGTGAACCGAGATAACACCGATCCCCTCCTACATCAACCGTTTTTCCTGCCCAGGGGTTGTATAAGCAGGCCCATTGACTTAGTACTCCTATATTAGCTAGAATTAATCCTCGGCTTACGATTACGAACCGGCTGCTTATCTCGGAGATATTTGTTCGTATTAATTAATCAGGAGATTACTAATGTCCAGATTGTTGGGGGTGGAATACGGTAGGATGAATCTACACATAGATATACCTATGTGCTACATATAATTGTAACTATTAGTGTCTAATCAAATATTTGGTTTGGACAAAAAAGCTAATCTCGTTTTCAGTTTAAAAAAATACTGAAACTAAGATCGAAACCAAAACTATGCAGTTTGGAAATACATGCTTTAAACTGCTGCCGTTAATTCGAGAGAATGATGACAGATGGAGTGTGGCGATATCTCAAAAAAATACTACAAGTCAACAAGAGCTTTTTCACGACAAAAATAAATAAAGGCACGTTAAAAAAATATCAACGGTACAACAAATGGGACGAAATAAATCCAAATCATGATTATTTAAACTTTTTTTAAAAATAAAAACCCTGGAATAGAATATATATACGATCTTATTATTTGGTAAGGTATATCAGTTTTATAATACGACAACACTGCCTTACACCGCAGATATTATAAACCTTTTTCTGAAATATCGATTCAAAAGTCGAGGATTCATACTGCAGGCATTATGATTGCTGATTTGACAGAAATAACTTGACAGTATCGCTAATAGACAACTTTTCGCCAAAAATAATATTTTTTGCGCTTTTTTTTAACTTTTACGTAGAAATTGAGTCAGCTGATTCATTAAGTTTTGTTCTAGGAAGTGGAAAATATATACGACAAAAATACTTTTTATTAACAAATGGGACCTTTTAACGATATACAATCTACCCTAAAATCATCATGATAAATATAAAATATTGAAATGCAAAACAGTAAAAAAAAGGTTTTATCCCCTGACATTTGCAAACGTCACCATTCTCTCGAATGAACGGCCGGAGTTTAGAAGAAAATATGATTAGAGGTTAGACTTCTAATGTTAAAAAAATAATCTTTGTATGATTTACAAAATGCATTTTATACATTTTAGTAATGTTTTTTTAAATTGAATAATAAATATTACATTTTTGTTGTAAATAAAATAAAAGAAAAAACTCTCTGTAATAATAAAATGAATTATACTCGTCGTAATCCTTTTGAAACTAAAATACTATGAACTAAATAGTATTGAAGATCTTTCTTCCGTTACCTTACGATAACAGCCTTAACCAATAAAAGGTTTACGTGCTTTCTGATACAGGGTGATTCACCAAAGGTCACCCATCTAAGTCTGACCCTGCCATGCGTTGCTTATCCACGGATCGTTAGCGATCACAATTTAATGAAGTGTTTTGATAAAAATACATTTTTGGATCGTACTAGCACTTTCAAAATGTTTTTTTTTTTTGCAAATACTTATTTTTAATTTATTTTTCTCATGGGCTCAGCTATTTCTGTCCAAAATAAAAGTAATTTAAAACACAAAATGTTTACAACTTCACACGCCCGGTCACCGACCCTTATTACAAATAAATTATAATTTATTCCACAAAATATTTTCCAATAAAATGGAAATTCTCAATTCAAAGAACTGCCAACCGTAACGACCAGCTAAATAAAGTCAACCAGTTATTGCTCGTTAACATGACAACCCATTTTTTTTTTAACGAATTACCGAGAGTGTGTCGGAGACGTTTCAGAGTACTTGTACCCACCCACAATACAACACAATATTCTTTATCGGTCAATGACCGCTATTGTATATCATTTTTCAGCTCTAATCAGACTTCTATGTTTTTATCGTTTACTGCGCGTAGCATATTGTCGTCTCACCTCCTCGCCTACCTTACTAAAGCCGCATGCAATTTGCCGGTTTTTAGGGTTCCATAGTACCTAAAAGGTAAAAAAGGAATCTTAATGGTGAGACTCCTTTTTCTGTCCGTCCGTCCGTATGTCACAGCCTCATAACTTTAGCGCCGTTAAAGATAAAGACTTGAAATTTGGCACAAAAATTGCATTGATTTGCCCTCATATCACGGTGTAAAAAATATTAAAAGTTTTAATATTGAGACGAACACAGCAAATTTACAAGTAGCAAAGTCATAAATAAAATGAGTATCCCTAAACATAAAACCGCAAATTTTCAGGCAGGGTTCAAGTTTGCAGCGTCAAAGGTGTGGAACGATTTGCCACCCCCACTCAAAGACAATATACCATATAATTCATTTAAGTTTAAATTAAAATACACCTTACTTGATAAACAAATTGCAGTAGCAAAGACAAAATACAAAATAAAACATGGAAAATCAAAAATATACGTTAGTTCTAGCTGACGTACCCGATGAGTAAGTGATGATAGATTTATTTTATTACTAACATCAATATCAATAATATATACATATATGCCTATACAAATACTTATATATTTTTAAATATATTATTTATCACAGACACTGCACGCACTACACTACTTTAAATACCTCTGTACTTTAATAAATTTAAAATGTACACTGTTTTGTAATTATTATTATTCCTTTTCTCACTTTTAGTTTTTGTGTTGAATTTTACACGTCCTTCTGCGCCTTTATTTGATTTTTTTCTAAATTATGTCCTCTGTGTGGGGTATGCTGAAAATCAGCGCGGCTCGATTTCTATGAGATCGGCAGCTTTGCTGAGCATGCTACCATTTGCCAGAAATGTTTAAAACTTGTTTTTTCTTCTATTTTAACCTTTGTATAATTTTAATGTGTTTAGTTTTTTAAGTATTTTTTTGGCAATAAACCTTTTTTACTTTACCTTTTTTACTTACTTTACTTTACTTACTAAATAGTTCAAAATATTTCCAAAACAAAAGTGAGAAAAATAAAAAAACATTATTCTCAACATAATTAATTCATGAGAATTTATTAACTTTAGAATTTGTGGATATATTAAGTAATAATTTGCAATATTCCGCTAAACACTCTTACCATGCTATTCAAAATGCAGACTCAAGCACCGCCTGCCCTCCCGCATAAAACATGCACGAGCAAAGCAAGCAGTACGAGCACAAAATAAAGCAATCTTAAATAACAGGCAAGAAAACTTGCAAATTGCTGTCGAGCGGTTGGGCGGACTACACATCCCGAGGATGCCTCGTTTAGAGGCGAAACACGTGTCGGTAAGTTTTCTTGCTTGTTATTTAAGATTGCTTTATTTTGTGGTCGTACTGCTTGCTTTGCTTGTTTTATGCGGGAGGGCGGGCGGTGCTTGAGTCTGCATTTTGAATAGCATGGTAAGAGTGTCTAGCGGAATATTGCAAATTATTAATATATCCACAAATTTATGATGGACTTCCGCAAAGTAACGCCTTTTTCAATAAATGTTAACTTTAGAATTCTTTTAAATTTATTATGTAAATTATAAATATTATAAGAGTGCATTGCAAACTAGATAATATCAATCAGAAACAAATCCAAAGACAAGAATTTGAAAAAATTCCCCGGGCCAAGATTCGAACCTGCGACCTCTTGTTATCAAGACAAGTGCGCTACCAATTGCGCCACCAATTCTTCCATCATACTTGTCCACTGTTGATATATACTAGCTTGTACTGCAGATACATGTGCAGTACAAGCAGATGCAAAATAACAGTGGACAAGTATGATGGAAGAATTCGCCGGTCTAGGTAGGAACCTCGGTGGCGCAATTGGTAACGCGCTTGTCTTGATAAAAAAGAGGTCACAGTTTCGAATCCTGGCCCGGGGAATTTTTTCAATTTCTTGTCTTTGGATTTGTTTCTGATTGATATTTTCTAGTTTGTAATGCACTCTAATAATATTTAGAGTATTCATAGCGATAAATTTCGCAAAATAAACATAATCTATCTAAATAATATTCATAAGAAACTTAAATAACATAAAATTGTACCTAAAATTAATACTAACTAAAATAACAAATTAAACTAAAAACCTAGTAGTCCTAAAATAAAAACTAAACTATAAATAAAACACCTAACAAAAAAAAAAAATAATAAGAATTAAGAAATTAAAGATAAAAAACCCGGTCCAGGTCGCTGTCCCCCGGTAGGGTGCCCAGAATGCTGGCAACGTTTCCTCTTTACATGGCCAGACTGATCCTCTGGCCGAGGTAAGCGGCAGCCCTCCGGTCACCCGAGACATCGACAAGGCGCGACGAAAGTTCTTTAAACAGTCGCCGCGCCTCCGGACCCCACGGACCCAGCGTCTCCACCCCAACGGCGCAAACATATAGCACCTGTCCAGTGCGGAATACTTGCGCCGTTTGTTGCTTTCGGCAGTCCCCGCCGCTGCACCAGCGGCCCTGCAGCTTTGTTGGACATAAGAAGCCGCCAGCGTGTCCACACATGTTGCGTCCCACACTAGTGGCCGCCCATGCTCAATATAGGTATCTTTTATATATATACTTAAACTATATTTACTGGCACTGGTTTCGAGAAATCTTTAAAAAACCACAAAAATATGTATGTCCCTCCCCCCTTATCTCCGAAACTGGTGGACCGAATAATATGAAAAAAATATCGATTATAGATTACAACTGGCCAATTACAGAAAAATTATAGCGATTTAAAAAAAGTGAGCACAAATGAGAAATATAAAAAAAGAATTAAAATAAATAAATAAAATATTTTATAAAAATACAATATGGGTATTAAATTGTAGGTATTAAAAAGTTGATTGTAAAAATATATAGTTTAAATATATTTTATCCCATCTATTCCGAGAAATACTCGAAAAATCACAAAAAATGTATGTCCTCCCCCTTATCTCAAAAACTGGTGGACCTAAAAATATGAAAAAAATCATGGTAATATATGCTTACGTAAAGATTACAGGAGAAATATAGCTGTCGCGAAATTCACGAAAACGAATTGGCAACATTCCCAAAACTGTCACATTACGAAAGGTACGCGGGTCGGACTCGCACTTGACTGGTGTTTTAATGTAATTTCACAGCAAGTAGTTATTTTATTTGTTAATATTTCTCGATTTAATAATATTGATGTGACGTCATTAGCCATTTTAGCGTACTGTTATTCAAATTATGATAATATACCAACTTATTTGGACAAACCATCATACTAACGTTTCATCGAGAACCATCAGTCGAAAGTTAATCAATGAAAATAGCTTTTATTCTGTTTCAAACTCTGCAATAAATTTCCATGCATATATTAAGGCTTGTTTCCACTTTATAACCTTATTCAGAGAACTAGCACGCGTTCACGTCCCTTGACGCATGTATGCGTCCCGACTACGACCTAGTAGGTCTACGGGAACTGAAAATAGTAACGTAGCCCGTGCTACGCCGTAGCAAACGGTGGTAACATTACCACAATGAATGTTAGGTTCACTCACCCGAGTTTAATTCAATATCCGTGGAGACGGATGATGGACGACTGGGGTAATTCGCACTTTCATCTGTCATTGTGGGAATTTGTTGACGAGACAGGAAACAAGATGATTTAGCTTTAGGACCGTACGTTGAGTTGCACAGTGAAAGGTTAACGAACTAGTTTTGTGTCGTATTTATGTACGTAACGTTACTGCACGTAAGACAAAGACAAATACGTCAAAAAATATGTATTTGACGATACGTGCGAAAGTCGGAACTGCTTTATGAAATTGAATTGGACGGAAATACATAAATATTACAAGAAAAATTGTTTTATTCTCTCATTTTTGACTAATTTCTCTTATACTAATTTCTCTTATCTTAGTTGGATTTGAGCCAGGATCTGGATTACAATCTATTGTCTTAGCGGTAATGAGAATTAAGTGGGTTAAATAAAAAAATGTTTAACTGTTAGTTGTTTAGCAAAGCTAACGATACATTAGTAAATTGAATCTGGTAGTTAAATAAAATAATTTGGCCAAGTGAGAGTTATATAAAGTGCAATAACTTTTTTCGCGTTGAGATAGAAGCCTGATGTTTCCACAGCACTATGGGGCCGTAGACTTTTGTAGGACGTAACAGTTTCAACTTGATGTCTCACACGAGGCCCTAACAAAAGGATATTGACAGACGGACAGACGGACAACAAAGTGAACTTATAAGGGTTCCGTTTTTTAATTTTGAGGTACGGAACTCTAAAAAAGGACCAGTGAAATATGAAAATAAAACATGTGTGTTCCGTTACAGCTTAAGAGGCCGGTGGAGCAACCCTAGTCCATACAGAGGAAATACCAAAAGCATTTGTAATTCATAGATATTCTTAGGATAGTGTGTGTTTATTCCGATTGGATTACATAATATCTAGGTTCCCAAATTTTTATTAAATAAGAACACCGATTTTAACATGAAATATGAGGAAAATAAGATTTCCATGGAAATTTAAATTGCTTATAATTGTGTAGTCTTTAAATCAGTTTCCTTTCAAAATATATATTTGGGAACCTAGATATAATTGTAATCCAATCGGAATAACCACACACTATCCTAAGAAAATCTATGATTTAAAAATGGTATTGGTATTTCGTTTGTATGAACTAGGGTTGCTCGCCAGCCTCTTAAGACAAATATAATTATGTATTTTATAATAAATAGTTATGCACTTAAAATTATAATATATCTTTATATTTATAAGGTATAGATTTTATAAGCTATATACTATATATAGCTTATAAAAGCTATAGTAACCTATCTGGGGGCACGGCAGTGCCCCCGCCGAGTCTCGCGGAACGGCCGTACCATCCTTTTCTCGAAGCAACTCACGGCACTTTCAACCCCCCTGTATCTTCGTTGTGGGTAAAGCTAGAAGTCTGAAATTTCAGTAACCAAGAGTACTTACTGATCCTATATCTGACCCCAAATTACAACTTGGTACCTATATTTGATTACGAAATATCTCAAGTCAAAGTTCCCTTATTTTGTCACTGACTGACTGACACATCATCAAAAGTCTAAAGGTGTTCTAGCAGGCCTACAAACTTGAAATTTTGCATGCGGTTAGTGTTAAGTGTACATTGCAACAAAAAAATATAAAAATGTTATTTGCGGTTGGTAATTTAATATTTCCATACAAAGTCTATACAAAATGTATGTTTCCAGCTGCATATATAAACTTGTATGACTCTAGATGACGTTGGTGGTATGCTGCTTTGCATTAAAGACATCTACCACGAAAAATTCTACCTCGTGACGCTAGATGGTAAAAAGTGTAAAAAAATGTATACCTTTATTTCCGAAAATAGAGCAAGTAGTAAAAATAAAAAATAAAACCGTTAAGTGCGAAAAAAAAAACCGGTAAAGTGCGAATCGAACTCGCGCATAAAGGGTTCCGTACCCCTACAAAATACGGGTACGGAACCCTAAAAGTAAATAAGAACCATATAGATGCCATAGCAACATTAAGGCGACGAAAAACAAAGCGGTAAAACGGTAGCGCCTGACAAACAATTTGGTACCTTTTTAGTACGGAACCCTAATTTTCATTATTTTACTTTAAAGTATTTACTACAGACTGCCCAAAGTTTAAACTTGTACTTGTATGTATTACCGTTCTAAAGATAGAGCCTTTGTTATAATAATCTGTAAGGAACCCTAAAAAGGGTGGTGTATAATGTGCGATACATTCACAATTAGTCAATTTAAGAAGAGAATATCAACATTTCGTAATTAAGTCACTAAAAAAACGGTAAAGTGCGAATCCGACTCGCACATAAAGGGTTCCGTACCCCCACACACACAATACGGGTATGGAACCCTAAAAGTAACAACATAGATCTATGCCATAGCACCATCAAGGCGACAAAAAACAAAGCGATAAAACGGGATAAAACGGTAGCGCCTGACAAAAAATTCGGTACCTTTTTAGGAAGGAACCCTCATTTTTTATTATTTGTTATTTTACTATAAAGTAGTCTGCCTAAATTTTCAACTTGTAGGTACTTGTATGTATAACTGTTCTAACGATAGAGGCTTTGTTATAATAATCCGTGCTTTGGGTAAGGAATCCTAAAACACATTTAGTCTATTTAAGAAGAGAAATATCAACATTTGGTAAATAAGTCGCTATTAAACCGGATAAGTGCAAGTCGGACTCGCTCACGAAGGGTTCCGTACTACCATCACACAATATGGGTACGAAACCCCAAACCATTATGGTAAATACCAACAATAAAGATGACATAGCAACATAAAGGCGACAAAAAACAAGGCGCTAAAATGGTAGCGCCTGACAAACTAATCAGCACCTTTTGAATAAGGAACTCTAACATTTATCTGCCCAAAATTGTTGTATTATAAAGATAGAGCTGAAACAAATAACGTCGAATAATTGGACCCCCCTTGGATTTCCATTTCATATTATTATTTGCAGTGATAGAAGACAAAGTAACATATATTATGTGAAAATATTTACGCGCTATATTCACCTATAACGGCTGAAGCTGTAGACCCCTGTGATAGATGGATAGACAGCGGAGGCTTAGTAATAGGGTCACGGAATCTTAGGATACGGAACCCTAAAAATCAAGGTAAAAG
Organism: Ypsolopha sequella; assembly: GCA_934047225.1. NCBI lineage: Eukaryota > Metazoa > Arthropoda > Insecta > Lepidoptera > Ypsolophidae > Ypsolopha > Ypsolopha sequella. The sequence goes on along the minus strand of OW203990.1, from coordinate 1,575,787 downwards.
GTTATTTATCCAGTAAAGCTTACAGGAAAATTAAAGCTGCTAATGTTGTATTATTTGCATATGCATCCTCTATGATGTAGGTATAATGAAATGTCTTTGTACTCGTTAGTCATTGAATAAAGACCAGGTTTAGACATAAACTCTGTACTCATGTACTCTGTGGTTTAGACTGACAAGCCTGCCTTTCACTTCATGGTCAAAAGAAATATTAACCTGCCTGTTGCATCTAATTGTGGATAATAATAATAATAACTTACCGTAAAAATGAATATTGCAATGTAGCCTGAAATATTGTCCACACCTAGTTGTCCCTATACCTGGAGATGGTTTATGTTGGTTCCATTCTTTGTCATTCTCTATGTATGAGAACATTGAGTCGTCGTATGACATTAGGTTTGCGGTAGTCGAGTATGTGGAAGCACATTGGGATGAAATGCAACTTTATACGTGTGACGAGCGTGGAGACACATTAATGCTGACCTGTACCCGACAGCAATGATGAAAACTACCACCTACGGTTCCGTATCCGAACTTATGGGAGCTACTTCTTTGTATCCATTTACTTTCGAGGTTTACATAAATGACCGTTTGAGAGGATCATTTAGTGGCGATCCTGGGACGCCAGTGAAACGTTTACAATTCTCTGGTAGTTTCTTAGGTGGTCATTATGAAGTGCTCCTTCCCGATACTAGTTTCTCTGGAGTATGTCCAAATGATCAGTAAAAGGGAGTGGGCTTTAAGAAAATCCGTAGCTGACGTGCAAGAAATATTACCCGAGAAGAAAAAAAGGAGGACTACCTACAAAAAGAAATGAAATCCCATCAAAAACATAAAATGTACAAAAATGTCGAGTCTCGCAATGCAATCTTTCCACCGTAAAAAGTTGTGAGATCTTATGTAAAGCCAAGTCTGTTATTTTAGTTTGTATGGAAGCACCTTTTCATTTTAGTTAGTATGGGAGCACCTATTGAACAAATGTATCATTAATTGTTTCCTAATTAGTTACCTACCAACATTAAGTGACTGTATTAATATTAGTCATCTTTATTTCTCTAATAAAATATAGTGACTTGGCAATCGCAGAGCACAAATAAAGCGCTGATGCGTAGAAATATCTTCTCAAATCGCTAACAAATTGGTATTAGGTAGATATGTTGTATATGTTGCTGTGCGATTGCGAAGTCACTATATTTTATTAGAGAAATAAAGATGACAACAGTGAATGTAAGAACGACGAGGACACCCAGAACCCGTATAAACCTGATGATGACATTGATGATGATTTTATGTGAGGGCTCTCTGGTTTTTCAAAACATCAAAAATATTAAATTTTTAGTTCGAGTAAAAAAAATTTAAACTTGTTGATTATTAAATTTTTTTTTTTTATAAAAACACCAAAGATATAAATTAAAATAATAATTAATTGAAGCTAGAGTATTTATTTGGATGCCATTGCATGTCTTAGACTAGAAAATGTATGTTTAGCTGACAAAATTATATTTTATGTTATTTAGAAGCTGAGATATTAACGAAAATTGTCTCTAAGTCAGCCATTTGGTATAATTTAAGATGGCGGCCACATTGTTTTTCTTATTGCTTAAACTAAAACCTTTCCAGAAATGTACAAATTTCATACTCTCCACTAAATTCCGGCGAAGGTTTACATCATACATAACATAGTAAACCTAACTATTACGTTTTTTTAAACATCAAATAAAAATAAAAAAAATAAAGCCCTAGGGCAAAATAATCGACTTTCTGTTCGGTTTTGATGCATAAAAAGTGGGCCTTTACGAGCACTTGATTTGAAAACAATATTATTTATTTCTTTACAGCGCCGTTTCTATAACAAACACTTAGATATTTACAGATGGTTGGAGTCTCCTTTTAAGAGGCCCCTGTACGCCTGGTTTTTTCTCAAGATTAATACAAAAATGTAAAACTTGATTGTGAAGTCAACAGCTCATTTTTTCATATTTTTTTTATGAATAACTACGTCTTTATATAGCCTAAAAAGCAAAATTTGATGTAACACCATCATAATAGCTGTCAGCATATCGTAAATATTGCCTCGTTTTTTACGCAAAGATTAGGAAGATGTATAATTACTATCTTTACTGGAAATAAAAAAAAGAAAGAAACACAGACGTCGGTCATGTACAAAAGAGAGAAACACAGACGACGGTCATGTACAAAAGAGAGAAACACAGACGACGGTCATGTACAAAAGAGAGAAACACAGACGTCGGTCATGTACAAAAGACTAAGTTTATATTTTTCTCTATAAATAAATAGTTATCGTTTTATGGAAAACAGCTTTTACGCAGTTTTTAAAAACTTATAAAAACTTTTAAAAACTTAGCGCTTTTTGAATATCTCGCCATCTTGCGTTTCTTGATGAGAGAAGCGTCGGAGTGCGATGTGGGGGGGGGGGGGGGGGGGGGAGAAGGGAAACATATATAAAGAGGTGTGCAAAGTTGCATTGGGATCAAATCCATCAGGATGTCACAAACACCTATAGCATTTATATAACAACGTAGTGTTACAATATTCGTAGTAGCGCATTGTTTTAGTACTATATACTCGTGGTAATATAGCACAGTCATAGATTACCCCCATATAACCATTATGACATTTACGGCAAAAAATACGTAAACTGCCTTATTTCCACAGAGTACCTTTTCTATTTTTTTTTCAAACATATCCCCAATCTGAATGGAAATTCCTGTAAGTTACAGACAGGTGTTTACCGCAACAACAGCCCAAAGGTTCTTATCCGTCTACCTCCAGCAACCGCAGTTCCCCAAACTTTGTCGATACCACAGAGCTGTAGACCAAAACTTGCTCAATTATACATTCCAATATCAGGTGATAAAGTGACGAACTACTATAAAGTTTGGTTTGTGTCAGATCGTGCATTTTGGTTGTAGTTATTCAAAAGTCCATCCACGTTTTATAAGGCAATTTTAAACGAGACTTGTGCACAAAGGGTTCCGTACCACTTCTCAATATGGGCACGGAACCCCTAAAATTATTATGGTGGTATAATATTAATTAATATTTAATTAACCACCATATTATATCACCATTATTATACCACCGGGGCAAATGCAGGAGCAAAGAGGTGACATTCGAAGTATCCACTTACTTAATTTACGGTTGTATCAGACACAACCCGCAACTCTTTAATCAGAAACATACAAAGTATCCACTTACATTTTCATAAAGTCCATTAGGTTTGATAGATAGCCTTGTCTCTAAAGTTTTTATTTAAATACATACATTTACTCATGTGTACAGAGCAAATTGAGCCGAGAAAATATGAAAAAGAAAATTAAATTTAAGACTAAATCTTCCTAATAAATGGTCGCTGAAAAAGTGCAGCCCAAGTCTCTTATACCTAAGCTAAACTTGTAAAAATCTTGAGATTTTATTAATATGTTTAAAATCGCTGCGTCACGTAGCGCTGTGTTTTACTCTTGACAAATATTTTACGTTGCTTTAAAATAATGAAATCACAATTACAATGTTAAATAAAACAGCTGCCTCACACTTTATTAAAATACTAAATAGTTAGCAGGGCTAAAGATAAACAAACTGTAGCTACCTACTTTCACTAATATATCAATTAAGTCATGAATTTCAATATAAATTAGAGCAATAATTAAAAGTATATCCTTGTAATCATGGGACTACCGGTAGACATGAAATCATGGGCAGTATTGGGCGCTGACTGTGTTTCGTTAACCTTCAAATAGTTGCCATGTTCTTTGATTTTAGTCCCAAACGATAGACTTGTTGACGTTCCAAAGGATAAGCCACTTTTTGGTTTGAAATTTTTGGTTCGAATTTTATTGCGATTTTTAGGTCGAGGCATATAGATTTCAAATGTTGTTATTGTTTTTCGTGAGTGGTACTCAAAATTGGTGTTATTAGAAATGTTTAGTTCTGAGGAGCACTACATATTTTATGTTTTTGCGATCGAAATTGTAGTTTCTGAGATGTTTAAATTTTAGTGGGGCAACTTAGAAATTTTCGGTGCAAAAGCACCCTCACGCAGATAAAGCTTAGAGGCGACTAAAGTCAGCTGTCAAAATTCTCAGTACTATCGGTAGAAGCATAGTAAAATCTTGGAATAATGTTTATTATTCTAAGAGTAAAATAGAAGTGAGCTGAGCGACTCCATCAACTGACATCTAGATTGCTGACATTAGTTGATTGGTTCGTGTGATTGTGGTATTCCAAAAGTACATTGAAACATAACGGTAAATTTTCGCGAAACGTGCATGTCAAAAATGGTTTCACTTCACAATGGTTTTTTAATGTGTTGTTTACTACATTAATACTTTCTTGCTAATTCTATAAACATAGTATACATCAAGATATCAAAAATAGCTGACATTTTTTAGGACCTTAAAGTTTAAAGGGCAAGGAACTTATCAAAATATATATTGATCGTTATAGTCTGAATGTTGTCTACCAATTTTCAAAGACCCCTTGCACGTCCTCCTTGCCTCCCTCACCTATCAAATGTCCTCTTTTTTAACAATTTCTCCTTCCGTTCTCCCTCACTCATCAAATTTCCTTCTTTTTCACCATTTCTCTTTCCGTTCTCCTTCACCTATCAAAGGTCCTTCTTTTTCACAATTTCTCTTTCCGTTCTCCCTCACCCATCAAATGTCCTCCCTTTTCACCATTTCTCTTTCCGTTCTCCTTCACCTATCAAAGGTCCTCTTTTTTCACAATTTCTCCTTCCGTTCTTCCTCACCTATCAAATGTCCTCCTTTTTATAACTTATCCTTCCATTCTCCCACACCCATCAAATGTCCTCCTTTTTCACAATTTCTCCTTCCGTTTTCCTTCACCTATCAAATATCGTCCTTTTTCAATTTTTTGCACAACACACCGACACCCGACACCTTTATTAGCCTTCGCCTATTTGTCTCACGTGGAGTTACGACATCACTGTCACATCCACTCTTTAGACTATGCTGCGCGTAAAACCACGCACTGGCAATTGGTAAGACATTTAAATATCACCAATAGATAGTTCTGAAAATGATGTAACAAATAAAACATAAAAAAATATTTGTGTCGTTTTAAAATCTGAGTATGTCCTCTTTTTTTCCAAAGTCCTTCTTTTTTTGAGAAAAAGCGCAAAAACAAGAAGAGTGAGAGCGCAAGTAGGGCAGATAGACGCTGTATCCCAGGTGCGTGCTAGCCAAACAAAGCTGCGGTGTCTATCTCAAAAAGAGGCGATACGAGAAACCATTTTACCGAGTTTTGGAGTTTGGGATTGTCAAAACTTACTCATAATTTGAAATTGAAATTATTTATTTGTCTTTCAAACATAATTAAGTATATCACACAGAAATTTGTTTTAAAAAGAATGCGACAAAAAGGAACGAGCTCAGCTATATGCTGTGATAGAAAAATAAATTGGTCTTCACAGCGCTGATTTTCAGCTTGTCCCCGTTCTCGCAGAATGTGCACATATGCGGGTAGAATATTGGGAAAAAAAGATTTAACATTATTATATAAATATAGCATGCACTACATTTAAAAATAGAAATAATAAAATAACATGAATACATTAATGAACAAAAAAAGAAAAAAAAAAACGTTAATTGAATTAAAAGAGTTTTTCCGTTGTAATGTGCATGGTTGCCGATAATGTTGTAATTTGCAAGGTGGTTGTCGATAACGAGTAATAACTATAAGAGTATTTACCTTTGATCAACGCTCGAGCTTTCACTTTTGATCTCGAATTACTCTGGAAATAGTTAACAGTGTATGATCCAAATAATGCGAGCAATGTCGGCGACATGTTTGTTACTAGGCAATAACTTAATAATGAATACCTCTGGTTTCAAATAGCAAATTCTTCATTGAAAATTGAGCCTACATATTTGAGGTAGACTAGAGACATGAAAGTCGGGTGATTGTTACGCTCTATGCTTATCATGTTACAAGGTCACCTATAGCACAAAATAACTAGTGGATTCCACTCTTCGTAGTTCCCCTCTTAATCTCATTTATGTAGTAGCTACAAAATTTATTCAAAATTCGATCATTCAAAATAGGTAAAAAAAAAACGGTAAAATGCGAGTTGGACTCGCGCACAAAGGGTTCCGTACCACCACAAAAAAAAGCTACGGAGAACTAAAACATTATGGTAGATAATTACACTGCAGTTATGTAAGACCAACTTAACTTGATACTTACGATGTGTATTAAACACAAAACAGGTTGGTCATTGGGACTTCCTAAATAATGAAATGTTTATAATTTTTGGATTCTTTTAATTTTTTTCTGTGTGTTCAATAGACCTACCTGTTAACGAAATTTTAAGTTTCTAAGTCAACTGGATGTGCCCTACTAGTTTTGATTCAATTCAAGTGATCCATTTCAGATTAAAAAATCAAGCGTGAGATGAAACGAGCAATCAACCTTTTACTGGATGTTTTACATAAAACGTAAACTACTTAGTAGCCGCCTATATATAAGCGGAACTATGAAGGAAAGTAATCCTCCACGATCATGAGAATATTACGAGATTACTAAACCTAAAACAGTTAAGAGCCGCTTTAGGAGCCTGATTGTGAAAAACCCACCATTTTGTAATTAATCGAAACAGAATAAAATAACAATTTCACTTAGAAATTAACGCTTAGAGCTTAACTCTTAGCAGAGATTTCTTCCAGGAAACCCCTTTGATAAATTAAAATCATAATAAATAAGTAAGAAACCAATGGAAGTTTTGCGATGACAGTTTACACAATACATACATAGGTAATAAATAAGGGTTTGTTCAGGAACTGTTGAGCAAATTTTGAAATCATCAGTTTTGTTTGACCACAAAAAGGCAGGTTTTCTACAATCCGGCTGGAATTTTTGTATGTTTTTAAATATCACCTCCATCTTTAGAAGAAATCGTGCGAGAACAAAAATTAGGGTACCGTTGGACACTGCAGACACAGGACAACCTTTTTAGAACAATTTTTGAGGGTACCGAAGCTTAAAATAAAAAATGGAACCTTTATTGGATTATTTTGTAGTCCGTCCATCTGTCTGTCTGTCAAGACCCTTTTGCTTGGGCCCCGTGTGAGATATCAAGTTGAAACTAATACTTCCTACAGAAGTTTACGGCCACGTGGTGCTGTAAAATATCAGGCTTCTAACTCGTCGCGAAAAAAGTTACTGCACTTTACATTATCAATTTCATTCAAATTTTGACACTTGACAAGGAATAAAAACCTATCGGGCACTTCTAGTTGACTTAGAAACTTGCAATTTCGTTTAAAGGTAAGTCAAATAGCACACACATAGGAAAAATCATGAAAATTACAAATATTTAATTGTTTAAGAACTTATTAGTGACCAACTTAATTAGACCCTTTATATACATATAATTTAATAGATCGTAAGTGTAATTGCAAATGGAATTATTTACCAAAATGTTTAAGGGTTACGTACCCTTATTGTGTGGTGGTACGGAACATTAGTGCACAAGTCTGACTCACACATGGCTGATTTTTTTTTCGTGAATTCCATCTTTAAACAATTCAGTCCATATATTTATTAGATCAGCTTACACCCTTACTTCCAAACACAATGTCACCAGCATATCTTGAATTAGAATAAGGTCAAACCGACGTCAACTAAAATGTGCCAAACTTTCGTTTCTGATCGACGTGACCTGACGGAAATAACCAAATGATACGCTTCTACATCTGGGCCAGGGTTGCTGACCTGTCCGGAGCTAACTTCCGGCCAGCTGCGGAAGTGACGAGAGCTGGACCCAAAGCACTCTTCAGATGTCACAGGTCACAAGCAAACGTCATCGTCATTTAGAAATGGAATCTATTCAAAAGACCAGTCAAGTGCGAGTGGAAATCGTACCTTGAGACGTTATCTCAACTTGAATAGTTTGAACAAAAAATAATTACTTATTTTATTACGTACAATACGAGGGCGACACTGAAAATTTTTAGAGCTGGCCACTTGTAAACAGACAGGTCATTACGCAACAATTGTTTTAGAGGAACGAAAAACAGTTACTGCAGAGTGGTACACTAACAACTGTTTGCCACTTGTCTTGGAAAAATCTCCGAAACAAGAGGACCAAAAAATATGAAAATAATCTTAGTAATAGGTGATAAGAGATTACGTAAAGATTACAGGAAAAATTTAACAGTTACTATATTATAATTCTGTTCTCAGTGGGAGTCTGCCGAACGCTACCATTTTAACGGGTATTTTTTGGTATTATGGTTGTTACCATAATATTTTTAGGATTCCGTACTTGTATTGTGTGGCAGTACGAAACCCTTTGTGCGCGAGTCCGACTCGCATTTGCCCAAATTATTTTAGAACCCCTTTCAAATACGTTGACCCAATAATATCTATATATTCAAAATATAATTTCATAAACTTAGCTAAAACTAACATATTTCTGTTAGTTTATATATAGTTTACGTGATGGAACAAATGGAATAAGAAACTATCAAGGTTTTGTTTACACATAACAATAATAGCAGTGGATTTATTTCCTAAAGATAATACTTACCTCATATTATATACCTTCATCCTTGAAAGTGCCTACTATACAAACTGATTAGAACAGACATGAAATATTGTTTTTAGTTTCTTCTAGCTCATGTCAGAAACAATCTGCCATCAGGGACCACAGATTAAATAAACCGCTAACGATTTCCTAAATATTAATTCAGTATCTTACGTTGGAATGTTGTGGCTTACTTGATGTACGAGTATGTACAATATTATTTCAGAAGCATTATTACATTTTGAATCTTAACCTTTTCACACAAGGTTTATTTGAGCAAAATATGCGTTAGTCAAGAGAAAGTTAGGAACTATGAAACTACTTACGAAAGCACTTTTAGTTGAAATATCGAGTGGCCAATGTCGATGGTCAAATTGACCTTGGATGTCACTTAAAGAAAAGCTCTGGTCTGGTCATAATTAACTATATTAAGAGCGAAAGTTTTGGGTCTATTACGTTATAAAAGATTTTTTAAGAAAGAAACGACTATGCGTAATGACAAGGGTAAGGTTTTCCATTTATTATAAATTGTTATGAAATATTTGGGTTTAGCTGCTCAAGCTTTTACTTCGTAAAAAATTCATGACACATTTATTTTAACAGTAAGATATGAAAATATCAGTTCCATTAAAATAAATAAATGGACACAGACAGTTAAAGCAAATGTAATTGAAGAAGTTTATTTTTTCAATGGAATTGTAAGACAAAACTTTTCATTATTTTATTCCAAAATACTCGTACCTGCACGCAGTTTTTAAAGGTGGTTACGTAGGTACGTAAAGTTTATATATACGTAAGTAACGTACCTACGTAAAGGTGTTCTATACTTAAGTTACGTACGTAAGGGTATACGTAACTTATATCTTGTCTAAGTTTGTGAAAACCGTTTCAGAGTACTGTAAAATTCGTTTGAATTGTGTTTAGAATTAGATCGTTCAATTGGCATCTAAAAACATACAAATATCAAATTTATTTCTGAACTGCAATAAAAACGGCAGACTAACTGTATTCATTTTACCCCGCCCTGACTTGATTTAAATCTACCTTCAGTTTAATAAACCAAGTTACCACAATCAAATCTAGAAAAGCCCTGAAGTTAGATTGATCGTATCCTAGGTATACAGCCATAACTCTAGGTGACCTAATTACCTACATTCTGCTAGGTCTACCCAGCTGTGAGTGCGGTTCTTCCGTTCGAAAATAAACCTTGTTTCGAGGGAGTAAGACTTAGTTCAGTATTTCAGGAAGCGTGGTCACATCCAGGTCAAACCTTGAGCATCCTGGTGCCGGGACGCAGGCCTGTTTACCTGAAACTTTGTCCGACTGTACATACTCGTAGGAGCGAGTGGCCCATATTGTTACGTAAACTTGATTTAATTACAATTTATTGTTGACAAGTTTGACTGTTTATTTGAATGGTGGGTAGAACGAGATCGTTATAAGTTTGGTGAAATTGTTCGTGTTTAGTTTTAGTGCAAAAGTTTCTTAATTATGCTATTTGGAACCTGAAAACGTAAAATTGCATAAGGTAAAGTATAAATATAAAATAAAATAAAATAGAACATTGATCCTGTATTCACTGTGACTTATTAACTCGAGAAAGGTTTGAAGTCATAAATAAATTGCACTGTGATCAAAAGAAGCTAAATCGTGACCAAGAACATCGAACCAAGTCAAAGTAAAGCGGATGAGAGTAGACTTTGATCAGGACGGACCAGCAAGCAGAATCTTATGAATTTCCGATTTAAAAAAAAATACAAATAAAGAAATGGAACCTTCCATACCAAGGGAATAAACAAATGACAGAAACTGAACATAAAACGTCAACACATAAATTTTCTCAGAAATATTAAGAAAGCAACAAACTACAGGAGAAATCCTGAATAACCTTGAGAAAATGATCTTTTCACAATTTTCCTCTCCAGATCAAATACCGATCTAGCCTATCCACAAACCCTGGCAGTGGAATCCATTTTCTCCTTAAATCTGGAAATGTGAGCTTTTCCTTCGACGGATTGCCGGATTTTCCGTCTAAGTTGTCATTTTATTCGTCTAGATCTCCATTTTCATGCCCTGGCAGCTACGTTTCCTGTTTTTTCCTATTTTTGTGTCTTGATATTTTCAGGGATTACTCTTAATTTCATGTTAGGCTTTCTTCTTTATTTGTCCTTGCATGTTCAAATTTCGTTCACAAAATCAGAACGGCAAGTTGGAATGCATATTTTCGCTTTCAGTGAGTAATTCATGCGTTCATTCTTTGTTTAAAAAAATTAAAATTGTAACTGCGATCATCACTAAAACGTTTAAAATGGTACTGAAATAATACTTTTGCTGACTTCTTTCTTCCTGAAACATATGTTATCTAGAAGTTGTCGTATTCCCTGCGATATGGCAACATAAAAACAAATATGAGGGCGCCGACTTCTAGAGAACATATGTTTCAGGAAGAAAGAAAAAGTCGACAAAGTGTTATTGGGCAGCGTGTAATTTTTTTAAACTTTTTAGTGATTACTGCTGTTACATTTGAAGTCGGTTAATATTTTTAGGGTTCTGTAAGTACCTAAAAGGTACAAAATGAACCTTTATGGTGAGACTCCGTTGTCCGTCCGTCCGTCCGTTCCGTATGTCACAGCTTCATAACTTTAGCACCGTTAAAGATAAAGACTTGAAATTTGGCACAGTAATAGCATTCATTTTCCCCACACAACATAGTATAAAAAAGAAATATATATAAAATTGTTCAAAATATTTCCAGTACAAAAGAGAGACACAAAAATCCTTAAACACAATATGGGTATCAGATATTATATTATAACCTTAACGATATTCACTGGCCCTGATTTCGAAAAACCACAAAAAATGAAAGGCCTTTACCTCCCAAAACTGGTAGTCCAAAAAATATGGAAAAAATCATGGCAATATGTGCTTACGTAAGGATTACAGAAAAAATATAGTGGTTGAGAAATTCATGAAAACAAAATAACCAAATAAAATTTTCTGTTCCCAAAACTGTTGAATTACGGACCCCTAGAAACTCGATTCTGAATTGCACTTGACCGGTTTTTTTTCTTATAAGTTTATTTTATTTAAATTTTAATTAAAATTATCTGATCCGCAAATGTCAAATAACTAGTAAAAAAGTTACCCTACATCAATGTTTTTTCTAGTTTTCTAGACATTTATTAATTTTATCATATTTACATCACAACATCCTTTGAGAAATATGAAATGACACTAACTAAGCATGACAGAAGTCCACCAAATTTTTTTTATCTACTCAAATACTGCATATTATTCAAATTGCATAACATCAATTATATTATAAACAACAATACATTTTATAAGTAACACATTAAAGGACATTATTTAAGATATGGTAAAAGGTTGTGTTAAGAATTAATATTAATTAGAGTTATTAATAAATTTTGGGCGTAACTTAAAAACCTTATAATTTTACAAATTTAGGACTGATTGTTTCTCTTGTCCGTCAAACGGTTAAACTATTTGTAATGTAAAAAAGCTCAGTAAATGTATCGATGACAGCGGCAGGGCGGGCGGGACGTGCGGGGCGGGCGGCGGGTGTCCCGGTGACCGCACCACTATCCAGGTCAAGTTCATCACAGTTTTCAGCTGCATTCTACTTCATCTGGAGTTAAAAACCCGGTTCATTGTTTTCCTTATTACCATCTGTTTTAAATAGGGTAATATTTAATCACACACCAGAAAATAAAAGAAACGATCAAAATTAATTTTGGATCGGCGTGTTTTGGGGCACAATTTTAGGATTTCTGGGTTGTCTTAAAAAAATATCCACATAAATTGATGGCGGTCGCTCTTCTACGTTCCGTGACTCACTGTACAAGGACATAAGAGTCCAGGGGAAGAGTCTAGAGGATCCAGACCCCTCCGAAAATGTCATAGATACAACATGCAAATGAAATAATCCCTAAATACAGCGCCAAAAATGGCTATCTGTCTTTGCCTGGACATATACCACTCCAACAAAAGATCCTGGGTACGGTGCTTGTCGCTATACCTATCCTACCGACTCGTTTCTGTGCTGAAGGATTTCTGAATGGTGACATTTTATGTGCAGTTAGTATATCTGATGTACTCGTAAGTTAAAACTCGCGTTAGCTGATATACTAAATATATCATTATTAAGGCACAAATACTCGCTGGTAAGGCACAAATACACGCTGGTAAGGCACAAATACACGCTGGTAAGGCATGCAGGTTTTCCTCACAGTGTTTTCCTTGACCATCAGCAAGAGGCAAGTATATAAATATTGCACATAAATTCAGAAAAACTCATACTCGACCGCCAGGACTCGAATTCGGGTCTCAAGTGGGTCATCCCACTCAGCTGCCATATAAATGCTTTAGGTGTTTGTGACGTCCTCATCGATTTGATCTCAATGATACTTTGCAAACATCTTTAAATATATTTCCCTTCTCTCCCACACCGCACTCCTACTCATCTCTCACCAAGAGGTGCAAGATGGCGAGATATTCAAAAAGCGCCGAATATGTGAAATGGTTTCAGATAAAAACTGTTTTCCATGAAACGGTAACTGTTTATTTATAATAAAGTGTATAAGCTTCACATGAACGACGTCTGTATTTCTCTCTTTTTTATTTTCTGTATAGATAAAAATTATAGAACTTATTTATTTATTTAATAGTTCCACCAACAAAATTACATACAGTTCATGACATTTAATTTTGTTATTCATTTACAAACATATGTTCTTATATGCAGTTTCTACCAATTATATGTAGAAAGATCATTCATATTTCGTAGGACAGAAAGCAGTTACAAAAAGGAGACTTACTAAAGGAAACTTTCACCTTATATATGTAACATGCATTAATAAAGTATTAAAAGTTAATTACAATTAAAGAGCTTATACCTAAATTATGATATTTACACACCTATCTCTTAATAACTATGTACAAAAAAAAGACTATTATAATATATATAAACATGCTATCTAAATTAACTATATAATAATCAGCAAGGGGAATGAACAAATGTATCTACGGAGAAACTGGGCTTGAAAAAAACTGGAGTATCTTACACTTATATGAGACGAGTCTATCACTTACTGAACTTTGCGTATATTCACGACATCCTGACAGCTAATATGATGGGTGTTTCATAAAATTTTGCTTTTTGGTCTGTACAAGACGTAGTGAGATGTTGCTAAATAATACTTATGAAAAATAAAATCGGCCAAGTGCGAGTCAGACTCGCGTATCTCGGGTTCCGTTTTGTGGATAGTAAATTTAATTTTGTAATTTTGATTTTCGTGCGTTACTCAACCGTTTCCTGTAATCTTTTCGTAAATATATATTACTCATCCGTAAATGGTAACGAAATCCATCATTTCTGCAGGTTTAATCCACGGATTACTTATTTGATCACCCCTTATTTGGCGAGTGAGTAACCATATCAATAATTTTACTTCACATCTACTCAACATACAAACATAATACTCACGCCTGTCTCTCAGGACGGTGGGCAGAGACCACAGATTTTAATCTGCTTCGGTCCTGATACACCTCTTTTGCTTCTTCCATATTTATTATTCCAGTATGGATTCACTAGAGGGAGGTCAACCACAGATGCAGGAGTTGCTTTAGTTAAGCATATTTTTGATGCTTGGGAAGAAAAGCAGGATGCATTTGGTGTATTTTGTGACCTCTCGAAAGCCTTCGATTGCGTTAATCATGAAACACTCTTATGTAAATTAGATCACTACGGAGTGAGGGGCAAATCTTTGGCGTTAATGAAGTCGTATCTTAGTGATCGTATTCAAAAGGTAGACATTAACGGGGTAAAATCATGTGGAGCATTAGTTAAAATGGGTGTCCCGCAGGGTTCCATATTGGGGCCCTTGCTGTTTTTAATTTACATAAATGACCTTCCCTATTTAATTAAAGACTTAACTAAGATAGTACTATTCGCAGACGACACGTCACTTATTTTTAAAGTTAATAGACGTAAAGATATCCTTGACGACGCGAATACAACTTTATCACTAGTGCTTGATTGGTTTACTGTAAATAATTTAGTTTTAAACGCAAAAAAGACGAAATGTATAAAATTCACGTTACCAAATGTAATTCAAGTGGATTGTAATTTGCTTTTGCAGGGGTCCAAGCTGGAGTTAGTTAACGAAACTAAGTTTTTGGGCATTACGGTAGACTCTCGTCTTCAGTGGGGTCCCCACATAGAAGCCCTATGTGGTAGACTTAGTTCGGCCGCATACGCTGTTAGACGCATAAGGCAAATTACTGATGTAGATACTGCTAGACTAGTCTATTTTAGTTACTTTCACAGCATTTTGTCATACGGCATGCTGTTATGGGGTAGAGCCGCGGATACAGACGCAGTCTTTGTTTTGCAGAAGAGAGCAATTCGGGCTATTTATAATATGAAGCACCGGGATTCATTAAGAGAAAAGTTCAAAGAAATTAATATATTAACTGTTCCTTGTGAATATATTTACCAAGTCCTTAGATATGTCAGAAAAAATGTTGAGTCTCTCCCAAGGCTTGGTGAGCAACATTGTAAGGAAACCAGAAATAAGTATAAACTGGCTTTTCCAAAAATCAGACTCGCCAAAGTGAGTACCTCTTTCGTAGGACATGGTATAAGATTTTACAATAAACTTCCAAAGGAGGTCCTTACTTTGTCAGAGAATAAGTTTAAACAGTATATTAAGCAGGGCCTACTGAAAAAGGCATATTATAAAATAAATGAATATTTGGATGATGGTGAAGCATGGTGTTATAGTGATACTGATTTTAATGAAAGTAGGTAATAATTTAATTAATTAATATAATTTCCTAACTTTTGATTCCTCTTAAGAGTTAACATTAATTAATTACAGACTGTAAAAGGAAATAGACTATATGAGACAGGTAGGCAAAGATATATATGTTTTTCTTTTTTCATTAACCTGAATTCCTGCTGTCTTGTATCTTCTTATCCCTTGGTTAAAGTAGATATAAGTAATTTGATGTATAGTATAAGTTTATGTTAAAAAAAAAAGACATGATCTTGCCAAGTTTCTTGCCCGTTCTTCTTAGCAAGACTAATCGAATGGGCGGAGGTAGGCATGTATTTATATATGTAACCTATTACTATGTAGTATATAGGATGGGATTTGGTCGGCTGCCTGGATTCATGCTGGGGGCTCGGTTGGTGATCATTGAACCTGTTCCTGGTCCCTGGCCGGGTCTCCGGTATGGGTTCGGGCGGTTGATTGGATTTCATCTTGTATAATAATATTTTACCTATAATTTTAATCGTATATATATTGCTACATAAATTAAAAAAAACATTTAATCTAAGTAGTTCATGTACATTTATTATTTTATTACATATATTTTTATAAGATTAAAATTTGACTTGTGAAACGTGTATTATATATACCTACTTTGCAAAATAAACTTTTTGAATTTGAATTTGAATTTGAATTTATCAATCTAGTCTTACAAGCTCTTCCTTTCCGGGTACTTTTGACTTTGCTTTTCTCCAGTATGTCGTCAATTTGGTCAGCATACGTCCTTTCTACCTTCCACTTGCGTAACGTGTACTTGAAAAAGTATACTTTGCGACAACATGATAATCTCATCAGATCTGAATAAACAATATGGTTGATATTTTCCAGGGACTGAATAAAAGCACATAAACTCTTATAATCCAAACCGTAGGTATTTGCTTTAGGTTGGTATTGCTTTAGGTAAACGCTTTAGGTATTTGATGAAATTTATTGTGTCAGGTGTTTCAAAATATTACTAATCTGGTTGTGGCTGAAAAGCTTAAGTTGTCCTTAATTTCTTGAAATGTTAGAAAAGTGTTAATTTTCAGACGTTTAATTAATGTCAAATATTTCATGGGTTAGTTAATTAATGCTTTCACGTAGAATTTCATAAATTGATGATCTAAGTATATATAGTCTTGTATTAACTTAATATTTATCAAAGTTTATTTCAGGACAAAATGGTGTTTTCCCAAGCTTGATTACATAAGGCAGAGTGCCTGGTATATAATAATTACATGAATCAGCGTGTCTGGTATATAATAATTACATAAAACAGCGAGCCTGGTATATAATAATTTGTCCTAAACCTATAAAGGCCAGTAAAAAAACCTAGAGGCTGTATTCTTAGCAACTTTCAAAATTATAACTTAACTGGCC
Organism: Ypsolopha sequella; assembly: GCA_934047225.1. NCBI lineage: Eukaryota > Metazoa > Arthropoda > Insecta > Lepidoptera > Ypsolophidae > Ypsolopha > Ypsolopha sequella. Next base: position 1,559,008 of record OW203990.1, on the reverse strand, counting down.
AAAAGCGTTTCTTGTCTGGCACGCATGAATTTATGAATATATTTTATAATAAAATATTAATATTATAAAATATAACAATAAAATCAGTTGTGTCCATAGTCCGGAGACTTGACTAGGCTTGCGAAATTATCTAATATGCACAATTAAAATTAAAATATATATATTTTTTGTTTAAATATATTATATATTTTTATTTATTTCAAAAATTTCTTTATACAGTTGCAACCAGAAATTTTTGAGGGACGAGACGCTTTTTTCTTTGGACATTTAAAATATGCCCATTAATACTTATAATTTGAAAATCGTTTTAAGGAAATTCAATTTAAGATGTTTAAATGAAACATCTTTTAATTACTTTTCTCCCCCTTTTAACTTATATTCAGCTCTGTGAATATTTTATTAGATTCAGAGATTTTGACGTGTGCCGTACATACATATATCACAAAATGGTAAGGGTTTCCTACCTTGGCTGCGTCTGGCCTATGGAACCTTAAAATACTGTATCCCATGGTTATCCAGCTGTCGTCCGAACTGCTGGTTGGTATTTTAATAAAGCTCGCGGAGAGTGATGCGAGGTTGAACGTTGAACGTTGAACGAGGCTGGTGCATTATACATATACGTGTACCTAGGTACGTTACGTGACGTCACATCGAGTTTTATTTAAAATTGGTTATGCCGATAAACTCTTCTTTTATTATTTATACCATGGGCTTACGTATGTCGCACCTGATGAAATGCTCTTATTTGACCTAGAATGATGCGCGCTCGCCCAGAAACTGGGGGAGTGAATGCAGGCGAGGGGCGAGGTGTTAATGCAGGTGAGGGGCGAGGTGTTAATGCAGGTGAGGGGCGAGGTGTTAATGCAGGCGAGGGGCGAGGTGTTAATGCAGGCGAGGGGGGAGGTGTTAATGCAGGTGAGGGGCGAGGTGTAAATGCAGGCGAGGGGCGAGTTGTTAATGCAGACGAACGAGCTCTTACACGGTGATCGAACCTTCGCAGTATAAATAGACAATTTGTTTTTTTTCCCTCTGAATATTTTCCCGAAAATGTCGGATTTTTTTACAATCCGGCTGCAAAACCACTCTTAAGGCGCATCTTCTCAGCGTCATCCGAAAATAACTCGATTGTTTAAGTTATTTCTTTTAAACGATATGTTCAAAAATTATGAAAAAATATTATATTGTTATTAAAACATAAAAAAACCTAAATTTAGGAAATTATTCTCGCGTATAAGAATCGGCATCAGAATATTGTCAAATTCAAATAGTTCATTTTCTAAAGTACGTACACATAATACACTTTTAACGAGTCAAACTTAATATTTTGAAAATATATTTAATAAAATAGTAAACGTATGTACATGAACTCAATTAAAGGTTTATTTAATTTATGCAGCAATAAATATACGATTCAAATCATAAGTAAAATCTATAATTATACAAGGTGAAATCTAATCAACCGCCCGAACCCATACCGAAGACCCGGCCAGCGTTGATCAAAGTTAAGCTGTTTTAGGACTAAAATTAAGTAAAATTGGTTATTTCTTTGAAATCACTAATGGTATTTGTATGGTTCTTGTACTATTACTGCAAGATCCAACGTCCATGGTTTTCTTGAAATTCCTGACTTTTTTTGAAGTTACTACATATAAAAATTTACAGCAATTGTTTTATTATTTGTTATATATTTGTTTGTAAATAGTTTGTTTTTGTACACTAACATAGGTATAAGTAAATTGTTACTAACACTTTATGGATGTATGTCCGAAATCAATGATTTATTATTATTATTATTAGTCTTCATTCCGCTTGAATAGGATTAATCCCAAAAAAAAAACATGACTTTGTATGCAAATTTTAAAACTGATCGCTCGAGGAGTTATACAGCGGGACGTGGTATTTATTTTGTTTAGAAATGTTAATATTTACTATCATCTAAAGTGATAATGCCGAACCCTGTTTTTGCCCAATTTTCGAACTCCAACCCTTAAAGAAAAGAAAACTAAATAATTACCAGGATTTAAGTCAATGACAACGAAGCGCGGGAGCAATATTTAGCAGTTGATACCCGCAAAGTTATCTGGCGAGCATTTGAATTACTTGGAAGTTGCGATGAATCATGTGGCGCCCACTATTTTAGTTGAGGCCTTCATTATCTGTGGTCGGGACGCACTGATTGGACAATAAATCTCCAAACCTTGCGTCCCTCAGCTGTCCAGCCGTCTGACAGATAGCGAGGACACAATGCGCCGGCTGGCATTGAACCACCGATTTCAGGTCAGAGTGTCAGAGGCCACGGCCGCTCGCTGCAATTGAGACGAGCGGGCAAGCCTGTATTATCCTGGTAGACGATGGGTGCCGTAGTTATTTATTTTTTTACAATTTTTTGACAATAACAGACAAAAAGCGGCGGTAGCTTAGGCGGTATAACACTGGCCTAGATCCATGTTCGATCCCCAGCCGGACTTGCACCAATGAATTTTCGGAATTTATGTGAATAGCATTTGTATATTTATTTATAATAATAACAAAAAAAATATTAAAACTAAATAATATTTAAAATGAAACTAAATAAAAAAATAATATCAAGGTCGCTGCCGTCGTGCGGGACATGTATTATTGTATTACCTTTGTATTACCTAATACTTATCACTGGCTGAACGGTGAAGGAAAACATCGTGAGGAAACTTGCATGCCCTTAAAAGCGTGTATTTAATATTATATATGTATTTAATACGTAACATTACTTCGGAACATGTCTTGATTCGGAATCTTTATCAGGACATATCCAGAAAAGATATTTGGGTCACGAAGCGAATACGGTGAAGCGTCTAAACTCTGATACCTTTGTAATGATTGTATGTTTGAAGGGTTGAGGTGTTGTTTAGAGTTTAGTTCGATATTTCAAATTTTAGAATAAGGACATTTTATGACTCAGGCCGACCAAATGGGCGATATACTGAAGAAGGACAAAGTCTAAAAGCAACCGCAATGAAAGAGTTTGTAGATTGACGGATGTGGCAGAGGCAAAAGAGATGTGTCAGGGTGTGTGCTCTTTGCCAACCCCTTTGATGGACAGGCGTGAGTATATGTAGGTGTGTATGTTTAGGGTAACATGTAATATAGTTTTATTTAGTAAATAATCATAACAATAATTGGAATATAATCTTAGGTAAATTCTTTATTTACAGGTTCCTACAAAATACGTATTTGTACTGGAATGAAGCGTATTTTATAGTTGATTACATCTACACGTACCTTAATGGAACTGTGTATTACGTACTGTTTACATTACGTATTATGTACATTACGTACTATGTACATTACGTACTATGTACATTACGTACTATGTACATTATGTACTATGTGCATTACGTACTATGTACAATTTACAGACTTAAAAAAAACCTGCTTATAATATTAATAAACAAATATCTTTACGAAATTAATCTCCGAGGGGGTGTCAGAAGTGTTCTCAAGCGTGAAAATGGAACTTAAGGGAATCATTGAGTTAGCGGCCGCGGCCGCGATAGGTACAGATCGTTCACAGTTATTTTACCTCTAGGCTGATCGAAAATGTTTCTTAAGTATTGGACATAGAACAGCTGTCAGAGGTAAAATACCTGTGAACAGTCTGTATTTGAAAAAGACTATAGCCGTCTTATTCCTGCTGCGCGGCGCACTTGCAAGCGAGTCGCCCCGCGCGCTTCCCGCAACCTTATTCTGTGAGGCGTCCGTATTCTGGTAATGTAAAGAGGTGCGATTGTGTAAGGTTGGTCATAGATGATAAATCTATACCATTGTCAAGGATCTTGTAGGGCAAATTCGAATTGTGTAAAACTGTCCATAAAATGAAGACCGAAAAGTGACCGAAGGTTTAGAAATGACCGATGGTTTAAAAAATGCGAAATGAAATTGCGTTTTATTGTGTACTACCTACATAAAATGAAATTTGATAATTTATTTACTTTAAAATTATGTCAAACACAAAAATAATAGATCTTTTTGATTACATTTTTTAAATCCACCACAAAAATTGATTTTTATAATTTAAAACATAGAATTCAATCGAAAATTATCTCCATGCAACTTGTATAACCAAACGCAACAATTGAAGGAAAACCGAGTTTCAGCTGCTCGACCCCAGGTGGTGGCATAAGTTTACTACTACTCAACAGTAGATGTAGTTGAAGAGCTTGACACGGGATTACTTTTTTTACTAGATGTGATGTCTGAAAGAGACAGCGCTATATCTTATCGTATTATTTGTCTTCGTCCGAGTTTTGTAGTTATAATAACGCGTCATAGTTTCGAATCAATTCAAGTGTCAAGTCAACTGCAACTGCAAGATATTTTTGAATCGGTCGGTGTTTTATTTTATAGTATGTTTATATTATTTATATTAGTATGACGAGATAGCAACCGAACCAAAATACAAAAACCGGCCAAGTGCGAGTCGGACTCGCGCACGAAGGGTCCCGTACCATTATATATAAAAACGGCAAAAAAACATGTCTGTTGTATGGGAGCCCCCTTAAATATTTATTTTATTCTGTTTTTTAGTATTTGTTGTCATAGCGGCAACAGAAATACATCATCTGTGAAAATTTCAACTGTCTTACTATCACGGTTCATGAGATACAGCCTGTTGACAGACGGACAGACAGACGGACAGCGGAATCTAAGTAATAGGGTCCCGTTGGTTACCCTTTAGGTACGGAACCCTAAAAAGTAAGAAAAATTATTTTATTCTGTGGCCGAACTGCCCTAAACCTTTTCATAATATTTTTCCTACAAAAATATAACCCCAAACTGTGTTCATATAAAAAACTATTCTTATTTCAGTGCCAAAGATAAGGGTTTTGACTAAAAAGCACCACAATTTTAATGAATTGAACATCATTTATTCATTTTAATGGTAGAATAAAAATTGTTTTACCTAATTTTATTCCAAAATAATCAAAAACACTTACCGTTAAACAATTGTCATAGACCACAAGTCGCCGCAATCATTTGATATTAGCGATGTACTAAAAAATCTTAGACAATTCGAATTATCTGTCAATCTTAACAAATCATTCACTCATTGTCTAAAATAACGATACAAATCGTAAAGCATCTATGAATACCATAGACAATTCGAATTGGCCGTTTGACAAGACAAGTGAAATGATAAGTTTTAAGCTATCAAATGAATACGATTTCATGACTATTTTCTTACACAATCGCACCTCTGATTTTCATGTTTAGTTTATGAGTTTAGCGAAAGAATCACAAATTAGAGTAAAATAACACATGTTATATACGTAAATAAATCCAACATTTGGGTTGATTGGTTGTTTAGTAAGACTAATTGATCGGGCAAAGTTAGGCAGATATTTAAATTTATTTGTAGCGTATTTGGATATTTATTTGTAGCTCTTCTGGAAGGATGGGTTTTTTGTGCGAAACGTCCTGAAAAAATCAATATGTTGTCCTGTTTGCAGTACGTATTTTGTATGAAAATTTGACTTGTCCTTCTGGCAGTACAATGACCTTGACCCTGAACGGCACAACGTTATCTTGTCCACTCAGTATGACATTTATGTTTTCTTTGTCAGGATGGTCGTTACTGACACTCAATTTTCTTTAAAACCTAAAAAACAAACAAATTATTCTAAATAATCATTAAAGCCTCTAACGTTTCAATAGTTCTGTTATCTTACTGAATGTTATGTTTACTGAATGAAGATTCAGCAGCTAGATACTTAGGTACTCCCTCATTACCCTTTCTTGATTTAAATTATCTTGTCCTCTCAGTAGGACATATATATTTTCTTTGTCAGAATGGTCATTTATTACTGACACCTAAATTTCTATGAAAGATATAATATTTTAATCATATACATATAAAATATTAACTTAACAATTTGTATTTCTTTTACCTCGAATTCATATACTATTTTATCATTGACGTAAAGATTATATTTTATGCTCTGTGCCTATTTGAGACCGAGGAGTCGTCGACCTTTATTTTGGTAAACTCGCTTGGCTTTACCAGAGCCATAGTACTTTATTATTCTTTTATTACCCATTATTTACCATTTATTATTGTCTTCTACAATGTTAATTTATTTAATAAATGATACAGCAAACTAACCTAACCTATACATTACACTTACACTTATTGCACAAAAACAAAACAAAAGGGAATATTTACACAACACACCACTAGTTCACAATATTATACAAAATCGGAATCGTCAAATGCACTACACTACCACAAAAACACCTGATGTTAGCCAAAATTTTCTTTCCACTTTCTATGTGTTTTTCATTGCCCGAAATAAAGACATTTTATTTTTTTATTTTTGCGTGACGGGAGCGTGTCGTTTGACTCTAAGTGTCTGATTAAATTTAAAAGCAATAATCAAAATCGTTAGATCTTGTTTTGGTATTTTTTTTGCAGGCGCTATTAAATATTTTCAAGCTTTTTCCTTCTAAAACAAATTGAATAAAAAAAGAATCTCATAGGAATCTTTACTTCTTTGAACCATACCTGAATATGTGATGTCTTCTGCATTATAGCCCGTATTTGGTGAGAAACTAATGATAAACAGTTTCTTATTTTTATGACTTTGTAGTAACGCGTGAAGCTTATTATAGCTTTAAATGATAAATTATGTAAAAACGAATTCCAAGGGGTCTTAGAATAAGGATCAACGTATGTTTATGCAGAGCTGCAATTTCCTAAAGCGACAGGATGCAGCGTCTTCGAAATTCTAAAATGTCGAATTTCACATTTTGTCCGGGATAATCGCCTTAATAAAAACGGTTTAAATTTTGTCAACCGAGAAATCATTTAATTTTACCCTTAGAATATTTAATAACATTAAAATGGTAAAATTAAGTTATTTCAATCGGTTGGCACCTCTGTTGTAAATCCGTGGTTGGCACATTTTTTTTTTTTTTTTGCAATGAGTTTTGATTTGGATAAGACCGCATAACATTCCTCCGCTTTGAGTTTATTGCTCTCTGTCGAAGTATTCATATAAACAAGTTACCCAATTTTCATCTAAAAATATGAGCTGTGTTTAATTTGACCCGTTATAGTCAAGATGGCGGGACCCTGAACATTCTCGTAACTCCAATTGCTACAACTTTGTACCTCAATAAAAAAAAAATAGTACTTCAATGGGTTCAAAGAAGTCAAGCAAAACTAGTGATCCACCATCTTGATATCAGAATGGCAGGACTACAGTTGTTTCCTAGAAATACTATGCTTGACCAGGCAGGATTTGAACCCAGATTGAGATCTTGAGTCTTGAGAGACTGAGAGTCCGTCGTCTTTCCAATGCTGTACCATTGCTACTGGTTTGAAGTTTGATTTATTCCCCATTAGTTAATTGTCCCTGTCGATATTCCTCCGCCGACCGCAGGATATTTAAAATCAAAAGTAGGATATCAGGTGTCCGTGAACTTCGGTAACCGGGTCAGCAGGTCACCACAACCAGGTGCTGGCCTCAGGAGACATCTCCGGAATGTTCAGCTGAAAGACGGTGACGGCTGGCCTTCGGGAATTCTTGCATTCTTCAGCTTTGAGTCGATGGCGAGGTGCTATAATACGTGCACATCAACTGCCACCTGTATCTACACCCTGCTACTCTAGCCGTAGGGTACAAGCGCGATAATTTCGCTACTTATTGAGTTAAGAATCGTCAGGACTACATCTAAAGTCTAAATCTGAGTTTAACGTCCAAATGTATTGTCAAAGCCACTACACACAACGAAACAATCAGCGGGTGTCAGCGGTGTGGCCGAATGTTGATTGTGAAAAGCAAGTCGCACTCTACACTCGTACACCCACGTTTACCTAACGATTATTATCTCCCAGCATGATATATGGTGAACCCAGTTGCCCTATACAACGTGTAACAGAAAGGGTATATTTGAATAGCTTATTCAGTCAATGGTATAGAACAATTTTTACTATGGAACAAAACCTGTATATCGAAAAAAAAATTTCATAGAAAAATTCAATACCGCTCGGCCGAAATGTATGGAAGGGCAGATTTTTTTTCAGGGTTGGCTCCATAGTAAAAGTTGTTCTATACCATTGACTGAATAAGCTCTTCAAATATGGTTACACCTTTCTGTTACACGTTGTATATGTCGGGCACGGGCACACAGCTTAAAGTGCCTTCCGAACCGAAGCACGCAGTTCGAACGCAATTGTACCCCAACGGAATTTGATCCCGCGACCTCCGGATTCAGGCGGGCAATTTGATCCCGCGACCTCCGGATACAGGCATGTAATTTGATCCCGTGACCTCCAGATACAAGCGGGTAATTTGATCCCGTGACCTCCAGATACAAGCGGGTAATTTGATCCCGCGACCTCCGGATACAGGCATGTAATTTGATCCCGTGACCTCCAGATACAAGCGGGTAATTTGATCCCGCGACCTCCGGATACAGGCATGTAATTTGATCCCGTGACCTCCAGATACAAGCGGGTAATTTGATCCCGTGACCTCCAGATACAAGCGGGTAATTTGATCCCGCGACCTCCGGATACAGGCATGTAATTTGATCCCGTGACCTCCAGATACAAGCGGGTAATTTGATCCCGCGACCTCCGGATACAGGCGGGTAATTTGATCTCGCGACCTCCGGATACCGGCGGGTAATTTGATCCCACGATCTCCGAATACAGGCGATTAATTTAATCCCTAGACCTCCGGATATGGGCGGGTAATTTAATCCCGCGACCTCCAAATACAGGCGGGTAATTTGATCCCGCGACCTCTGGATACAGGCGGGTAATTTGATCCCGCGACCTCCGGATACAGGCGGGTAATTTGATCCCGCGACCTCCAGATTTGATCCCGCGACCTCCGGATACAGGCGGGTAATTTGATCCCGCGACCTCCAGATACAGGCGGGTAATTTGATCCCGCGACCTCCGGATACAGGCGGGTAATTTGATCCCGCGACCTCCAGATACAGGCGGGTAATTTGATCCCGCGACCTCCGGATACAGGCGGGTAATTTGATCCCGCGACCTCCAGATACAGGCGGGTAATTTGATCCCGCGACCTCCGGATACAGGCGGGTAATTTGATCCCGCGACCTACAGATACAGGCGGGTAATTTGATCCCGCGACCTCCAGATACAGGCGGGTAATTTGATCCCGCGACCTCCGGATACAGGCGGGTAATTTGATCCCGCGACCTCCAGATACAGGCGGGTAATTTGATCCCGCGACCTCCAGATACAGGCGGGTAATTTGATCCCGCGACCTCCAGATACAGGCGGGTAATTTGATCCCGCGACCTCCAGATACAGGCGGGTAATTTGATCCCGCGACCTCCGGATACAGGCGGGTAATTTGATCCCGCGACCTCCAGATACAGGCGGGTAATTTGATCCCGCGACCTCCAGATACAGGCGGGTAATTTGATCCCGCGACCTCCAGATACAGGCGGGTAATTTGATCCCGCGACCTCCGGATACAGGCGGGTAATTTGATCCCGCGACCTCCAGATACAGGCGGGTAATTTGATCCCGCGACCTCCAGATACAGGCGGGTAATTTGATCCCGCGACCTCCAGATACAGGCGGGTAATTTGATCCCGCGACCTCCAGATACAGGCGGGTAATTTGATCCCGCGACCTCCAGATACAGGCGGGTAATTTGATCCCGCGACCTCCGGATACAAGCGGGTAATTTGATCCCGCGACCTCCGGATACGGGCGGGTAATTTGGGACCTAAATTATGGGTTTGTAATCTACCACATTTGTGCGTCCATTTATTTAGCGCTACGTACGAGAAGCACTTTCATTTGTATTGATGATTATTATTAAGAAAAATGATAAATATATAAATTTTATATCATGACTTGCATTTTTAGGGTTCCGTACCCAAAGGGCTCTGCCTATTAATGTCCGCTGTCCGTTTGTCTGTCTGTCTATCCGTCTATATGTCGTGGGTCTCTAGCTCTTAGACAGAATGAGATAGAGACCTGAAGTTTGATATTTTGTATAAAATGTTAACGCAAAACCGAATATTGAATTAAAAATGTGATTAAAATTTTTTTCAAGACGGGCCTCATACATGAAAATGGATTAGAAACTTTTTTTTATTTTCTTACCCTAGCATGTGGGGTGTCATTGTCTAGAACTCACAGAGTATGAATGTATTATTTTTATGTTTAAAAATAAAGAAATGGGGGCTATCAAAGTTGTCATTTTTAGACCATTTTTGTTAGCTATCTGAAAAACTAAAGTAGTTGGGAATTTGTAATTTCAGTATATATGTACAATATGCTGTATTTAAACAACAAATACCGAAAACGTTGAATTATTATGTACTTTTAGGGTTTGTAGTTTTGTCTCATAAAATTTGTAGGTAGTGATAAGTTTGTAATTTATATTTAAATAATTTAAGTATATTAAAACTATTTAAATGGTACGGAACTCTCAGGGTGTGAGTTCTATTCACACTTGACCGGTTTTGTGAACATTAACTAAGCATTACAAAAAAAAAAAAACTGGTTGCCGAATGTAGTAAAAGTGCAAAATTTAATGAACATACAATAGTATTTATGTAGGTAGGTAGGTAGGAAGCTGTTGAATGTTTTTATAACATGCATGTTGTCCTTGAACTCCAGTTTCCGGGTCAGCAGGTCAGCTCTGGCTCCATCCACAGAGAGCCTGGCGCGGGATGTGAGCAACCGTTGTGGGATGTATTGTATGTCATTTGTTCACATACATGTATGTCGTAGGCGGATTGTAGAATTGGGCAGATCGTACTGTAGGAAATCGAAAATTTTTCACCAAAAGTCAAAAATAGGTCTGACGACGAGCGGGCGAGTAGGAGCTTGTTAGGTATACATGTAAATATATGTGGGGAGCAGAACGAAGTGGAGCGGAGCATGGCGACTCTCCCAGTTTTAATAGATAATATGATATGCCTAGGCAAATATGATATGTCTAATACTACGATGTACAGACGACATATGTATATACCGTGTGATAATGAACTGCTCTATAAATGAAACGTCGTACTTGATGTTAGTACTGAACTACTTTGTTAAAGAAACATACGAGCGTAATAGTAGATTGTAATGAAAATGAAAATACTTTAGCTTACTAAGCATGCTTGAAAATTGAGGGCCTTAATTACGATATTCGACGAAATGATCCACACTCAGGTACTAAAGTGATCCACACTCGAATACTAAAGTGATCCACACTCGGGTACTAAAGTGATCCACACTCGGGTATTAAAGTGATCCACACTCGGGTACTAAAGTGATCCACACTCCCTAGGGCAAAATAATCGAATTTTTGTTCGGTTTTGATGCATAAAAAATGGGCCTTTACGAGCACATGCATTGAAAAAGTATTTTATATACGTAGTGTTATTTAAAACATAAGCAACTAATGAAGGTGCGACAAGGAACTTCGTTACAAAAAAGTGAAATTTCTTAAAGAGAGAGTCGATAACTTTATTTGACACAATTATTTTAATAATTATAATTTTTAAGTGATTTTCGCCTATTTTGACAAAACATCTGAATTTGAACTGAATTGACCAAGAATATTTTTAGTTACTCTACAGACACACGAAAAAATTGCAAGTTTCAAAACCGAAATAAAAAGGATTTAAGTAGATTTATGAACGGAACCCTGAAGTCGGAGTACTCACGAACATTTAAATAAAACAAACAAACCTTTATACCGCAGTTCCTTTAAGTTATAAGATGATAAGATAAGCTTTTAAACCAACAAATAAAAGCTTTTCTTTAAGCGCAGCCCCGCGGTACTGGTATAAGCTGCTTTATTGCGAGATTAAGGTTCTTTCATTTTCTTAAAAAGTTAATTGAATGAGGCAAGTCAATTGCACGAATCAGATTTGTTTTTCTCTAATGTACTCGACGGTTGCCTTCGTTCGTTCAAACGGAATCCCTACGCTGTATTTCAAAAGTGGTTTTTATAATTATTTGTTCATAGTACCTTTATTGTTTATCCGATGCTATAATATTACATTAAAACTAGAGATGAAACGGATATCCAGTTACTACCCGGTATCCGGCCTATCCGGCCATATTTTTGGTATCCACTATCCGGCCGGATACCGGATACTTAACTCAGCATACACAAAGTCGTTTAGATCACAAAATAAATTGATTGAATAATCTACATTCTAATACATAAAGTGAATAAGAGTTGAGCTATGGTAGATAAAGACAAGCTTTACAGCAATTGTTGGGAATAAACATTTGTGCTTTTCTTTATATATTACACCAACTTCTTTTGCTCTCAGAATATACCGGATGTCATTACTCATTTTGAAAACCTAGGTACTGTGAATTTTGAAAGGGCACTGGGCGGGCAGGTTCAATTTATTTTTTCAATATGTTACCTTGGGAAATGTGTAGTACATTACGCGGTTTCATTTAAATATACCTGTCCATTTATATACAGTATACATCGCTGCAAGGAGATAAAAGATACATATTTACGAATTTCGTTAGGATCGGAAATTGTTTCGCGTGTTTGTGATTTAGAAAATGCACAAATAATATCACCCTGTTGCATCCGCACGCACCTTGGTGCGTAACTTGCTCAATTAGTGCGAAACGCATATCTTGAGCCCGATATTCGGCCGCTGGATATCCGGCTATCCGGCCTAGAGCCTCGCCGGATATCCGGTATTCGGTATCCGGCCAAATCATTATACGTTTCATCTCTAATTAAAACACAGTGAGAACCAATCAACAGCAAAAACGAGAAATAGGTCCCGTCCTTATTTCTGAAGTCAATACTTTTGATGATCGTAGATAAAGTATTGTCTTTCGTCCAAGAGTATTGTGTCCAACTAGACATAGACATTGGGACATTCACTTCGTTCGTTTTGTTAACAAGCATTCGTGTTACAATGTCTTTCATTGTGTCACAATTGCACAGAATACAAAATACTATTTTTGAAACGTACAAAAACACAACTTAGGCGCCATACGGTGTTTCCTTTTACAGAAGCTAGGGCTACAAAAGTTAAGATAAGATGATTGTAACAATAAAGATATTTTTTTTTTTTTTTTTATATAATGAAATGAACGACGCCCCAAGAGCTTTCATATGACATGGGTTTCATTACTGTTGCGAATTAGTGCAGAGTCCATACAAAATTCTAAACGATCCTTCAGTTTGTTACCTTATAAGGGTGGGCGAATGAATGCATCATGCCACGCGTAGCTTTGTATTGATTCTGATACATTGCCTGGAATATTTAAACGAACTATGCTCTGCGAAGCAAGTGATACGCAATGTAAATGAAGCGATGTCAAACTACGTTACGCGGTGCAATGGGTCGCAGCGTGCACGAGCGTTGCGCCCAACTTAGATGTAACGGAGGTCAGTTAACGGAAGCGGAGGCGGAGGCGGAGGTCTAGAACTCAACCTCCGCGAAGGCGGAGGTTAAGGGCAGGTTATCCGGGACCTGTAGGTATTTATCGCTACCTCAGCCCCCGCCAATTCACCGCGACGTATTTATTTACGATGCAACTGAGCGGCTATAATCGTGACCTCACGTGACTCGCCACCGACCGCCGTACATTAAAATAGGTTCGGGGCCAGTAACTGTACTTCGTACTAATAAGAATTGATTCCGATAAATGAACCAACATAAACTATTCCTACTAAAAAACAGAGTTAGTACAAATAGGGGAGTTTATTACATTGGATCATATGAGCAATATCTAAGCACGCTCTTGTAAAACATTTGGAAGTACAACTAAAAATATTTAATACACTTGGTAACCATATGAGCTAACAAAGCTGACTCTGAAGGCTTTCATTGTAATCTAGGAGCTGTCAAAACTAAATTTTGTATATTACAAAATGGTTCATAAGTATTAAAAATAGAAGCTAAATTACTTTGGAATAATTTAGGTTTTGACGGCACTAAAACTAAAATTATAGGCGTAGTATTTAAATGAGCGAATATAAATTCAAATATATGGTGTCAAAAATACTGAATATAGCGTACTAAAATACTAAGTGGGCGAAAGATTGTGAGCGAATAAAAATGTTGTAAACGGCGACTTGAAATTACAAATTTGAGTGGAGTTGATAATTCTCAGGCGAACAATTTTCTATTTTAGTGTCAATTTCATTTTAAGGCGCTACGTAAAAGTTTTAGCGTCCCTGTTACTCCATATGCGAAAAAACCCTCAGTACGAGTGGGACGGATTCGTGGAAAAGTAGTAAAAAAGTCAGTTTTTTATTAATATAAAATGTACTAAGCAATTTTGTCAATAAGTTTTTCAAGGAGACTTTACAAATACATAATATCCACATTTTGAATGCAATTTGACAATGAAATTAGTTAGGATTTCAGAATTACATGAAAAAATAAAACAATTTAGAGGTCTTTTCGGAATTCAATTCTATCAAGAAAATTTCATCCAATCGCGTTTTCCTTCAGTGAGAATTTTAATCAAATACTCAATAAACATTTACCCAAAAATGAAATACGTAGATGACGTTATAGTGGAGTAAATAGATTCGAAAAAACCCCATTTTTTCCGCTTCGCTCGGCTCCTTATTTTATATTACATGTAAACCTAACTCGCTCCTTCTCGCTTCGCTCTTCGTCGCACCTATTTTTTGATTTTTGGTGAAGTATTTTCGATTTCATACTTTAAATTCGCCCACTCGGTATTTTTAGTCGCACGATTTGTTCAGTTGTATGTGTGCTAGTGCTAGGACCCGGTTGCGAGGTATCATAGCTTGATTGTTGCTCTGAGATAGGTGAAGGATCCACGTTTTCTTATTAAATATTATTTTTATTATCATGCAAAGTCAGAGTTCTTATAGGCATCCCGCGTGTATACCGTGGGTTTACTATACCATGTTGTTGTTTTATTTTATTATTTTATTTGTAAATTTCTATTTTTATTCATTCCATTTCTGAACAAGTCTTTTCTCTCCAATTTTTTTTTTGCATGACATCCATTACAGTCTATTCCATTTACGAGGTAAAGTTACTTAGTCAAGTTTTTTAATTTGATTAAATACTATTATTTTTCAATTTTATCAGCATGCGACTTATGCGTGCTCGCTATTCAAAATCGTTGCATCATATTCATTGTCACCATCGTCGTCATCACCCTCACCATCGTCTGTAGGATCCACCGTATTTATTATAATTTGGTTATCTATTAGGGCATCGATATGCACATCTCGGTCCCAATCAGCGAAAATTAGATTTAATGTTCGTAAAACCACACTATTCCAATTCGCAGCAGTAACGTTATAGCATGCTTCTTGCAACAACTACAGCATTTTGTTTGTGTGACTATCGACCTTCTAACTTTTTTCTTAAGTGGCTATTTTAATTTATTATCTTCTGGTATATCTTTACCATGCTTTTCCTTACTTATTTGGGAAACAGTATTTCGACTGATAACGAAAGAGTGGACTACCATTCTGAAACTCATATTCAAAGTAATGTTGTAGGCGTACCACAAACTCCCGCGCTTGACTGCCCAACACTGTTCTTTTAGTGGTCAAGCAAGAAGAAAACACACGCACGCAACGTATACAAGGCTTCTGCACCGTACTGAACAGACAAACAATATGGCTGATCGTGATTGCCATGGTAACCATGGTGATTGCGAGGTGGACCATATTTATAGTAGATTTTTATTTCCTACGACCTCGGTACACAAGAGAATAATCGATTAGGTAACTAACCGATTTTATGAGATTTTTTGAGCTACGTCACTATGTTTAAAAGTAAAAAATAAACCATAGAACGTAAACGTGTATTTGCAGTAAAATATTATTTTATTTTAAAGTTATACTTATTCTGAGCACGATATCTAAAAAAAAAATACGTTGATTATGTTTGTGAATTAATTGTATAATGTTTGGAATTGATTGTGGTTTTTTCAAACGGTGATTTACTGTCATAAACAAAGACTATTTATTTTTTCAAATTATGTGAAACGTGCAGAGTTACATTCTCAGAAGTGTCAAATGTAACCTCGTAAATGGAATAGACTGTAATTATTTTATTTGTAATTATAGAATTAAATGAGACTTGAGGATAATTCATGATTTATATAAAAACGGCTCACCTCAATACGTGTTATGATCGGGAAAGCCGACCAGTTTCAGCAGATTTAGACTGCCTTCATCTGGGCGAGTAAAGACGTTTACGCGACGACGTTACGCCTCACACTCAAATTACTTTGTAATTCTTTGTCAAATTTATTATTTTTTAGTGTGTTTTCAATATTATTTCAATTATTCAATATTATTTTTATGAATAAATTATTATTATTTATTATTTTCTTAGTCAATAGTATAATTGTCGTAGTTAAAATTCTTAATTATTAATTATTATGTTTTACTTCTATTTGCTATTGTGTTTTGTTCATATGTGGCAAACTGAAAATCAGAGCTGCAAGTTACTTCAACGTGTAGCATTTGATAAGCTTGCTCCTTTTTGCAATTTTGTTTTGTGTTGTACTGTGTCTTCTTTTTTTATATGTTCTGTGGCAAATAAACTCATTTCACTATCTCTGGTATTACACATTTTATATAAAATTGTATTAGCTTCCTCTCCATCTTCGTCATCCAAAAATCATCATCTCTTGTAATGCGTTCAATATGTACAAGTTCATTATCTCCTACCCAAATGCCAAAGAGACATAATCGCCGTTCTGTCTCGTAAAGCTGTCCTTGTACCTGGTAATACCAATTACTGTTTTTATCGAGTTTTGTCGTACTTGTTGCCTCTATACATTGTCTCGATGCGAAGGTGCCCTGCTCAGTACGAAGATTTGATAAGCTAAAGTTAAGAAATTTTATTTAATCACTTAGTTACATACGATTCATACTTACGCTTACAAAAAAATAATAATACGTAGATACAATCGCATTATTTTATATATATATATATATATTATATTTACATAATATGTACATTATATATCTATACATTCTGTCTGACTGCAAGAGTAAGTACTGTTACATTTTACTGTTGTACAGTTATACTCGGACTCAAGAGTTGTTTACATTTTTTGCGTAATTTCAAAAGTTGGTTGTTCTGTACGATCAATAAAACATCTCGCTACAGTTTCAAAGAATTGTTTTCTTATCTTCAGCACTCTCAAATTTGATGATTTGTATGGTTCTGTAGTACCTAAAAGGTACAAAAGGAACCTTTATGGTGAGATTCCGTTGTCCGTCCGTCCGTATGTCACAGCCTCAAAACTTTAGCACCTTTAAAGATAAAGACATGAAGTTTGGCACAAAAATAGCATTTATTTGCCCACATATCACGATGTAAAAAAAGATTGAAATTATTCAAAATATTTCCAAAACAAAACTAAAAAATGTTATCCTAAAAATACAATATGGGTATCAAATTATAGATATCAAAAAGCTGATTGTAAAAATACATTGATATAAAAAAAATGTATGTCTGTATCTCCAAAACTGGTAAACCGAGCATTATGAAAAAAATCATGGTAATAGTGTTTACGTAAAGATTACAGGAAACTCCAGAACCTGGAGACCCGGAAAATCTACTCCCTGGCGATCAGTGAAGTGGTTCAGACGCTGGATACTGAGAATGGCGATCCTGTGGCTATCTGGCAAACGCTTTCGTCCAGTCTTGTCGATGTAGCCACGCAGAAACTTGGTATAAAACCTCGTCAATGCGAGGATTGGTTCGACGAGAACAACGAAAGCCTAGCCGAAGCAATAAGGAAGCACCGAACTCTCCTCCGTAACCACCGCACTGAACAGTCGAAGGAAGTCAGGCAGAGTAGTGCTCAGCTCAGAGGTAAGGTCAGAGAGATAAAAGACAGGTGGTGGCAGGAAAAGGCCAAGCGCATACAGTGGCTTGCAGACACGCATCAAATGGGCACATTTTACGAAGAGGTCCGTCAATTAGTAGGTAAGTCAGCCCGCAGTAGTGTTCCATTAAGGTCATCTGATGGTACATTACTACTTACAAGCAAGCAGGACGTGCTCCAGCGCTGGCGGGAACATTTCAACAGCGTACTGAACGTTGACCGAGATGCGGATCTGCATCACATCAGCTCAATAGCAGTATTGCCAGCCTGCACTGAGCTTGACAAGCCACTGTCACTAAGTGAGGTCGTTCTTGCCATTAAACAACAGCAGAATAAAAAAGCGGTGGGCATTGACAATTTGCCCGGAGAGCTACTTAAGTATGGAGGTGACGAGTTGCACGGTACAATCTGGAGGCTCTTTGTTGAGATGTGGGAAAAGGAGCGGGTACCGGAAGACTTTCATCTGTCTCGTATCTGCTCCTTGTACAAAAACAAAGGAGATCGCTCCGACTGCAATTCGTACAGAGGTATATCTCTCCTTACCTCTCCGGGAAAAGTCTTTGCCCGGATATTGCTCAACCGCTTAGTGCCCCTGTCTGAGAACATCCTGCCGGAAACCCAATTTGGCTTTCGCCCGGAAAGAGGTACCTGCGAGGCTATTTTCTCCATACGTCAACTCCAGGAGAAAAGCAGAGAACAGAGTCAGGAACTGTATATGTGTTTTGTTGACCTGGAAAAAGCCTTCGACAGTGTGCCTCGGGAAGCTTTATGGGTGGTGATGACGAAACTGGGATGCACGGATAAGTTTGTGAGGTTGGTCCGGCTACTGCATGATGACATGCAGTGTTGTGTCGCGGTAAAGGGCGAAGATACAGAGTTCTTCAATGTCAGCTGTGGAGTCAAGCAAGGCTGCGTGCTGGCACCCACTCTCTTTGCCCTTTACTTTGCCGTGGTAGTTCGGGAAGCCTTGCAATCAGTGCCTGACGGTATCCGTATTCGTTTTCGCACCGACGGCGGTGTTTTCAACTTAGCCAGGCTGAAAGCATACACCAAAGTGTGTCTTACCACCATAACGGAGATAATGTACGCAGATGACCTGTGTTTCGTGGCGGAATCCTCAGATGATCTACAGCGCTTAATGTCGAGCCTCGATGAGATATGTCGGCGTTTTGGCCTAAAAATCAGTGTTAAGAAAACCGAAGTGATGGTTCAAAACACTCTCAGTGCGCCAGTCGATATAAAACTCGGTGAGGCATCGCTGAAGCAAGTAGATAAATTCAAATATCTGGGGAGCACGATTACATCCAAGTGCCATCTTGACGATGAAGTCAACAGCAGAATAGGAGCAGCTGCTGCAGCCTACGGCAAACTTCGTCCCAAGGTGTTCCGGTCACATGACCTAAAGCTCCATACAAAGGTCTCTGTGTACATGGCGATAGTTTTGCCTAATCTTCTCTATGCCTCCGAATCGTGGTGTCCATACCGGAAGCATATTCGCACATTGGATAGGTTCCACCTCAAATGCCTGCGTGACATCCAGAACATCCACTGGTCGGACCGTGTGAGAAACACGGAAGTTCTGCGACGTGCTGATGTCGGTGGGATTGAGGCCTATCTAATGAGGCGTCAGCTGCGATGGTGTGGCCATGTTTCCCGAATGTCTGATGCCAGGGTGGCTAAGCGCATCTTCTACTCCGAACTGCAGGAAGGGAAACGGAAACAGGGCGGCCAATTTCTGCGGTATAAAGATGTGCTTAGCCGCCACATGAAGAAATGTGCAATAGACCCAGTACAATGGGAAACACTGGCAGCAGACAGACCACATTGGAGGCAGGCTGTGAACACTAAGGTGTATGCTTTCGAGTCAATTAGACGCGCTGAGCTCGACACAAAACGAGACCAGCTTAAGGCCCGACCACCAGTGGCCATCAATTATAATATAGTTGGAGGGGTGCTGACGTGCAGTGAATGTGGCCGCACGTTCACTGCAAAAATCGGCTACGTCAGCCACGTGAGGGCTCACCAGCGCCGCTCTCAGCATTAACAGTCGCTGTGACCGAAAACGGCCTTGAATTGATTGATTGATTGACAGGAAAAATAAAGCAGTTGAGAAATTCACGAAAAAAAATAGTAAATTAAATTTATCATCCACAATACGGAACCCTAGGTACGCGAGTCTGACTCGCACTTGGCCGGTTTTTTTCTTCTTATTTCAAGTTTCCATTTTATTTTTAAACATCCAAGCAAGATACAACTAAATGATTTTTATTTACATGTACACACAACTGATAGTTTGATGTATATTTACACGATTATTTAAATAATGATAGTACACTCTATCAGAGCTTCGAGGCGAGTGAGGGGGAACCAGGGCTCAGAAAACTGACATAGGTCTTGCCTCGACAGCCGCTGGCGGGCAACTGGCGGCCGCTCGCCGAGTAGTCGCGAATCAATTTTTCTTTTTAAATTAAGGGAAAAAAAACGATTTTCATTAAAAAAAAAAGTAACCACAAAAGTTATTAGTACAATAGTTTTACTTTAATTATCTGCAATTTTCATGCAATTTGGTTAAGTACACGTTACATAAAACGAAAAAAATCTTAAAAATCGACAAAGTTTCGGTTTTTTTTTCGATCGAGCAAAGTGTAACGTCTCGCAAATTGAACCACAAAAAACACTGCACAAAAGATGTATCTGAAACATATATTTTTTTCAGATTTTAAAAATAACTATTTGATACTTTAAAATGAGTTTGAAAACAGACAAAATTGGGATAAGCCCCCCTTAACGGAGGCGAAAAAAAATACGAAAATTTACTATTATATATATTTTTTTATACTCAAAATTGTTTATAATTATTTAATTATAATTCAATTCCAAAAGAGGCAAATTATATTTCAAGAAAAGCAGCTTTGCGGCTTTATCTGCATCCAATCTACTTCGCCGTGGATCACAGATTAATCCAGCTCCACTAAAAAGTTGTTCACTTGGCACAGAACCTGGTGGAGGAGAAAGATAAGTTCGCACAATAGGTGCGAAACCTTGATATCTGGTGTTCATACATCGCATCATAATGCATCGTGCGTGCGCGCGTTATTTTCCCATCACAGACAAAACTCCGCTAAACCTCCGTTTTGAATGTTGCGGAGGCGGATGCGGAGGCGGAGTTACGAATTTATGCGGAAGTTCCGCACTTGCGGATGCGGAGGCGGAGCTTCGTTACATCCCTCGGCCCAAGCTAGCTCTGCAACAAATTAACGGTTCAGTTGTGCCCGAAATACGGCGACAAGGGTCATTACTACTCATCACGTTTGGGCCGTAATAATTGTCGGTGAAAGCGAGTGGACCAATCGGACTGTTTCTTGCTTTTCAAAGTTGGGAATACCTCTGATACCCCCTCGGGGATTCATGTCGTGACGATATGGGACGAGTATGTCGTTAATAATTTTTACCTCCACTATGATCCAAAAACAATGTAACAATAATATTGTAACACCGTTTGTGTGCCATGTGATTGGCCCAATGGCCCTCATTATGTCACAGGTGCACAAAATACATATTGGGTGTAAATTAACACGTCTTCCTTTAAATATCACTTTTGTCTTCTATACAAGTAAGTTGTCTTATGAGTTATTATGTTAGCGACCATAAAACTACTGTTTGCCAACCATGTATAACAATATACCGGTTAAGTGCGAGACAGACTCGCGTACCTACTGTTCCGTAATTCGACAGTTTTTGGGAACAGAAAATTTAGTTTTGTCATTTTGATTTGGTACATTTCTCAATCGCTTAATTTTTCCTGAAATCTTTATGTAAGCACATGTTACCAGGATTTTTATCATATTTTTTCGGAGATAAGGAGGGACATTATATTTTCTGTGGTTTTTCGCAGTGTAGGACGCCCGCCATCAGCTCGCTGGACTGACGATCTAAAAAAGATTTCCGGTAGTGGCTGGATGAGGATGGCCGAGGATAGAAAAATGCGGCCTGCCCTTGGAAAGACCTATGTCCAGCAGTAGACCGATATTGGCTGATGGATTGGATTGGATTTTCAAAGATTTCTCGAAATCAGTGGCAGTAAATATGGTTAAAGTATATATTTTTACAATTAGCTATTTAATATCTATAATTTATATATAATTTATAATAATATTTTTATTATTTTTTTTTTTTTTTTTAAATTTATTAGGTGCCCATATTGTATTTTTAGGAAAAAAGAAATCTCTTTTTTGTATTGGAAATATTTTGGAAATTTAAAATTTTTCAGCCTTTTTTTTACACCGGGCAAATGTGGGCAAATTAATGCAATTTTAATGCTATTTATTTAAATAATGTGCTAAGTTGGAAGTTTTGTCACTGACTTAAATTACTAAATCAGAAGTTAATGTACCTTGTTGTTCTTAAATTGATGCAGTCTTTATAATATTCCGTTGATGTTCTACAGAACAGAAATTAGTTTATTAGAAGTTTTGTTATTTCTCGTTGCTTACATGCAAAATACGACAAGACTTGCCAAATAAAAATTTGATCTCAAGGTATGTACTCGTAATTCCCCAGGTAATATTTCAGGTCCCTAGAGATTACACGATATCTTTAAGTCCCTAGAGACTACACGATATCTTTAAGTCTCTAGAGACTACACGATATCTTCAAATCCCTAGAGACTACACGATATCTTCAAATCCCTAGAGACTACACGATATCTTCAAGTCCCTAGAGACTACACGATATCTTCAAATCCCTAGAGACTACACGATATCTTCAAGTCCCTAGAGACGACACGATATCTACAAGTCCCTAGAGACTACACGATGTCTTTAAGTCCCTAGAGACTACACGATATCTTCAAGTCCCTAGAGACTACACGATATCTTTAAGTCCCTGGAGACTACACGATATCTTCAAGTCCCTAGAGAAGACACGATATCTACAAGTCCCTAGAGACTACACGATGTCTTTAAGTCCCTAGAGACTACACGATATCTTCAAGTCCCTAGAGACGACACGATATCTACAAGTCCCTAGAGACTACACGATGTCTTTAAGTCCCTAGAGACTACACGATATCTTCAAGTCCCTAGAGACGACACGATATCTACAAGTCCCTAGATACTACACGATATCTACAAGGCCCTAGATTTTCGTACAAGTACATAATCATTTCCGAAGAACCTTCACCGATATAAATCCACCTAATAGTAGAGCATCTCTCAAAGAGCGGAGTTTCCTTGAAGCAATAAACTGCACGCCTATACGTCCTCGAGTGTCGGCTGCCTTGCACCGCTGTGACCTATTTCCGACGGTTCATGGTTAATCCTGCATGTTTTGGCTTTCACATTTTAGCCAACCCCTCCGGGACACAGGAGTAGGTATTGTTTGTGTGGTATTTGTAGACTAGCGTCCTGGGAAACTATCCTCTTCCATGTACAGTAAAGTTATTCGTCTTATACATTATTTTGATTTTTCTTTGTAGAGGTACTTTGTGTTTTCATTCAAAATATTTTACATCGCTTTATAATAGATTAAGCCGACTGCCGTCTTATATTGACTTTTTCCTTGAAGTGTACGTTCTATAAATGTATCCTTATGATTTTCGAAATATTTTTTGTTTTGGTATAAATCAAGACGTCATCAAACAGGCATCTCCCGCAATTTTTCTCAGTCTCTGTTCAGAATACATACGTATACTCACGCCTGTCTTCCAGAGGGGTAGGCAGATACTACATATTTCCATCTGCTATCCAGACACACCTCTTTCGCCTTTTCCACATCCATCAATCTAGTCATACAAGCTTTACTATTCCGGGTACTTTTGACATTGCCCTTCTTCGGTTCAGAATAATCGATCCATTATTTATTTATCCCATTAATAGCGTTACAATAATGGTTTTCATTTTCGACATGATCCTAGAAAGTGCATGGTATAAAGCGTATGAATCTTTTCCTAGCCCATTTCGTTTCCTTTGACACTGCTATTTCCTCGCAACCAGTTACAAATGTGCACAAAAAGCGGTGGTCTTGAAAGTGCACCTCTCCGCGTCCTCGGCGAGCAGCCTGCAGCCTGCAGCCCACAGCCTGCATTCAGCCTTGCACCGGTGACCCAATTCAGGCGGCAGTTCATGGCCAGCTGCGCCTTTGAAACTGCCTGCTCCACTACTGAGGGTAGCTACTTGCTGCTACGAATGATGCAGTTGGTGTATTTGATGATTCAGACGATTTTATTATGTTAACTTTACATTATGCGAACTAATAAGAGTACGTATACATTTTGTACCTAAGAAGGTAACTGAAAGAAAGAATTTTTCAATTGTATTTGTTTCATTCGGCCATTCACTTTAATTATGTGGATGATATACTCACGTGCGCTCAGTGCGCACAGGGTTTGCTAGTAAGATCGGCTACATTAGCCATCTTCGAGTTCATCAGCGTCGTACCGACTAGGAGTCGAAGTGGTAGCCATTACTGAAAGCTTCAGTACTTGTTACACAAAATTTTAATACAGTTCCCATTTTTAATTTCCAGATTAAAATTTTGCGAAACAAGTAAGAGTGCGTTATTCAACGATGATGATGTTTGTTACCCAAGTGCCGGCAATTGCTAGAACAAATTAATTTTTTAGCGAGTGTTAGTTGTAATATCTATTTCATAATTATGGACCCTAATTTCAGTGATACAACTTGAAAGGTAGATTTAAATTTATTTATTGTTTAAAACATAACATAACTACCTAGAAAATAACTTGAAATTACGAAATAAAAAAACTGAATGACTCTAACTTTAACGTGGTACCTAGATAATTTCTTCCTAGGTGGATTTATTGGTTTTAAATTTTATTTGTTCAATACAAAATATTATCAATTGTACTGAAAGGGTTAAACTACTTTGAACATTCCTTTTGGTTTGAATTTTCTTCAAAGGTAACTATGGAAAGACTGCTCAAAGGTCATTGTCTTTCATAATATTGCTAGACATCGCGCCATCTACTTATATGTACATAGGTGAACATCGCGCCATCTACTTATATGTAGTTGGAAGCGTGTTTCTTATTATTTTTACACATTTCAGTGGCGGTGCTAGTGATAAGTTATCTCGAAAATATATAGCTTTAGGAAGGAGTGGGTACTACAAAAAGGGCTTCTATAAAGAAACTCTTTGCCTCCTCACTTCCAGCACAGGTTGCTGCTAAACTAGACTGATGTTTAGATAGGTTTCCGAAATAAAATCTTTATAGACTTTAGCATCTTTAACTCCTTTTGAAAAGTCTTATCTCTAATTTACAAATAAAACCTCGATCTTTTATATCTTACTTTTTATTTAGCGCTAACACTGACGGTCCTTTCAGAATATTGTTACCTATATTTTTAGTCAACTCCAAAAAATATTAAGTTTGACAATTTTTGGCCAAACACCTGCTCCCAAAGTTAAAATGCCAAAGTATAATTTTTTTTCAAGTAAAACACGTATATATTGCGAAAATTACAAAGTAAACAAGGTCTTATTTCCACTTAAGACCTTTTATTTCTGAGATTATGGGAATTCAGAGCATGTTTTTTTTTATAAATGATCACTCATTTATCATTAATCAGAAAAATAACAAATAAGTGCCGAGGGAGGAGTATTTACTTTTAAATTTTTTGTTTCTGGTTACCAGTCTGAAAGTTTAAAAAATATCTTAAAAACATCCGTAGCTTGGAGACCATTCATTTTTGAACCCTAGTTGATAGGGCTCAAATTGTTGGAAATTGTCTCTATTATAAATCCTGTCAAGGAATAGGTCGAATTTCCAAGCACCTTGTATAATAATACAACAGAGCACCAAAAAGCCTCAAAAACTTAGAGTTCATTTAATGTCTTAACCAAGAAAAAAAAAATTGGCCAAGTGTGAGTCAAACTCAAACAAAGGGTTCCGTACCATCA
Organism: Ypsolopha sequella; assembly: GCA_934047225.1. Lineage (NCBI taxonomy): Eukaryota > Metazoa > Arthropoda > Insecta > Lepidoptera > Ypsolophidae > Ypsolopha > Ypsolopha sequella. The sequence continues at coordinate 1,533,228 of OW203990.1, read as the reverse complement.
CACCATACGAGTACGGAACCTCTAAATATGATAGTAAATAACTGCAAAAAGATGGCAAAGCAACATAAAGGCGACAAAAAACACAGCGCTAAAATAATAGCGGCACCCTGAGTACGGAACCCTATTTTTTATTATATGTTGTTTTACAATAGAGTATGTTTAACAATCTGACCAAATTTGAAATTTGTACCGTCTTTAAGATATAACTAAAACAAAAACAAAAAAAAATGCAAATTTTTCGAGGTTTATGTTTGGGGACACAGCTTTGATTTAATTTTATTGTTATTATTTGCCGTGATAGAGACCATAGTTACATGTATTCTGTGAAAATTTCAAATAGCTACCTATTACTGGAAGAGATCGCTTTTTAGTGATGAGACCGCCAATTGTACCCTACTTTTATTTTTTGTAATTGTCTATTTAGGTTGCGTTCCTGAACGCCCGGGTAAATGTAAACCGTTCCACAACCACTCGAGTGAAAACTTACAGTACATAAAGTTGGCTGATGGAAACACTTGTGAGGTGTTGTATTTATTATATGTTATACTATTTAATTTTATATTTTTATATACATAAGTACTCGTATAAGAAAAGCTTCAGTATCTGAAATATTTCTATTTCATTGAGCGACATACCTGTTATTTAAAACTTGCTGTATAATCTTAGTCATAAATCATTTGCTTATAAAGCTCTATAGTTTTATTGCAAACCGATAGAGTGTAAACCTTCGTTCACATTGGAGAAGTTATTAAGTACGGCGGGTTATACTAGCTATAAAGTAAGCGTTTACTTTATTGCCGCATGCATCTTACGGTCTGAGACAAAGTTGTAACTTCAGAATATTAATTTATTACTTACATTGGGAATTATCTCTTTGTCATCCGAGAGAGACATCATGGAAAACCAATTTCAATAAATTGCTCTCTGAGAGATTTAAATAGTTACATAGTAGATAGGTCGTAGTTATATATAAATATATTATTTTACTGTATTTCCCCGTATCATATTTGTTTTTATCCTATTCTATTGTTTTTTAAAGATTAATATTGACTTGTAAAAAGTGTATTATACTAGTAGGTAAATATTTTACAAAACGAAGTATTTGCATTTTGGATATCTGCACATTAGTTACAGATGTAAATAAATTAATTCTAATCGGTATCAATATTAATATAAATAAATAAAAATTGCAGAAAAAGAAAAACAATAAATATGCTCATATAAAAATATTGACTAGCATTGAAACTTCCCGTGAATTTACTTTATGCTGGTATTATGTAGGAATTTACTTTAGGGTTCCGTACCCGAAATATGCCAAACGGGACCCTGTTACTAAGCCTCCGCTGTATGTATGCCCATCTGTCTGTCTGTCTGTCTGTCTGTCCGTTTGTCACAGGGTTCTACAGCTTCGCCTTTATAGGTAGCCAGTTGAAATTTGTACATATAATAACTTGGAAAAATATTGCGTCAGAATAGAAAGCTAAACCTTGCTGCAGAAAAACTTTTGACCTTTTTTAAAGCTTACAAGAATAAAAATCGGTGTATCAGACTCGTATTAGATTGAAATCTGTGATTTCTGCCCCACCCTTTTGAGAAACAAGCGTGTGTATAAGTAGATAGTAGGTAGGTATGTAATGTTTATGAGTGTCGTGTCGTCCCCCGAATAATGCTGACGCCATCGGCTCCACATATGGATTACATCGGAATTGCCTACTTTTATGGATTTCCGCCGAAAATATACCCGATAACTGGTTGGGACATATCTATACGTTGTTATTCTACTTATTGATATTGGTAAAGCTTTTGCTTTTTTTATAAAAACCTGAGCCTGAAAAGAACCCTAGATGACTCAAAGTTTTAAAACTTTAAGGCATTGCTATAGATACAAAACGAAAATTGTATAAATTTTGGGTATCATTTATAAATTATTAATTTTTATAAATTATTTATATAAACATTATTTATATTTATAAAGAATGAAAAATTTGACATAGTTTGTTTGTTAGAATATTCTTTAAATATGAAAACATTTTAATACTCAAAAATTATAAAATTTATTCTTTATTACAAGTATCGATCTTTTCGAAGTATTCACCCTGAGCACGTATACACTTTACCATACGTCTGAACTAATTGGAAAATACCAATGACCACTCTTCTTTAGACACCTCAGAAATCTCGAAAATATAGGCAGCCAGTGCCTTTTTTGCTTTCAAACTTCTTCCCCTTTATTTTTTCTTTGATTTTTGGAAACAGGTAAAATCACAAGGTGCTAGGTCAGGGGAATATGGTGAGTGAGGGAGGATTGACGCATTTTTTGAGTCGAAAAAGTCAAGTGTTTTGGCAGACGTGTGCGACGCCGCATTGTCGTGGTGCCTGAGAAGGCGTCGGATTCCTGACTTCGGTCGCTTGTCACACCAAGCTGATACTGTTTGAGCACAAACTGTCACATACCATTCGGAGTTCATCGTTCTTTGATTCTCTAGCACTACAGTAGCAATATGATCCGTTTTGCTGAAAAACGAGGCGACCATTTGTTTCTGTGTGCTTCGTGCACGGCGACATTTCATTGGAGTTGGCTCATCTTCAAAGCAGCATACAGTCGAATGTCACTTTGTTTCGGGATCATAGTTATAAAGCCATGTTTCATCACCAGTCAGTATATCATACACATTTTTTTCTCGCCACCGTCGAATTTATCTATCATGAACAGGCACCAATCCAACCGACGGTCTTTCTGCTCATCGGTAAGTTTGTGCGGCACCCATCTCAAACAACATTTACGGAGAGAAAGGTGGTCGTGAATTATGGTTTGCATTGCTGCTGATCCAATTCCCTGTTCTTGCTCCAGCTCTACATACGTAATTCGTTGGTTTTCGTGAATAAGTTTTTCGACTGCACGAACGTTTTCTTCTGTGACCGCGGTTGGCAGCCGACCTGTCTTCGCTTCATCTTTGAGACATCCCCGTCCTCTTTTAAATTCAGCAAACCAATTAAATACTGTTGTTCGTGAGCAACCAGACTCACCAAAAGTAGTAGCCAAAAGTTCAAAACATTCTTGAGGCTTAAAACTTTTTTATAGTCATAATAAATCATAGCGCGACAATCACTTCGACTGAGCTCCATTGCTGCAAGCGAATTCCCGCCAGATTCTCGGAAAAATGATGCTCATCCAAATAAAAATAAAGAAATGATGTGCGTTCTATTTTCAGATATATCAACAAACAACCAGCCTATAAGATGATGTATAACTTGCCAGTGTCAATCAAAGGAATAAAGAGTATCTTACTTCTTTTGGCATGCCCCTCGTATGTACATGCGCATGTATTGCTCTTTTAATAAAAATGGAACGTTGAATATTGAATAAAATATACGAATTTAACATAAGTTGTTTCTAATGATATAATATTATGTTTATGTTTATTCTTATTGCACACAGAAAACTTAATTCTAAATTATATAATAAAAGTTATGTACAATGGCGTGCTTATCTCAATAATGAGATTTCTTCTAGCAAACCAAGGGTGATAAAGATATTTTAAATAAATAAGATATTCATATTTTGCACGAAAATACTTATACAGAAACAAGATTAAATTAATATTAGATACCTAATTAGTTAAAAATAATAACTAAGTAAACTCTCTGGCGCGCTCAATTTCAGCTACCCTATCGGTTTTGTATAATCAATGCCTAAAAAGAGGAGCCTATCCTATTGCTTTAAAAAAAGTTAAAGTATCTCCCATATACAAAGGAAAAGGGAAGAAGGAGGACAGCGATTTTTACCGACCGGTTGCTGTCATCCCGGCACCAGCTAAAGTACTTGAGAATGGTCTAAGCTTACGTATCACTGAATTTCTAAACTCCAGCAACGCTATCAGTGACAGGCAATACGCATACAGAGCAGGCCGCTCTACTACCGCGCTAGTTCGTGAGGTGGTGTGGAGCGTGTACAGCGCGCGGGAGTCTGGCAAACAGGTAGCCCTACTGTCATGTGACCTGTCTAAGGCATTCGACGTCGCGGACCATGGAGTCATAGCTGCTAAACTCGACCACTATGGCATCAGAGGCCCAGCTCTGTCGTTGCTGATCGACTTTATGTCTAACAGATCGCAGTCTGTGATCGGTGAAAGAGGCGCAATAAAATCTGATGAGTTAGAAACCCACATTGGTGTAGCGCAGGGATCGTCACTTTCGAACATTATGTTCTCCCTGCTGCTGAACGATCTTCCAAATTCTATACAAGGCACACAAATCACAATGTTTGCTGACGACGTTGCGGCCGTAGTGACAGGTTGGTCTGTTGACGAGTTGGAGAAACAACTGTGTGATGTGGCGAAACAACTGGCTGAGTGGTTTCGATTAAATGGTCTCGCCCTGAATCCCAAAAAAACTAACCTGATGCACTTTAACCTGGCTGGACGGCCATACCGTCCTCTAACTGTTAAGGTCGCAGATGATAGTCTCACCCAAATACGAACTTCGAGCTTTCTAGGATTCAAGCTGGACTGCGGATTCAAGTGGGATGCGCACATCGACTGGCTGTGCGGTAGACTCGGCAGTGCATGTTTTTGCACTCAAGCGGTTAGCGATCACATTGCCTCAAGATGTCGTCCGTACGGCATATTTTGCATCAATACAATCAATTCTAAGCTATGGGATCGAGATATGGGGCAGAGCCGCCGAATGGCATAGAGTTTTTGTGATGCAGAAACGAGCAATACGTACGCTGGCACGTATCAAATACGATGATACGGCGCGACCGCATTTTATAAAACTAGGCATTCTAACACTGCCCTCCTTGTATATCCTTCAAGTCGCAGTGTTCATGAGGCAAAACCTGCACTTGTTCGGAAATAGAAGTGAACGTACAAGAAACCGCGGTAAACTTCGTAGTGTCTCACACAAACTGACAAAGAGTGAACGGTCGGTATACGTGTGCGACCCGAGCATTTATAATAAACTCCCAGACGAGATTAAACAAGCCAATTCCCCAGCCTCGTTTAAGAACCAGTTAAAAAAGTGGCTTATCCAGCAGGCCTTCTACACTGTAGACGAATTCCTTAAAATATAATACTATAAGTGACTAATTATTAATTAATAAGTAATGGTATATATATATATATTTTTTTTTTGTTATAATTGAATTATGCATTGTTATGACATATTTACTTTTAAGTCATACTTAGAGTAAGTATATTATTATTATATAATGCTGTGTAAGTTAGGTATTATATGTTTTATAATACCAAATAATAATGACCTGTAACTTACCGTTATTAATAAAATCTGTATCTGTATCTGTGTATCTACATAAAATTTACATGCCTACATAGTATATATAAATATAACAATACATATTCAGTAAATAAATGCACAATAAATTATATATATACATAAACAGTATAATATTACTTCGTATATGTATGTATATTGAAGTTAAAAACACATTTATAATATTTATATTTATTTCGAACATTACGATGGTCGGCATCAGTCAAAATTATAAATTATTAAATGCTATGTATATTTATAAATTTTACTTCATAAAGTAAATTGCAATTTATAGTTTTGAGTGATGCAGACAATCCTAATGCTCAAAATATATCTCTATACCTACTTTATATAATTTAAATGTGTTTTCACTTCTGTATGATAGGTGAATTTATGAAACTGGCACATTAAGAGGTAATTAAAACACGACTGTGAGTTTAAAATCGAGCCGTAGACGAGTTTTTAATGGTATACACGAGTGTTTTGATAGAAACTTATGTGTACTTATACGTAAATGTGTATATGTACACTACTTTATCTACACACATGCAAAAGGTTGTTACCCTATTTCTACTCCAAAATGATTGACAATAACACGCTGTTTTTGATTTCTCTGGTGGTTCGTCCTGTTCGTTGCTGTTTCCAGAAGCCATTCATTTTATTTAAGCCAGCAAAATTTTAAAAAACAAAGTAAAACTTCTCCGTAACCATCCATGGCGCCATTGGCTCCATCCTCAGAATAAGGAATACAAATAGAAACCTGGCTAAAATAATACGTGGAGAAAGACACCTATCCTTGATTTTCTTACGACATTCTAGTCCGTTAGAGAGAGATGGATATGTATTAGTTTTTTCTTAATTAGGTAGGTTGTCACTAGTTCGTTGCTTTGCTAGTGATGTAACAATGTCGATTTTTGACTACGATAAATAAACCTTTCTGGTGACAACCTCTTGCTTTGGAAGGAGGCCAAGAGAATTAATAGCAAAGTGGTCTCTGTCTACCCCAGTAGGACACATGTTATATTGTGTGAATAAGGAATTAATAAAAGGATATCTTTCGTTTAGCATAATATTTTTTATTAAGTACAAATTACTATATCGTAGGCAGGTAGGTACATAAGTTAAGTCCAAAGTTGTGCTTGTTTCTAGTACAAAAAATGCTGTAGTTTGTATCAGAGATACAACCGTAAACTATTTAAGTGGATACTTTTTAAGTTGCCTCTTAACTCAATCAAAATGGATGTTCGTTGATGTCGCGTCTTTGTTCAATCAAGGAGGAAGGAATTAATCGCAACAATAGAAATCATAATAATCATAGACTTATAGGATTCGTAATAATAATATTATGTCAATGATGAGCGATGACAGCGCGATTACTACAGAGTTTAGTGGGGAGGTTCAAAGGTTAACTAAGTGGTAATGAAACAGTTTATTTGTCACTTCGATATTTCACAGTTTATTACTTGTTTCACAGTTTATTGCAACTAGACAGACAGAATCAAAGGGTTTTATCACTCAGTTACAAAATAAGTACACAACAACCGCTCGCGCAATAATAATGACAATCAATCCGTCCTCCCGGTCCGAATCACAGACTTTCATATCGAATGTCTGTGGTTCGAATCGACGCGGACGCGGAACGTTCACGCGCGCCCGATGATTTACATTAACCGGCGAGGTGGAACCCCTCGAGTGGTTCGTATGGGGCGGCCAGTGATGGGAGCATGCGCTATATACTCCCCCTCAAGAGCATGTATACGTCTCTGTACATGCGCTTGCTCATCCGAAGGTTTAACACAATCTAAATTATCATAATGAACACTAATATCAATACTATTTCTATTTGAAATTGGCGGCTGCACAGAGCCTATGTTCTCAACCTGAATTGCTTGCCGAGGACGACCGCGTATACGCTTAGGAATTAGGGGGCGCGGTGTGGCGTTATCACGGCAATAAAAACGAGTCAACTCTTTTGTGTGATATTTACCCAAACTTTTGGAAGGATCTTCAAGCGATGCAATCAGGTAAGTGGTCGGGCTAACTTTCTTAGTCACAACGTAGGGGCCATCTTTTTTTGGCACAAATTTGGAAGTGACCCCTTTAGACGCGCTGCTGAGGATGTGCGAATTGAGCAGCACTTGATCTCCTATTGCATACTCCTCACCTTCTCGACGAGCTTTGTCAGCATAACATTTCCTTTTATCTTGTTCCTTTTCCACTCTCTCACGGATAGCAGACAGAGAACCTAGGAACTGCTTTAGGTAAGGCGTAATTTGTGGTACATAGTTTTCTTTTTCCAGGATAGCTCTGGGATCATAACCGACTTCCAGCGGCGACCTCATCTGGCGGGCGAACATGAGGTAAGCCGGCGTAGCTCCCGTAGTCTGACACTGCGAACTATTTAACAAAAAGCGAACCGAAGGTAAATGTTTAGGCCACGATGGATGGTCCAATCCAACTAAAATAGCCAGCTGCATCTTGAGATCCCTATTTTTTCTTTCGGCTGGATTCGCCTCAGGATGAAACAACGGGATAAGGTCCTGCTTGATCCTCAAGACAAACATGCACTGCTGCATGACAGCCGATATGAACTGGACTCCATTGTCCGATACAACACGCCGCGGTAGGCCGTACCTAAGAAAGTATTGTTCAATAAGCGTGCGCGCACAGGCTTCCGCGGTGGCTTCATTTAGAGCATAAATCTCGACCCATTGTGTAGCCATATCTTCCACTAAAAGAATCCATCTTTCTCCATTTTCACCCTCGGGAAGAGGGCCGAAGAGGTCGATAGCCAATACCTCGCCGCGCTGACTGAGGACTGGGGTCTGTAGCAAACCTGGTGGCTTCTTATTTTCCGTTTTGTAACGTTGACAGGTAGTGCAAGTCTTCACGTAATCTATTACAGATTGTCGCATTCTAGGAAAATAGAAATGTCTAGCAATACGCTGATAAGTCCTTTCGATGCCAGCGTGACCTGAGACAGCGGAGTCGTGACATTCCTTTAGGATTTCCTCTAGCGAGTCCGCAGGTACGACGAGTTGCGGTTCTTCACAATCCGAGTCCGGGTTATAGCGGTACAGGACCCCTTGTTCCATGATGTACCCTCTCCCGGACCAACGGCGCGCGTCGATTTCATGTTCGCCTTCTAAAGCCTCAATAATCTTTTTGAGCTCCAGGTCCGCAATTTGATTGTGGCGTAACTCGGAGGGGCCTTTTGCGGGTAAGTCTATAACAACTGAGCAGATACCACAGACTTCTACGGTTTCCTCATCGCAGTTAGGGCGGCTGAGAGCATCGGCAACCACATTAGCCCTCCCAGGTGTGTATTCGAAGTGTAAGTCAAAAGCTTGCAACTTAAGCGCCCATCTGACGAGACGACCAGAAGGAGACTGTTCGGTTTTATGCTGATGCACCGAACACGTGATATGCAAGCGGCACGCGACGAGTTAACTAATTCTTAATTTGAACAAATCAGTGCATCAATCGGTGCCGTCGCGACCGGGTGCATTCACATAACATTTCTCAACATTTAAACTAATTAGAATAACATTGCATAAAAGATTAAATAAAACTTCTTTAATAATAATCTGGACTTTTAAATAACATTTACAACAGACATTATATCCGTTCCCGTTACATTGGTCCTTCGAACCTTTGGGACCTCTCGCGCGGTGTATAAAGAACAGTACAAAACGTGTGAGGTGTCAATGAACTAGTGAAACATTTGGTGAAACGGATTGCAGTGTCAACAACAGGGATTGCAGGAAGTTGCGCATTGGCGGCTTTCTACAACCAACAGCGGTAACATTAAAGGAGAAACTCAAGTAAGATCGATCCTTTTATACATTAACATTAAATACCTACACTTCTCGCATCATGTCGCTGGAAGAACAGTATGATCGCTTGGAAGAGCTTAGCAGATATTGGGAAAACTTCAAAAAGGACAGTCAGGAGAGGAAAGGTAGGCAGGATTATTATAAAAATCAATGGAGTAAGGTGGAAGCCTTGTGGAGTACGATCCAGTTCAACCATGATCGACTGCTTATGGATCTTAGTCAATCCGATACGTATTTTACAAACAAAAATTACGAAAAAGCTAAGGAGATTTTGGCGCATTACACCAGTGCCATAAAACAAGGAGGAACCAAATTATTAGGATCCAAAGGAGAGTTGGAGAGAGGAAACGGAGTGAAAGAAGCTGGAGATAATCAACCCCATCAACAACCCTTACAAAAACAGCAGGGAATCCACAGCAAATTGGACGAGAATAGACGTCAGCAACAGGCCAATTTTAAGGCATTTACAAGAACAGTGAAGAACATTAGTGTAGAGGAAATGACGGAGAAATGGGAGTTTGAGGATGCGTTAAAAACGCTGGAGAATCGTTGGTCTGTAGTGGATAAATTACATTGGCAAATTGAGAGCGAGTTGAATGAAGAAGGAGAAGACTCCGTTTATAACACCTTATTCAACCAGTTTGAAAAACAATTTAATAACCTGAAGAGGGACATCAATAAAAAAATGTGGTCAGCTTCTTACAAGGACAAGGTTACACCGAAATTAGAAATACCTTCTTTCAGTGGAAATTTCAATCAGTGGATGTCGTTCAAAGATTTATTCATGGACGCCGTTCATAACAACAGGATGATACCCAACACTCAGAAGATGCAAATTTTGAAGACCAAAGTTAAAGGGGAAGCTGAGAGATTGATACAACATTTACATATAAGTACCGAAAACTATGACTCGTGTTGGGAAATTCTCAATCACCGTTATAATACCAGGAGGATGATCTTCACTTCTCTTATGAACATGCTGTTTGCTTTGCCTAACATTCAACATAACTCCATAACATACATAAAAAGAATGCATGATGTGACGCTGGAAACATTGAATGCCATAAAAAATTTGGGAGTAGACACAACAACATGGGACTCTATCCTGGTCCATTTACTATGTCAAAAATTAGACCAAGATACCTACAACGACTACTTGGAATCAGTAAAAAATCCACGTGAGTTACCTATCCTACAAGAGCTTTTAAACTACCTCGAAAGCAAATTTACTACCCTGGAAACAACCGCTCGTAGAAAACAGGAGTCTAATCCTAATTCCCAAAAACTATATTTTCATAATTCCAATAACAATAAAAGGTCGTCTAATTTTCAACAAACATCGAACAGCACACCTAGAGGGACAGGAAATGGGCAAATTGCGAAATCATACAACGTAACAGGGTCAGGAGGACACACGTGCCCACTATGCAAGAACCAACATGGCTTGTATAATTGTAAGACATTTTTACAATTACCTAACGACAAGAAAATATCGACAGTAAAGAAACTTGGAACTTGTATGAATTGTTTGTTTTCGCACAATGGCAATGACTGCACTTCTACACACAAATGCCGAAAGTGCTCCAATCAACATAATACGCTGTTGCACGATGCATTAACTAGGTCAATGACTCGAACATCGGCACAGCACCAAACCATTGCCACCACGTCCAAAGACAATGAACCATGCACTTCTCATGTGTCTCAAGACAACTGCTCGGAGATATTATTGGCCACTGCGCAGTTAAAGGTTAAAGGAGCCGATGGTTGCTATCACATCATGAGGGCCCTAGTAGACCAAGGGTCACAGAAATCCCTGATAAATGAGCATGCAGCTCAGGTGCTGGGGGTCAAGCGCCATCAGTGGAAAGGAGTGATCTTTGGCGTAGGCCAACGGGAAAACAATTGCAAGGGCAAAATGGAAATAACATGTGCGTCTTTGTATAATGAGTATCGTTTTGACACAGAGGTCTTGATCATGAACAGTCTTATAAAAAATTTACCTAACAAAACATTTATGAAACCATCATGGTCGAACATTAAAAACATTAATCTAGCCGATCCAGAATTCTACATCAGTCGTCCCGTGGACTTACTACTGGGGGCAGATATTTATTCAAACATTTTATTGAGTGGCCTAATAAAGGGCGAGGACGCAACACACCCTGTAGCTCAACAAACACAACTAGGCTGGTTGCTATGCGGCACCGCCCCAACATTTTATTGTAATGTTATTATGACCAACCTGGACGAGGTACAACAGTTTTGGGAGAATGAGGAGATAATAGAAGATAGTGATTTGTCAGCAGAAGAGCTAGCCTGCGTAAAACATTATGATGAAACTACGAGAAGGACTCCAGATGGGAGATATGAAGTTCGCCTTCCCATGAAAGCAAACTTTGAGGAACACCTCGGAGATTCAAAACAAAAAGCAACAGCACAGTTGCTAAGTCAAGAAAGAAGGTTCAAAAGACAACAAAACTTGGCATTGGCCTATAAAACATTTATGAGAGAATATCACGAATTGCAACATATGGAACAAGTAAACATTAACTCGAAACCTGAGTGTTATTTAGCACACCATATCATTGAAAGAAAGGAGTCAATAACCACCAAATACAGGGTGGTCCTAAATGCCTCGGGAAAAACATCTACAGGATGTTCTCTCAATGACATGATGTATAAAGGACCCAACTTACAACAAGATTTACAAATGCTGTTATTAAAGTGGAGACAATATCAGTATGCTTTTACTGCCGATATTGAGAAAATGTATCGACAAATCTTGGTGAACAGACAAGACACGCCGTTACAGAAGATTGTCTGGAGAGATTCACCTGAACAAGTTATTCAGTCCTACGAGTTGTTAACAGTTACCTACGGCACTAAAGCAGCCCCCTTTTTAGCCATGCAAACGCTAAAGAGACTAGCTGCTGACGAGAGAAGTTCATTCTCTGAAGCGGCCGAAATCCTGGAAAGTGCTTTTTATATGGACGACCTGCTGCATGGCGCACATACCATCGAACAGGGAAAACAATTGGTCCGGGACCTTACCCTACTATTACGGTCGGGAGGGTTCAATTTACGAAAATGGTCCTCTAACAACACAGAAATATTAGAAAACATTCCCGAACAACAAAACGCTGAACATATATTTCATTTAAAAACAGAAAACACCTCGAAAATTTTGGGCTTGGGATGGAACCCCATGGAGGATAAGTTTCAGTTCAAAGTTCAAATCTCAAATACACAGAAACTAACTAAACGAATCCTACTATCTGAAATATCTAAATTATTTGATCCCCTAGGCTGGTTGTCGCCAGTGATCGTAAAACTAAAATTATTATTTCAAAAGGTATGGAGATCGAATAGTCAATGGGACGATGACGTCACACCAGAGGTTTATAAAGAGTGGACTAAGTTACAAGCGGACTTATCAAACTTAAACACCTACAAGATACCTAGATGGATTGGTAGTGGAGAATGGGACGTCATCGAATTACACGGGTTTTGTGATGCATCACTAGAGGCGTTCGCATGTGTCGTGTATATACGGGTCAAACAAACACAACAAGTAACCCTAATCGCTTCAAAAACCAAACTTGTACCACTCAAGAAAGATATAAAGTTACCAAGGCTTGAACTGAGCGGCGCTTATTTGCTAGCGAAATTAATCAAGAAAGTTAAGCAAGCTTTAGGTAAACAGGAGTGCGAAACATACGGGTGGACAGACTCTAAAGTGGTGTTGGGATGGCTAAACGGGGAACCAGATAGATGGAAACCGTTTGTAGCTAATAGAGTACGTCATATAACAGAGATAATGCCTCCTAAACAGTGGCGATATGTGAAAACAGGAGAAAACCCGGCGGACGACGCAAGCCGGGGCTTACTCCCCTCTCAGGTCCTGAAAAAACAACTTATGTGGAAACACGGACCCGAATGGCTCCCCACCTTTGAGTCAAAACAAACAGAAAAGGAAACATTCAACACGGATCAGGAACAAAAACAAATAAAACAAATAAACATTGTCCAACATAATCCAAAAGAAACAATTATAGATAATCTATTAACAAAATATAGCTCATATACAAAGGTCGTGCGTGTATTAGCATGGATACGCCGAGCGCTGACTCAGAAAGATGAACGACCGCGAGCAAACTACCTAACATTGCAAGAATTACGCAATGCTAAGATAGCAATTGTAAAACATGTACAGAAAACGGAATTTGGAGCGGAAATTGAGCAATTGCGAAAACACGGCCAAGTTGAAACAAAAAACAAATTAATTCAGTTAAATCCTTACCTTGACGAAGGGAACATTTTAAGAGTTGGCGGTCGATTATCTCAAGCTAAGATCGGCATGGAGATGAAACATCCCGAAATTATACCAAGTGAGTCCCGACTTTCAACCTTGCTCATCGACCAAGCCCATAAATTAACTTATCATGGTGGCCCGCGCCTTACGTTGGCTACTTTAAGACAGGAGTACTGGATCACTGGCGGTCAAAACATGGTAAAAAAAGAGATAAGGAAGTGTATTACCTGCCGAAAGCACGAGGGGCAAACCCAAAAACAGCTGATGGGAGATTTACCAGCGGCAAGAGTCAACCCCGCTCGAGCTTTTCAACATACAGGAGTAGACTATACAGGCTTTGTCGAAGTAAAGAAGAACAAAGGTCGATGTTCTACGTCCGTAAAAGGGTACATAGCCATTTTCATCTGTATGGTCACCAAGGCCGTGCATTTGGAAATAGTGTCGGAGCTGACTAGTTCTGCATTCCTAGCGGCACTAAGAAGAATGGCCGCAAAAAGAGGAACACCTCAACATATGTACAGCGATAACGGGACAAACTTTGTAGGAGCTAACAACGTTTTACAAAAAGAATGGGAAAAATTGAAACAGATATTTGATAACAGCTTTCTTGCCGAAATAACAGAGATGAAGATGGAGTGGCATTACAACGCAGCTGTTTGGGCTAGTGCAGGTGGACTGTGGGAGCGAGCTGTTAGAAGTCTGAAGCACCATTTGAAACGGGTGGTTGGAGAACAGAAGCTCACGTTCGAAGAATACGCCACCCTGTTAGCTCAATTAGAAGCGTGTTTGAACTCCCGACCATTATGCTCGCTAACAGAAAATATCGAAGACCTGGAAGTACTAACACCCGCTCACTTCTTGTCGGGAGATGCAGGAGTAACGGTAATCGCAACAAGGGAAGATGCCAGAACACGCTGGGACATGACTCAAAAACTTTTCAACAACATCTGGAAGAAGTGGAAACTGGAATATTTGAGTCAACTTACATCAAGACACAAGTGGCAGGTCCCTCAACAAAACATTAAAACCGGAGATCTGGTGGTCATTCATGAAGATAATCTGCCGTCAGGAAAATGGGCCCTAGGAAGAGTAGTGGATGTCCACCCCGGAAAAGATGACTACGTGAGAGTTGTCACCTTGAAAACAAAAAACGGGAAAATAAAAAGGCCAATTACTAAGCTATCGGTTTTACCTTTAGAACAGAACCCAAAACAACATGATGAAGTGACAGCGAAACAAAAAACCCAGAGAGGTACAAGTGCAAGGAACAGATCCAGTTTCATAACATTGGCAATGACCTTATTATATTTTATATCTATCATCACAACAGCTGATGGATTCAAGTTGCAGAGTCTAGACAACAAACAAAGTATATATTTTGACCACGTCTCGAAAATACAAATCATAAAAGATAAATGGAAAATAATAGCATATTATGATTTAAACCCTTATTGGAAGGGAAACATTGCATATGTAAAATATTATAAACATTTGCAAATAGTATGTGAGCTAATAAAACAACAAACACACTGTGAGATTATCCTTTTACAGTTACATCATACCTACACCGAGTTAGAACATAACAACAAAGTATTATTGTCGTCTAAGAACAGTAGAACGCGCCGGCGGCGGCGTGGGCTTATCAACGGGGTCGGGTATTTAGCGAACACTCTATTCGGCGTACTCGACGATAAATTCGCAGAACAGTATACTAAGGATATAATCCTAGTACGGGAGAATGAAGAACACCTGCTATTGTTATGGAAAAATCAGACGTCCGTAATAGAAGCAGAATATAATTTAATGAAGCGGATGGAAGTGACAGTACAAACCCAACATAAAATTATTAACAAACATTTAATGACACTAGATCAGGTGACCAACTCTGTAAAGAATAAGTTAAACGAAGCCGAAGTTATGACAGAGTTCACACTATCAGCTATGGCAGCAAACAACTTACTGACACATCTACGGAACATCCAGGAGAATCTGCTAGATACAGTAACAAGTATTTACAATGGTCATCTGAACGTTCATCTCCTTGATCCTCAACAACTGCAGACTGCTGAGCCTCATATCAGGACAATTATCTAAGGAACTCACTTTGCCTATTGATAACCTACAGACTAGCATGCATAACATTTATCATTTTTTGCAACTGCTTGACTGCGGTGCTTTCTGAACAGTTATCTGTACACGATGTGCATCATTATATCGTCATATATGCATCCTGGGGATTGGCGATCGTCGCAATAGGAGTGTACGTGTGTAGGCGGTCTCGCTGCCGCTGGCAGGCACCAGCCGCGCCGGCGCCCGAGGTAGCTGCGGGGCCCACGGAGCCCACGGCCCGGGCTCGCGCTCGAGCCCCTCTCCGTAACAGTGCAATGCCCAATAACGAAAACAAAGGTGAAAGTGTTAAAGTTTTGAGTGAAAAAGGAACTTCACCAGTGTACCGAAGCACAAGTTTCCGTGAACACTTGTAAACATGTGTATACCTAGATTAAAAAAAAAAAACATTGTTAGTCGTATATTTATAGTTATAGATCACATTCACTAACCGAACAAAGTCAAACATTGTTTATCCTTTATTGTATTATGGATTGTGTAATTTTAAGTTACTAACATTATGGTAAGTTAAATTTAGTTCACCTCATCTCTCATCTTTTGCCCTCGGCAAGATGTTCGGTTTTATGCTGATGCACCGAACACGTGATATGCAAGCGGCACGCGACGAGTTAACTAATTCTTAATTTGAACAAATCAGTGCATCAATCGGTGCCGTCGCGACCGGGTGCATTCACATAACATTTCTCAACATTTAAACTAATTAGAATAACATTGCATAAAAGATTAAATAAAACTTCTTTAATAATAATCTGGACTTTTAAATAACATTTACAACAGACATTATATCCGTTCCCGTTACGGTAGGCCGTACCTAAGAAAGTATTGTTCAATAAGCGTGCGCGCACAGGCTTCCGCGGTGGCTTCATTTAGAGCATAAATCTCGACCCATTGTGTAGCCATATCTTCCACTAAAAGAATCCATCTTTCTCCATTTTCACCCTCGGGAAGAGGGCCGAAGAGGTCGATAGCCAATACCTCGCCGCGCTGACTGAGGACTGGGGTCTGTAGCAAACCTGGTGGCTTCTTATTTTCCGTTTTGTAACGTTGACAGGTAGTGCAAGTCTTCACGTAATCTATTACAGATTGTCGCATTCTAGGAAAATAGAAATGTCTAGCAATACGCTGATAAGTCCTTTCGATGCCAGCGTGACCTGAGACAGCGGAGTCGTGACATTCCTTTAGGATTTCCTCTAGCGAGTCCGCAGGTACGACGAGTTGCGGTTCTTCACAATCCGAGTCCGGGTTATAGCGGTACAGGACCCCTTGTTCCATGATGTACCCTCTCCCGGACCAACGGCGCGCGTCGATTTCATGTTCGCCTTCTAAAGCCTCAATAATCTTTTTGAGCTCCAGGTCCGCAATTTGATTGTGGCGTAACTCGGAGGGGCCTTTTGCGGGTAAGTCTATAACAACTGAGCAGATACCACAGACTTCTACGGTTTCCTCATCGCAGTTAGGGCGGCTGAGAGCATCGGCAACCACATTAGCCCTCCCAGGTGTGTATTCGAAGTGTAAGTCAAAAGCTTGCAACTTAAGCGCCCATCTGACGAGACGACCAGAAGGAGACTTCAGTGTCATTAGCCACTTTAGCGGCTGGTGGTCGGTTCCCACAATGACCGGATGTCCTTCAATGTAGCCGCGAAATCGCTCTACGGCCCAGACAACAGCTAAGGCTTCCCTCTCTGTGGTCGAGTAATTTCTTTCCGCAGGCAAGAGTAGGCGGCTGGCATACTCGATCGGTCGCTCGTTTTTATCTTCTCCTTGTAAGAGACAGGCGCCTACCGCGTAATTGCTGCTGTCAGTGCGAAGGACAAACGGCTTGGAGTAATCAGCTTGAACCAGGACTGGCTTAGAGGTGAGTTTTCTTTTCAGCTCCTCGAACGCCTCGTTCTGTTCTGACTTCCACTGCCATGGCTGATTCTTCTTCGTCAGTCTGGTTAGAGGTTCTGCAATTTGCGAGAAACCAGGTATGAATTTTCTAAACCAAGAACATGTTTGTATGAAGCTCCGTAAATGCTTTAATGAAGTAGGCTTCTTCATATCTACAATTGCCTTGATTTTATCCTCATCGGGCGATATCCCCGAAGAAGAAATTACATGTCCAAGATATTTAACTTTGTCACAAGCAAATTTACATTTCTTCGGATTGGCTCGAAGCTTGAATGTGCGAAGACGCTCAAAAACTGCACGTAAATCTAACACATGCTGAGCAAAATCGGGTGAAATGATTAGCAGGTCATCTTGATATCCCAGCAGGGTAACATTCTTTAAGGACGGGCTAGCGCGAAATCTATCGATTAAACGTTGAAACGTGGATGGGGCGTTTCGTAAACCGAAGGGCATACGCGTGAAACGGAACGTGCCCAGCGTTGGTATAGAGAATGCAGTTTTATCTCTATCTTCTTCTCTCTGGATGGCTACTTGCCAAAATCCTGACTTCAGATCGATGGTGCTCATTACACAGCCAGCTTTGGTTGACCGCAACAGCTCATCAATAGTTGGCATCGGATATTTATCGGCTTTGGTTATTGAATTTAACTTTCTGTAGTCAACACAAAAACGAAACTCACCAGCCTCTTTTTTCGGTACCAGTAGTGCTGGAGAACCCCAAGCTGACTCGCATTCTTCAATGATACCTTCCGCTAGCATTTTGTCAATTTCTTGCTGCATGAGATTTTTCTTAGCCGGAGTCACATGGTATGGAGGCACGAAGACAGGTGGGTGGTCATTAGTGTCAATCCGGTGATCAGCAAAGTCTGTGGCTGGTCCACTCTCACTGAAGACATCACTGTAATTTTCCAAAAGTTGGGTAAGCATCACACATTTGTTATGCTCCTCAAGTGAGGCAGCACACGCGGAGACAGTAGATGACTCATATGACAATGGGTAAGTTATACTTGGATTTTCTGAAAAACACCATACCGAACGCCCCAAATCAAAGCTAAGGTTTGCTTTTGAAAGGAAATCCATACCCAACAATGATTCATTATTTGAAGCCTCAGGCAAAATAATGAATTGCATGGATACAGCTTTATGTAACAATTTCACTTCAATGTTAGTAATCAAAACGTTTGTTTTTGTAATTTTTCCATCGGCAAGCTTTACATTTCTATTGGCAGAACGCATTGGATGATTTTTGGATAATAGGTAAGCATACAGCGCACTGCCTGCAATACAGCCCTTAGCTGCAGTGTCAACCAAGGCTGTACCTTTCTGGCCTAGTATTTCAATATATAACAAAGGGCGGCGCCCATCACTGAGCTCCCCCTGGCCAATAACCTCATTATTATAATAAGTAAAAACAATATTTTCATCTTCGTCTAATATTGATACATTTTGTACATTATTACCAACCTCATCACAATCTACTGCATAAAAAGCCGGGGAACATTTATTACAGTTGGCTCTAATGACACCCAGCTCTCCACAACCATAACAAGCCAAAGGGGCTGAATCAATTTTAATTTTTAGTTTAGGGCAGTCCACTTTGTTGTGATTCCTGTTTTTACAATATGAGCAATACATACGTTTTGACATACTGTTACCTACGTCACCACACTCTAGTTCAGGTGCATTCCGAACAATAGGCAGCGTGCGCGCTGGCGGTATCGGCGGGCAGGGGCGGGGCATGGCCTGCGGGAAGCGCCTCACAGCAGGAGACGGAACGGCGCGAGCCAGCGGCATGCTGCGCAGCTCAGTTTGCGGCAATGGGGCCGCACTAGCGGTCATAGACCGCGGTGCAACCTGAACAGGAACACTCGTACGACTAAGTTGATGCTCCTTTGCACAGTCCTCAACTCCACGGGTTTTACGCAACAAATCTTCAAATGATGTTACATCATCTCGTTTAATATGTGAGCGAATACGTAGGTCTAAGAGTCCGTAAACCATATCTAATTGCACTTTTTCACTTAACTCACCACTTGGCAGTTTAGCCAACAAGGCCCGGGCTTTCGCTACAAAAATGTCTGTGTTTAGAGAGCCTTGCACCAACCCGAACAAATCTTGATATATTTGAAACGGTGGTCTCCGATCACCAAACGCACTGCGAAGCCTGGATACGGCGTCGTCCCACGCGTGGCAGGCGTGCTTCACGCCATGCCACCAAGTTGCCGCCTCGCCCTGCAGCAACATGGGAAGACCACGAAGTGCGTGCACATCAGAGACATTGGCGCACTCCTTAAAAACCGTTACGGCATCGATGAATGCTTCCACGTCGTCGCGGGGGTCCTCGCTTCCACTAAAGCGCGCCGTACATGCCACGAAGTTACCCTGCGCTTGCGTCGTTACCGGCGATGGCGCATGAGCTTCAAAGTATGATGACGCCGAGGCGTTTAAGGTAGACGACAAGACCTCCGCCAAATGTCGACCGGTTTCCATTTGTGATCTTTGTAGATGGGCCATTAATTCGCCGAATTGTTGCGTTGTAAAAGACATGGCGTTGGTACTCACGCCATCCGCGACGCCATCTTGTAACTCCGAACCTTGTTGTTGTTGAGTTCCCTCTGCTAAAATTCCGTCGTCGTCGTCAACCCCGGATTGTGATCGCGTCTTCGGCATGATAAAGGAAGTGCACAAAATCCTTGACGTTATCGCTAACCAACACCGCACTCATACACGTTGGGACGCCAGTTTAGTGGGGAGGTTCGAAGGTTAACTAAGTGGTAATGAAACAGTTTATTTGTCACTTCGATATTTCACAGTTTATTACTTGTTTCACAGTTTATTGCAACTAGACAGACAGAATCAAAGGGTTTTATCACTCAGTTACAAAATAAGTACACAACAACCGCTCGCGCAATAATAATGACAATCAATCCGTCCTCCCGGTCCGAATCACAGACTTTCATATCGAATGTCTGTGGTTCGAATCGACGCGGACGCGGAACGTTCACGCGCGCCCGATGATTTACATTAACCGGCGAGGTGGAACCCCTCGAGTGGTTCGTATGGGGCGGCCAGTGATGGGAGCATGCGCTATAAGAGGTAATTTCAATTTTTTTATTTCTATCAAATAAACATCAACTTATCTTGAATAATAACTAATAACAAATAATGAACGATTAAAATACCTAATAACCTGTAATAAGAAATCAAATTATGCGCAGTTCAAGTCAATAAGCATTCCCAAAATTCATTTCACGATAGAACTACCCTGTCAAAGTACTTTTATTGTCAACCACTAAGTACGAAAATGTCTTGATCTGCGGAATTTCTTCGTGAAATCGATCACGGCAGTAACGTGAACGAACAGGCCTTTCAGAACGATTTGCGAACATAAAAGTATGCACTTTTCTACACCACAGACATCCATAGGTACTGGTTCTGTTGCCTACAATTGAAAAATTATCGAGTTAATATACTATAGTATAGTACAAGCACGTACCTACAAACAAGATTGATAATGCAATTATACATAATTATTTAAAGGTTACCAATGTGTCTGTATCTGGTAAATATAACGTCGGTAAGGCATCTGATTTTAAACGTCTCCATTTTAAATTTTCGTTTGGTCCAAAAGAATCCGACGTAAAGTGTTTCGAACAAATATGACTGCTTTTTTTAATGCCCAATTTGGTCAAATTATTCGTCTAAGCCATTCACTTTTTAATTCTTCCCTTTTTGGAAATCTGTAACAAAAAAATATAGCGATATTTATTCGGCATTATTTTTCTTTTAACTCGCGCTTATCCTTTATGCACGGCTGCCGCGGGAACCAATGTTCGATAGTTTGCCACACGGACTTTAGTACATCACTATGCGAAAAAACATAACCTCTCATAGTCGACAGAAAATCTATATAAAACAGGCAAATATCGGTGTAGAATTGAACACGGGTATGATTTACAAGAACTACTATTATTGTTACTGAGTTTTTTTGTCTATGGTTTTAGGTATGATCCTGCAACTTATTAACATAAAAACTATCAGAACTTACCGATGAAATGGTATTGCTTCATTGTTGTTTTCTTTTCTTCCTGTATGCGATTTACAGCCTTCGATCGCACAAGACATTTTATTACAGTGTTAAAAAAACAATCAACACAAACAATAATAAATCACACTTTCACGAATTTTGAGAGGAAGAGCACCAAAATATTTAATTTCTCTCGGTGAAGCTGTAAACTTTCGCAAAATGCAATAGACATTTCGATGCCACCAAATTAAGATGTGATGCACGCAACGAACGATATTACAACAAAACGATACAATGATGAGACGTATTTAATTTGATGGTATTATAATTTTTAAAATACATCCAAATTACATCCAACTGACATTTGCTTGGTTCAATCTAGTGACACACCAGGAAAAAATATAAAGTAAGTGCGGTCCGGTGTTTCATTCACTCGTACACAGGAGTAATTTACGTTAGATGAGTACAATGGCTAATGCCCAGTTCTTATTTTAGCCAGGCTTCTATTTGTATTCCTTATTCTGAGGCTCCATCCAACCAAAATGCAATAGTTCACTTGCCTTACCATAGATAATATATTATATATCCAAAAATAAATTGAATTGTTACCTCCTTACAACCTAACCTCATAACCGCATAAGCAAATATAACTAAATATAAAACCTCATTGGTATAAGATATTAAAATCAATATGTGATACGAGGGTGCGGTTGTGAATTCTACCATGATTAAAATCTTTCGTAGTCCACGCGCATGGGTTTGGTCATAATTATACAAGTACATGCATTCAAATCATTCCGTATTAAAACCTCAGACATGGTTGTATATATATAGCAGAAAAAGTTATTTCAAATATTTGTTAAAATATTAAAAAATATTCGTTAAGAAAACTGTTCTTTTAAATAATATTTTCATTATGCACTATTTTTGAGTTCTTGATCAAGATTTTACGATATGAGTGTAAATAAAATATTTTTTTTCAAAAATTGTTATCATTTCATACCGTAAAGACAAGCTAGTAAGTACTTCATCCTGGAAAGCTATTTCAAGCGTCCAGGTGTCTCAATAAGTGTCTAGTGAATTTGTATGAAAATCCATTACATACCATTTGTTTATTTTTTTTAACTATCTGTGTCTATATTTTTAGGACACGAAGGAGTTAGGCGATCATAAGATTTTAAGCGGCCAGTTTAAAAAGAAAAATTAAATAAATTTCAATTTCATGTTCAGAATGTAAATATTTTATAATTTTAAACGTAACCGAGTAATATATTGCTCTTACGCCCGTGTATCATACTACGTTTTTCAATGCATAGTGAGAGGAAATAAAATAAAAATATAATCTTGTGAACTTTAAATTATGATTGGCTCAAAAGGACTGTATCCAGAGCCGTTAAACAGTGGAAAAAAGTATAAAATTTATGGTACACAGGAAAGGTTGCAGGTTAGCCAACCATTGTAACTAAATAAAAATTTTTTTATAATAAAGCCCTAGGGCAAAATAATCGACTTTCTGTTCGGTTTTGATGCATAAAAAGTGGGCCTTTATGAGCACTTGCATTGAAAATTTTATTATGCTATCCTGCAGTGTAAGGCAGGCGTCGTCCGACGATCAAACTGAACGCAGAGTTACCGGTTTTACAACACTGACGTCCAAGTTTGAGAAAAAGCAACATAACGAGATGTGAAAAAAATATTTGTAATTTGCATCGTGAATCGAATTAGTTGATTAAACGAATTTTCCGCCTTCAAGTGCTCGACTGTAAACGAATCTTTTATTGTATTTAACATTTTGAGGTAAGTTTAAATAAGGCTTCCTCGTACCCCTTCACGAAATTTTGCCCCAATATGAGCAACGTGACTTTCAATATAATAATTTAATTTGATTTTATTTAACTCCTTATCCTATACGTATATACCTAGTACAAATTGTCTCGTTTTATTTTTGAGAAAAGCACCATACATGCTTCGACCATAATTAGTCCTCCTGGACTCGTATATGAGCCTGCGGGCTCAGACTTTTAACTGACTCGTCCAGGGAGAACTCACTAACTTGGTCTCAACAGTAATTTACTATTCATTTTTATCACATATATTTTCATTATAAGCATCACATGCTGGTTTAATGAGCTGCTTCAGCCTTGGGTCTAGCTTCGATAAAAACGTTTTCATCATCTTTATTTAAGAGTATTTTTACTTATAAATCTAAAATTGGACAGACAACCCTCATGTTATGAGTAAACAATACTTGTACGAAGCACCCTCGGGCCTTGACCCTGTAACCGGATCCCTCAGGTTAGTGCCAGGAGTCCAGGACGCCACTAATACGCAGCCTGTAGTTTTGTGTGCTCTTCGGACACAACAAACACTTTTGTCCTTCTTCATACAGAATGGGTATTTGGGCACTAGTGTTCAGAAGATGAACTGTTGTACTGAAACATGTTGTTACAGTGTTACTCTCGTTAATTATTTATAATGATGAATAACATGACGATGCTTATTGTTACGATAAAATTGCTAATTCTGTTTACCATTAAATGGCTGTTTTTTTCTTATATCAACGTTTTAGCTCAAAGCGTATAATTTTAGTCTTTACGTGGATCATAAATAAAAAAAAACGTTTGTAAATTTTTTCGTGCAGAATCAAACATCGGGTCGGTATGAACTGTTTGCGGTAGAGTATTTTTGTTTTGGCATACAAATATGCTATCTTTTATACTGGAAATCAAAATGGTATCCAAAAAACCTAATAAATTAGATTAGCCGATTAGACAATACACGCGTGCTACGATATTATTTGCATGTATTGTGTTAAAATATATCACACTCCTTACCATTGTACATGAAAAACACACGTGCTTTGATATAATTTGCATGTATTGTGTTAAGATATATCACACTCTTTAGCATTGTACATGACAAACACACGTGCTTTGATATAATTTGCATGTATTGTGTTAAAATATATCACACTCCTTACCATTGTACATGAAAAACACACGTGCTTTGATATAATTTGCATGTATTGTGTTAAGATATATCACACTCTTTAGCATTGTACATGACAAACACACGTGCTTTGATATAATTTGCATGTATTGTGTTAAAATATATCACACTCCTTACCATTGTACATGAAAAACACACGTGCTTTGATATAATTTGCATGTATTGTGTTAAGATATATCACACTCTTTAGGATTGTACATGACATATACACGTGCGCAGGACGGCTATACTGACTCAGTGTGCCCAAATTGTATTAAACAACATTTTCCAACATTCACCCTCTGCAACTTTAATTGAGTAATTCAATAGTTATTATATTAGCGTCTTGTTCACAGTGAATGGCCGCCACCGTAAACGTCGTTATTGGCAGGCAATATTGACGCCTCTCAGGTTTAATTAATTCTTTATTTTGTTAACTACCGATACGTACATCGACAAACTGATTAACAGCCTTAGTGCAATGTTCGAGTCTATAGCGTTCAATTTCGTAGTGATTGTCTGTCTCATCTTAATTGGAAAATGTGTTGTAATCATATTTTATGATAGACATGAAAATAAAAAACGTTTATTTATTTCCTTACAAGTTTATAATTACAATGGTTGGGTCTCTCCTTTTAAGTTTTGCCAAAACTTGTATTAGAAGAGGCCCCTCTCTCTTATGTGCCTTCAATTTTTGTATTACATATGAAATATATTTATTTTTTCTTAGTATCTATTTACTTAATAACTATTTACTAAAATATATATTACAGTGTTTGAAAGGGTGTGTCTGAATGTGTGTCTGTGTATTGTCAGTATTTGATTGTGGGTGTGCTTTATTTTGTGGATTTTAAGGTAGGATATGTTATTATAATGTTATAATTAGCGAAGCCCATCACACCCTCACCAATAGCAGTCGCCGTAGCCGTGTCGGCTTGGAGACCATCATAATTAGCTAATTCTGTTTTTGTTTGTGTAATAAAGTTTTCACGTCGGTTCCGAAATAATTTATATTAGCGACGTGCACGGTTATAATACAGAGCTCTGAAATTAAGTGTCGGGAGTCAAATAAATAATATCTTAATCACCAACGCGAATTAGCTTTATATATCAGGTATTCGTGTCAAAATTTACTTATGTAAAAAGTAGTATATACATCCCTTATTCCTGCCCAAAATTTAGGACTTTTAGAGTTTCTAAGTCTGGCTATAATGCTTTATATTCGATTAACAAAAAGTCATGTGAGAATTCGAGATTTTTTATTTACTGAGGGAAAAGTTCACATCACATTACCACTTTATTTCTCTCTCCTCTCAGTTAATAATTCCTACAGACTTTTAGGTACTATGAACGAGATTACTGGATACAGTTTCTCACTCTCTTTACAGCTTCTATTTTTAGGTTTTCATAATTTAGATTTTTGCTGTGAATGATATATGAATACTTAGTTCTTATGTTAGGAACCCTTTCTGGTTTAGGGGCGGGGTCTTTGTGGACTGTGGTCTCTGAGAATGGTCCGTGACTACACAAGCCCTGCCTGGTGCTCGCGTTGAAAGCAGAGTTGGTGTAGTCTGCATCAGGGTTTCTTTTGATCATATCTGCAGAGGGTTCCGTCTACACGTCAACTAAGAAAATTTGGAATTGACTTGATCAAGTAGTAGGAGTGATGAATGAAAGTTTTGTGAGGGTTTTGTATGACTGAGTAAATTCTAGAGACTTTAGGTTCTGAGGAATAATCTAGGTTGCTTGAAGGATTTTGCATCGACCCCTTTTTCAAACCCAAACAACTGCAATATTATATTGTACCCGCACACATTTTACTATATTATCCGATATTTACATAATAATTTATCTAATTAAAATAAAACATCTTTTGCAACTTACGAAGCTATGAAAAGTGTTATTTGATGAACGTCTCGCAGAGTATTAAATCAAAAGAGTTCTTTATAAGTGTATTAATCATATTGTGTTCGTGTACCTATGGATTTTGGCGAAAGATTTGAACTATAGGAACTTCCAGTATAAATCTTAGTCGTATCATTTTACAAATAACCAGAACATTAGATTTTCTTAAATACTTTATTTTCCGTTGTTGAATTATGATATACATTGTTTTAAACATAAACGTTTTGTAACATAACGTTTGTCTTAATCTACTAGACAATCAAGCAAATAAATCACGGCCAATGATTTTGTTTGTAATTAATAAATCGAATTCAAATTCAAATAGTTTATTTTGCAAAGCAGGTATAGATATATACACTTTTTACACGTCAAATTTAATCTAATAAAGAAAATATATGCAATAAAATAGTAAATGTACATGAACTAAATTAAAGGTTTATTTAATTTATGTAGCAATATATTTATGATTAAAATGATACGTAAAATATATATTATACAAGGTAAAATCCAATCTGCCGCCCGAACCCATACCGGAGACCCGGCCAGGGACCAGGAACAAGGTTCAATGATCACCAACCGAGCCCCCAGCACGAATCCAGGCGGCCGACAAAATCCCATCCTATACACTACATACTAATAGGTTACATATATAAATACATGCCTACCTCCGCCCATTCGATTAGTCTTGCTAAGAAGAACGGGCAAGAAACTTAGCAAGATCATGTCATTTTTTTTTAACATAAAACTTATACGAAACAACAAAAGACTTATATCTACTTTAACCCAGGGATAAGAAAATACAAGACAGCAGGAATTCAGGTTAATGAAAAAAAGAAAAACATATATATCTTTGTCTACCTGTCTCATATAGTCTTTTTATATTTACAGTCTGTAATTAATTAATGTTTACATCTTAGAGGAATCATAAGTTAGGAAGTTATACTACTTAATTAAATTATAACTTACTATCGTTATCACTGTAACACCATGCTTCACCATCATCCAAATATTCACTTATTTTACAGTATGCCTTTTTCAAGTTTAAATTCTCTGACAAAGTAAGGACCTCTTTTGGAAGTTTATTGTAAAATATTATACCATGTCCTACGAAAAAGGTACTCACCTTAGCGAGTCTGATTTTTGGAAAAGCCAGTTTATGCTTATTTCTGGTTTCCTTACAATGTTGCTCACCAAGCCTTGGGAAAGACTCAAAATTTTTTCTGACATATCTTAGGACTTGGTAAATATATTCACAAGGAACCGTTAATATATTCCTTTCTTTGAACATTTCTCTTAATGAATCCCGGTGCTTCATATTATAAATAGTCCGAATTGCTCTCTACTGCAAAACAAAGACTGCGTCTGTATCCGCGGCTCTATCCCATAACAGGGTATGACATAATGCTGTGAAAGTAACTAAAATAGACTAGTCTAGCAGTATCTACATCAGTAATTTGTCTTATTCGTCTAACAGCGTATGCGGCCGAACTTAGTCTACCACATAGGGCTTCTATGTGGGGACCCCACTGTAGACGAGAGTCTACCGTAATGCCTAAAAACTTAGTTTCGTTAACTAACTCCAGCTTGGACCCCTGCAAAAGCAAATTACCATCCACTTGAATTACATTTGGTAACGTAAATTTTATACACTTTGTCTTATTTGCGTTTAAAATAAAATTATTTACAGTAAACCAATCAAGCACCAGTGATAAAGTTGAATTCGCGTCGTCAAGGATATCTTTACGTTTATTAACTTTTAAAATAAGTGTGTCTTAAGTATACTGCGTATGCTGCAATGCTTAAGTGTCCATTGGTTTCTGTAAATTAGAACACTTATATTCAAAATTTACTCAATAGTTTCTCAACAAAACCTTATTACCTATGTATTATGAATACGTGATAGTAAATTCTCTAGCTTTTATACTTTGAATGTTATTAATACCTAAAATACGTCGATTTCGTCACTCACTCACTCACTGATGATCATCAAAAGTCTAAATCCTGAAGTCCTAGAAAGCTGATATTTAGTATGCAAGCTAAGACTAGCACACAAACAACAAGAAAATTAAGAAATTTGTAACTTTCACCCTCCAACCCCTCTTAAGGGGGTCTGGTTCTGTATTAAATAAAAAATTCAATTCCAAACTTCCTGAAGTCCTAGAAAGCTGAAATATCGTATGCAGGCTAGGACTAGCCCACAAAAACAACAAGAAAATTAATAAATATCTAACTTTCACCCTCCAACCCCTCTAAAGGGGGGTCTGGTTCTGTATTAAATAAAAATTTCAGTTCTAAACTTCCTAGAGTCCTAGAAATCTGAAATTTGGTATGAAGGTTAGGATTAGCACACAAACGATGAAAAAATGAAGAAATCTGTAACTTTCATCCGCCAACCCCACTTAAGGAGGGTCCGGCTCTGTAATATTAAAAATATATTCCCAACTTCCAAGTCCTAGAAATTTTTATTTTATTATTTGCCGTGATAGAGGCCATAGTAACAAACAGGTAGGTATTCTGTAAAATTAGTAATCCAGTAATTATCAGTGGCTATCTATAACGGCTGAAGCCGCGCCGCCCCGGACGGTCCTCCAAGCGCGGAAAGACAAGTTTTTAATTCTTTCAGACTAATGCAGAAGGCACTACGTGTCGTTTACATCACGATATACTCGTAACTCGCTTGCGAGCTGCCCGTCAAATACTCGAATGAACTTTTTCCTACATGTTGAAATCGTTACTAATATTAGTTATACTCTTGATGGTACTCTCTGGTAGCTGACTGATTTCTATTCTATTATTGAAAGTGAAGTTTAGTTAGTTAGACATCGTCGTCGAAAACTAAGGTCCGGTTGCTTGTACCTGAATTGACAGCAATTGTGCAGAAGACTCCAGCCAGACTAGAATTGCTCATGTTACTGCGCGCGCAGATAAATACTGTATTCTTGTACTGAGGACGTAGAAACTTATTGTGATTCCGAGTCTTATTCTTGAGCTAAAGATAAAAGTAAGGCAATAAGAGTTATATAATTATTTTTAATAACGGTCTTAAACATGAACTTGCACCTGAAAAAACAAAATTTGAAATAATTAATAGAGCATTTGTACACCTTGAGCAGTTTACGATCTGTATCGCGTATGCCATCACTATCCATAAAAGCCAAGGGCTAAGTTTAAATAATACTTTCATTGATATCGGCTCATCGACGTTTTCTTCTGGGCATACTTATGTAGCACTTTCAAGGGTGACTGGTTTGATAGGTGTTCACTTTATTAATATTGACTTTGCAACAGTCAGCATAGTTGAATAGAATCACTTAATAACTAAGTACCGCCCTGATCTATCGCTTACTGCAAATAATAAGACAACAAGAAAAAGAGGCAAAGATAGGGAGTGGGGTATAAAAAAGTTTTAGCAATGGCGCAAGAAATGTAGCCTGAAAAAACAAAAGACGAAGAGCATCATACAGAAAGAAATGAAATCCCATCAAAAACATTTCATGTAAACTATCGCCAAGACACAAGCTCAAAACGCTTTTGCTGTTAAAAAGTTATCAGATCTCATGTAGAGCCAAGCCCTCTACTCTACAAGGCCTAACTCTACAAGCCCTAACTCTACAAATCCTACATCTTGATCAAAAAGTATGGCTTGGCCGTTTCGCAGCCGTCAAACAGACACTCCCATTTATGTCATGCAATAGTGCCATGAAACGGCCAAAGCCATACTTTATGATCAAGATGTAGGGTTTGTAGAGTTAGGGCTTGTAGAGTTAGGCCTTGTAGAGTAGAGGGCTTGGCTCTACATGAGATCTGATAACTTTTTAACAGCAGAAGCGTTTTGAGCTTGTGTCTTGGCGATAGCTTACATGAAATGTTTTTGATGGGATTCTAATTTACAAAAACCAATGGACACTTTGCTATGGCAGAATATACAGTACATAGATAAATAAGGTTTTGTTGAGGAACTTTTAAGTAAATTTTGGATATAAGTGTTCTATTTCGATTAATTAGAAAAAGGCGGGTTTTTTACAATCCGGCAGCTAAAGATTGGACAAATTTGGCTCGATAAAATATTTATTGATATACGGCCTTTTTCGACACCTTTTCTGCTGGTTTATCAATTTGGAATTACATATGGACTGCCATTATATTTTATTTGATAGGTTTTAACAGTATCTAAGACTTGGTTAAATGAAATTTTGATAGAAACTTGAGTACAATATTTTATATTAATAAAAATCTTACTTTTTGCTACTTTTTCCCGAAAATGCAAAGTTTAAATTAATCCGCTTATCTCTCTTCCTCCCTCTAACTAATGAACAAGTTTGTCGTCACTACATGTTCTAAAGAGGGTTTGTTCATTTCATATAGTCAAGCCTCAGAGTCTGGCAGGCACCAAGCACGTAGCCAGAATTCTGCTTTGGAAGGGGCTTGTTGCTGGGATACAATTAAATAAAACTGTTCTGTTAAATTGTAAATATTATATTTACAGAAAGATTTGGATTTCCGGGGCGGGAACGTACCACCCATTACGTAGGGACATAATAAATTACGCAGGGACTCAATAATCTTTGGTAAAACATGGATGTCCGACTGTGGACTGTGACTTGCACTCCAAGAAAAATTCAACGTCTTCGGCGATTTATGTCGTGACGATATTTTCATATTTTTTTTTTAGAAAGCGTAATTGTAGGTATTTGAAAAAATTTGAAAACTTTGCGGTTCGCATTTGCTATTATATTTCAAAATTTGCCTAAATAAAATATTTTTTTAACTCTTATTGAAGTAAAAATCATATCCAAAATAATAACCGATAATCCCAACTACAGCTTTGTGGAAACTTCTGAAGAGCCGATAGAGAACGAGCTTTGATCGGAAAACCATAATACCTTTAGACTAATATAGAATCGATACACGCACTGAACTACGGTAACAGTAACAAGTTGTTAGTTACGACACTATTGTCTGGCGACGATGTGCACCGGACTTTATCTGGAACTGCAGGCAGGTTTCAGGGGAAGTTTGTTCAATGCAGAGATATATTTTAGGGTTGACTGTAGTTTTCAAGTGGTTTTGGATATTTAAGACTTTTGCAGTAAAAGTACAAAATTATTTCAATAGTTGTTAGATTCCGGTAAGTAGCTGTCGTTTAAGTTTTTTAAATCACAAAAAGTCATAAAGAATTTAAGTTTTAAAACAATGGAAAACTTCAATTAAAAAACATAATTGGTTGATCTGCTTAGTGTAAAATATCAGTAACTTATTATAGGGAAGTACTTAATCCTAATTTTCGTACTACAATATAAGAAAATTACTGCCAAATTTAGTCATTTTTATTATTTTTCACATTTAGTATTGATATGTACTTTATACTACACCTGCTCGGAAAGTACCTTCTTTCTTTGTTGAAAACGATGCAGAAAGTACGTCATTACTGTCATACAAATATGCGGGCGGCAAAAGTGTATGAAAATTCATTGTTAACGTGCTTGAGCGGGCAGAAAAAGTATATGCAAATCCATTGTTAACGTGTTTTTTTTTTTTTTTTTTAAATAACATAAAGAATGAGCAAGTGGCCAAGTGGCCAGTATTATTTTGCGAACTCGTACATAAAACTCGAAAAATGATACTGGCCACTTGCTTTTCCTGCACATAATAAAAAATAAGAAGGAAATAAAAGGTTGGAAAAAAGGCGCGAAGACGTGATGGCGTCGTTTTTTTGTTTTATTGAAAAAATATTGCATTTTGGGTGTTTTGATCAACAATAGTGATAGGATATTGTGAATTAAAATCGCCGTAACCTGTGTAGTGTGTTGTTCAATGGAACAAAAGTGCGGGCTGTGCCTTTTCGTGTGTTTTTTCTAACCCTGTTGTATTTGCGTTACAAGGCTATCATTATAGCGGAAACGACAGGACAGTGACTTAGACAGGACAGACCTTTCAGATGATCCTCAACAGAAGAGGATAGTGCATATAAACATAAAAAACTATAACGTCAAACATGGCTGTATGGGCTAAGATCCCTTTGCCTTTCCACTTAGTGGGAAAATGAAAAAAAAAAAGTGACAATCGCACGCGAGTCAGTCGGTTTCTTTTATTGTATCTTGATTAAAAGTAAAATGATACTATTTCCTCGCAGGTGTAGTATAAAGCACTATGTATCACTCGGGAGAAAGTGCGATTCCCAACTCGTGTGTATTGAGGCCCTTGGCTTCGCCTCGGGCCTCAAACTACACCCTCGTTGGTAATCTTCCCCTTTCTTCCCTCGGTGAACAATGTACTATTAAATGACTCCGATTTCATTTAATATACAATAAAAATACTTTTCTGAGCTCTAATATCTACTTCAGGAACGAGACTGTAAGTACCATAACTACTACAGGGATAAGTCTGTAAATATCATAACTACTACAGGAACACGTCTGTAAGTATCATAACTACAGCAGGGACAAGTCTATAAGTACCATAACTACTAGAGGGACAAGTCGGTAAGTACTATAACTATTACAGGAACAAGTCTGTAAGTACCATAACTACTACAGGAACAAGTCTGTAAGTATCATAACTACTACAGGAACAAGTCTGTAAGTACCATAACTACTACAGGAACAAGTCTGTAAGTACCATAACTACTACAGGAACAAGTCTGTAAGTATCATAACTACTACAGGAACAAGTCTGTAAGTATCATAACTACTACAGGAACAAGTCTGTAAGTATCATAACTACTACAGGAACAAGTCTGTAAGTATCATAACTACTACAGGAACAAGTCTGTAAGTATCATAACTACTACAGGAACAAGTCTGTAAGTACCATAACTACTACAGGGACAAGTTTGTAAGTATCATAACTACTACAGGGATAAGTCTGTAAGTAGCATAACTACTACAGGTATAAGTCTGTAAGTAGCATAACTACTACAGGGATTAGTCTGTAAGTACCATAACTACTACAGGGATAAGTCTGTAAGTATCATAACTACTACAGGGACAAGTCTGTAAGTACCATAACTACTACAGAGACAAGTTTAAGTACGATAACTACTACAGGGACGAGTCTGTAAGTACCATAACTATTACAGTAACACGTCTGTAAGTATCATAACTACAATAGAGACAAGTCTGTAAGTACCATAACTACTACAGGGACAAGTCTGTAAGTACCATAACTACTACAGGGACGAGTCTGTAAGTACCATAACTACTACAGGGATAAGTCTGTAAGTACCATAACTACTACAGGGACAATTCTGTAAGTATCATAACTACAACAGAGACAAGTCTGTAAGTACCATAACTATTACAGTAACACGTCTGTAAGTATCATAACTACTACAGGGACAAGTCTGTAAGTACCATAACTACTACAGGGACGAGTCTGTAAGTACCATAACTACTACAGGGACAAGTCTGTAAGTACCATAACAACTACAGGGACAAGTCTGTAAGTACCATAACTATTACAGTAACACGTCTGTAAGTATCATAACTACAACAGAGACAAGTCTGTAAGTACCATAACTACTACAGGGACAAGTCTGTAAGTACCATAACTACTACAGGGACGAGTCTGTAAGTACCATAACTACTACAGGGACAAGTCTGTAAGTACCATAACTACTACAGGGACGAGTCTGTAAGTACCGTAACTACTACAGGGATAAGTCTGTAAGTACCATAACTACTACAGGGACAATTCTGTAAGTATCATAACTACAACAGAGACAAGTCTGTAAGTACCATAACTATTACAGTAACACGTCTGTAAGTATCATAACTACAACAGAGACAAGTCTGTAAGTACCATAACTACTACAGGGACAAGTCTGTAAGTACCATAACTACTACAGGGACGAGTCTGTAAGTACCATAACTACTACAGGGACAAGTCTGTAAGTACCATAACTACAACAGAGACAAGTCTGTAAGTACCATAACTATTACAGTAACACGTCTGTAAGTATCATAACTACAACAGAGACAAGTCTGTAAGTACCATAACTACTACAGGGACAAGTCTGTAAGTACCATAACTACTACAGGGACGAGTCTGTAAGTACCATAACTACTACAGGGACAAGTCTGTAAGTACCATAACTACTACAGGGACAAGTCTGTAAGTACCATAACTACTACAGGGACAAGTCTGTAAGTACCATAACTACTACAGGGACAAGTCTGTAAGTACCATAACTACTACAGGGACAAGTCTGTAAGTACCATAACTACTACAGGGACAAGTCTGTAAGTACCATAACTACTACAGGGACAAGTCTGTAAGTACCATAACTACTACAGGGACAAGTCTGTAAGTACCATAACTACTACAGGGACAAGTCTGTAAGTACCATAACTACTACAGGGACAAGTCTGTAAGTACCATAACTACTACAGGGACAAGTCTGTTAGTACCATAACTACTACAGGGACAAGTCTGTAAGTACCATAACTACTACAGGGACAAGTCTGTAAGTACCATAACTACTACAGGGACAAGTCTGTTAGTACCATAACTACTACAGGGACAAGTCTGTAAGTACCATAATTATTCAACTCTAACTTAATATAAAATAAGTAACTGCTACTAGTAACTCTTGTTCAAGTGCAAACAACAATCACATTTTATGTTTAAGATACTGTTTTTATTATAATTTATTTTTGTTTAGTCTCGTATTTTGTTTCGATAATATAAATTTATTTAATAAGGTCTTGTATTAAAACAATAAAGATATTTCTACCTGTAGTAAACATTTATTTTTTATTGTCTTATTATTAACAGCTATACTCAATAAATAAGTGAAGCTTGAAAAAATAATATTATATGTTTTTTCACGTATAATTATTATTAGGTAGTGAAGTTATGTTTTATAATAATAACTTATTATTATTACAGATGAGCTTGTATGACTAGATTGATGGATGTGGAAGATTCGAAAGAGGTGTTTCTGGATCGTAGCAGATGGAAATCTGTAGTCTCTTCCTATCCCTCTGGGAGACAGACGTGAGTATATGTTATATTCCATCTGCTACGATCCAAATACACCTCTTCCTCCTCTTTCACATCCATTAATCTAGTCATACAAGCTCTTCTATTCCGGGTACTTTAACATGGCCCTTCTTCGATATGTCGCCAATTTGGTCACCATACTTACTTCTAGGGCGCGGGCGGCCTGTTCGAGCTGTACCTTCCACTTGCGCAACATACATTTCTTTCATCACTCTACTTTCGTCACTCTCTACATGTCCAAACCACCGAAGCATTCCTTTTTCAATTCTAGTATGTGGAACTCATTTCCACTGCGCAGTTTCTGGTAAGTAATGTGGAAGCTATATACCAACAGATCACACAGCATTAGATCGCACAGCTTACCGGGCGGCCCCGAGCTTACCTATCGCGCGCCCTGTCGTCAACGCCCGCTGAGAGGACAAAATATATGAAGTTGTATAGAGCCGTCCACGAGTCACCGCGGTGCACCTTGTGGACAGTCGGGCGGCCTGCATGGCGGCGGCGGCAGTGCGTGCGTACTAGCTCACGGCGAGGCGGCCACAGCTCAGAGCCGCGTGACCGACGAGCAACGCACGCAATCATTATCGAGTATATGATAGTAGGTTATAATTTAATTAAGTAGTATATTTTCTTAACTTATGATTCCTCTACGGTGTAAACATTAATTAATTACAGACTGTAAAAGAAAAAAGACTATAAGAGACAGGTAGACAAAGATGTATATGTTTTTCTTTTTTTCATTAACCTGAATTCCTGCTGTCTTGTTTTTCTTATCCCTTGGTTAAAGTAGATATAAGTCATATATTGTATAGTATAAGTTTTATGTTGAAAAAAAAGACATGGTCTTGCTAAGTTTTTTGCCCTTCTTCTTAGCAAGACTAATCGAATGGGCGGAGGTAGGCATGTATTTATATATGTAACTATTAGTATGTAGTATATAGGATGTTTGGTCGGCCGCCTGCATTCGTGCTGGGGGTTCGGTTGGTGAGGGCTCATTGAACCTTGTTCCTGGTCCCTGGCCGGGTCTCCGGTATGGGTTCGGGCGGTTGATTGGATTTCACCTTGTATAATATATATTTTACCTATCATTTTAATTTATATATTCGTATTAGGTATATAAATTAAATAAACCTTAAATTTAGTTCATGTACATTTATTATTTTATTACATTTTTTTTATTCAATTAAATTCGACGTGTGAAAAGGGTATTATATATGTATACCTGCTTTGCAAAATAAACTATTTGAATTTGAATTTAGGTTTCACCCGATTTTTTCTTTTTTTTTTGACTTCATCTAAAAAGATATCAGATTTTAGTCAGAGTCGTGCTACTTGACATCGCCATCCTGAGTTCAATAGCTCCGATGCAGTCGCAGCCGCCGCACCGCCGCTGCGCCGCTACTAACCGAGTCATGGCATGGTAACGGTCGTCGCAAGGCGCACCTCGCCCCGGTATTAACTCGATGTATGTGTTTATTTGCTCGCCTCAATTAAAAATAACGATTCTATTTTTTTTAAAGTCACGGTGAATCTGCAAATATTTACTTAAAATAAATGTGAATTGCGTTTTCTTTAGAATGAGGCTTCGTTATTCTATTTCTACTTACAACAAATTTAAACTATTTACTTTGTAAACTATTCAGCAGTCGGTAACCTATTGATTCCAGAAAGTTCTTATATTTTGATATTTTATGTTATTTATCAGCCTCAATCTCCAGGCTGTATCGTGTAGGCAGTCGGCGCCAGTCTAGATCATTTATTTCCTATCCCTTAGAGCGGTGGTTCCCAAACTGTAGTAATGGCACACAAATATTTACAAAGCGGTGAGCAAGTGGACACAACAATACCCGCAACCCCTGACATTATATAGAAGTTCGTTCCAGCTATGCGAGCACATACGCGTCGATCAGATAAATTTGACAGATAGAATCGATAAATTCTAAACGATAACCTTTATTGCAATTAATTAAGAGTTACATTTTATTTATCGAAT
Organism: Ypsolopha sequella; assembly: GCA_934047225.1. Classification (NCBI taxonomy): domain Eukaryota; kingdom Metazoa; phylum Arthropoda; class Insecta; order Lepidoptera; family Ypsolophidae; genus Ypsolopha; species Ypsolopha sequella. The sequence goes on along the minus strand of OW203990.1, from coordinate 1,495,870 downwards.
CGATGTCGAGTCGATACCAAGTTCATGCTAGTACCCCAGTCTCGGTGCAAAATGTACAACTTAAAATTGTTTTTCTTATTATTTTTTAATAAAGTGTTTGAAATACCTAGTATTAGTGTTTTATATTGTTTTGCGACTATTGTTTAATATTAATTATGGTTGTTTTAGCAGAGTTGCGTCATTTTGTGGATTATAGTTCGCGTGAAAATCCATATCAACTTAAGTTACTGTGGAAATTCATTTATAAAGTGGTAATGAGACAAGTAACACAAATTTTGTGGAAAAGTCTAGTTAACATTAAAGAATGGTCGCAAAATGCCATAAATCAAAGTTATTTAATTTACTAGTTAATTACTTTTTATTCAGACGAGCACCAGCCTGTTTACACACGATTGTGTGTGTGTGTCATAGGTAAAATCAATAAATAAATAATTTTATTGAATAAATAAATAAAGATGTATCCAATTTCTTTTGTGGTGTGCGTGCACGCAGCGAACGGCCGGCAGTTACGGTTCCGTATAAGGTCGGATGCACAACTTCAAATGACCATTTTACATTGTGTAAGCTGATCAATCGGTTAAATAAAAATAACATCGATAGTAGAGTATACGGTTGATCTATTTATTAAAACAAATAAAGGAAAAGTTTTAAATTTGCTCGGTATAAAAATTACGAATTTACCTCTAAATTTCAGGTTTCTTTAGTGTTAAAGGGCCTTCCTTAAATCATAAAGCTTTGAAGTTCGTATTAAAAAGAAGTGAAAAATGAACCCGTCTTAGAATACTTTAATTATTTCATCTAGAAACGGAGTTATTAAATAAAAACGTAGTCATCTCATTGATGGCCCACTAAGGGCCGAAATATATTTCAAGTTTTAAATTTTCTTTTATTTATAATATTATATTTAAAGTTATATATGTGTACCTCTAAATACAAAATTTATTATATTTATTTGTATGTATATTGTATCTAAATGACATTCAAACATAAAAATATATTGTGCAAGTTTATTTAGATAGGAATATATAATACAAAAAACAAGTAAGTTGTTAGGCATTATGTCAAATTTGGTATCCCACTGCCTAAAATTATAATGTCTTCACCACACAAAGGTTGGCTGGAAGAAATCGCTTTAAGTGGTGAATCCGCCCTAGACAATAATGTGTGTTCAAAAATTGTATTCATTAATTCATTCTTGATAGCCCTCTGCGTATCCCAGTCGTACTTCGAAGTGGTAGTAATTCGTAATTCTTTGAAAATAGCATTTGTTCATCAATTTTATTTATGGAACTAATTTGTGTGGCAAGACTAAAAATTTATTCTGACGAGGTAAATCTATTCGGATGAAATTTTCTATAGATTTTCAGTTTCAGAGTTAAATGACGCAATAAAGTTTGGGAACCACTGCGCTGCTTTAGAAGATTGATGGCTGTTTTAGAAGAAACAACAAGTTTAATTTTACATTCAATTTATTCAAGTACAAGGTGTCTGGTATCTTCCAAGTATACAAGTATCAATATTTGCAAAACAGTATTTATTCGACTATTTTAAAATTCACACGTCTATTTATTTTTGTAGGTAAATGACTCTTATTGTTAATTATATGGTCACTTATAAAAAAAAAAACAGTAATGGGCTAAAGCAAGACAATTTGATATTTCACTTAATGCTGTAAATACAAAACACGTCTTAAAATAACTTATAACTTAACAAATATAACAGGGGTATCAATATTAGTTATTAATAAAACAGGCGGAAAACTTACGCCTGTTTTATTAATAACTAATATTGTTATAATATTAGTTATTAATAAAACAGGCGTAAGTTTTCCGTAGGCGTAATATTAATAACTAATAATCACAGACAACTCTAAAATTGTAAAAGAAAGCTTGAATTTTTTTACACCTAAGTGTAGACCGAAACGTGTTATTTTAAACTGTAGCTGATGTTATTTCGGTAAAAAAAATGTTATTAAAAATATACATATAGTTCAAAGTTTGTGCAGGTCATCCTAAATTGTACAACCATCCTATTTAATCACTAAAATCAATAAAAGAATATACAATAAGATTAAATTTTTACACAAACAAATTTCGTAGATACGTGTGTATTTTTAATATTTTTTCAATTTGATGTTGCCCACTTAAATGAAAAATAAAAATGCTTGCTTATGTATAAAAATTTAGATGAAACTGGCCTTTTAACATTGCCTCAGTGACGGTGTGCGATGCTTCATGTTGTCCGGACAACGCATCGTGTACCTTTGTATCACGTATTGCATACAAGAGCGATACACATCATTCTGCAAACATACAGTGCACGAAATGTTAAGGAACCGATACCGAATTATATAGCTACAGCCCGTTTGCTCGAGTTTTCACGCTTTGATACGGTGACGCAGAGGCAGCTTACTCGAGCCGAATGGCCACGTGTCAGTTACTTCGGAGACACAGCGCGTGTTGTATGGACGCCAGTAACACCGCGCACACCCACTTTGTATCTGCGACATTTCATCAACATTAAATATTTATTTTCACATTAGATCCAGGGTATATATTTTAGCTTGCGTGTGTACTGTAAACTATTTCAGCAAACGAACTGCAGACGTAACCAGAGATCAAAGTACACCGTAGTTGCAGGTTGAGTTATTCCGCTTGCGCTGCACAGCGTGAAGAGCCACTAGACATCAATATAATATTTTAGTAGACATAGGTAGGTACCCAAAAACATTACGTAGAAATCCTATAACGAAAAGAGGTAACTATCACTGATATGTCGGACTAAGGGTTCGAATAGTTATGTGCTCATATTTCTTGTATTTAAAATTTCATATGTTATTGGATTGCTTCTGTTACGTTAATTCAGATTGTATATTGCATTTTCGAGTTCTTGATTAAATAGCTAAGTCGATTATAAATCATAGCTACTGCAAGGTTTAGTTAACTGCTTTTTTCGAAGCCTTTCAGAAGGTAAGTATATTTTGGTTATGTTTTCTTTATTAAAACTATGTAAAAAAAAAGATATATATATATATATTTCAAATCACTAAACGTAATATAAATACATTTATAATCGACTTAGCCTTTTTTATGTATAAAGCTTAATATGAGTCCCTAAAAATCTTCTAACATTGCTTGGAACATTCAGCTAATTTTATTTATTCATACACATATATATATAATATATATCATATTCGTATGTCTATAGTTATATATCATATACATTTTTACAGGTAAGTATCTAACAAAGGAGCTTTTCTAGAAGCTTTTAACGAAGTTATACATTATCTACTAATTTATACAGAGTATAAAGATCGAATCTATGAAATTGTTCAGTAGTAATATACGTATATTACGTTTTTGTATGACAATGTATCTGTTAATTGTTCATAAACAATGATTTAATACTTAATAACAATAATTAAATTACTATTTATTATTACAATACTACGATCAGGTCTCACATTACCCATTACTTAACTAAATACTTGTACATCTAACACCAAACACAGCAAAATAACACAGCAATAGATTTACAGAAATGCTTTTATTTTAAGAAAAACATATTTAATAACACTTGATGTAAACCTTAAATTTCGTACGATTATTTATTATAACGTATAGATATCTATTCACTCCTGAAACTGTTGCTGTAATAATTATACTTATATTTACAATCAATTCTATCAGTATAAATATAGATTTTTTTATCCAAATTTTGAAGACAACAATATCTACAATTATTAAAATTTTACACAACTTATTTACTTATTATATAGGTACCTATATCTATAAACAAAACTAAAGTTATATTATTATTATAGTAGGTACGCACAGATTGTGAGATGGTATACTAATAAACAAGCTGAAAATATCTGAAATATATTTTCATTATGGTTTTCATTTTATTTTAAACCAGCTTTGTATTTTTGTTAAATTGTTCTTTTTTAGAAATATCATTTATTTATGTGTTGCTTAACTAAAAACAGCCTATTATAATTTAATATTTGTACACAAAACTATAAACAGTAATTTATATACCAGCTTATAACTGGTGTTACTATTTTTGAAATAAAGAAATTTTCATTTTCATTTTTATTTGTATAAAAATATTGATTTATTTATCGCTTTGCAATTCATTAAATTAATCTTTATCAAAGCAACATCACCCAAAAAACATTCCTTTAGAAGGAAAATATGCGAATCAGTCTTGCAAGCTTTTGACTTTTAACTTTGGTGCACTTAGCTATGATACTTGGTACACACCCAAATACACACCTACTGTCATGTGTTATGTACAGGCATCACAAATACGTCATCTTTACAACTAATGTGATGTTTAAATGTAAAAAATAAACAAATGTACGAAATTATGTTAGAGATACAACAAAAGTTATGTGTTTATTTTAATTTTGTAGGATAAAATTATACTTAAAGTATTCCAAGCATCTGAAAAACCAATTGGATATACGGCCTCATGCCTCTTTGGGCTTGAGGTATTCCATTAATTATACCCTTATACGAGTAAAAAAGTATGTACACTGGTTTATGTGTGACGTAACACTGAAATAACGTAAGTTTATCTATTAATGTGTCAGGGCTGATAACAAGTCGGTGTTATCCAAACTCACTGCACGTCGCTGCAGAAATTATAACAGCAGCTAAAACCATTATTTTCACTGAGGTTTGAAAGGTCTTAAAATTTGCGAATTTTTGCAACATGTTATGTACAAACATATATTTATAGGGTGTCAGTATTGCCTGAATTTTACGTCCAGCGATATTAATATAACTTTAAATTTACTTTTAAATCTAGTATTAAAAAATTATGGTCGTATTTAAAATTACTGAACATTGAGAAATAAAGATTTTTAATCATCATCTAGGAATATTTTTTATGCTTTTCTGCAAAAGTTATTTTAATCAAAATTGTACCTTTGTACAAATTTAGTTAGTTAATAATCCATAATTTTGAACGTACTCAATTAAGTAGTGTATTACAAAAATAAATACACATTTGTGTTGATTTGGCGTAACACGACTTAACTTATTTGACAGGACTAACCTTATTTTAAGCGTCCTGTCTTTTTCTTGCTATATCGGAAAAACAAGGACAGAATACTTAAATATAGTTTAGTCCTGTTAAATAAGTTAAAATTTGCTGCACCGAATCGACACCAGTATCCATCTACGTACAAGGCACGACATTAAATAAAAAAGTCTAAAAATTGACAAGTAAAATGTATATGAAAAAAAATCTTTACTTCTCCATCGTGTATATATCCAGAATGATAACTTCTACTTGTTTATAATTATTTGTGAAACATTTGTGCAATATAAGCGGCATTGCCATTACCTACGGATTGTCATTAAAACACCGTACATTTAAAATATTCTAATAATAATAATCATATGCTGTTTTACAGCTTTATCAACCTACATTTTAAAAATATACTATTAAATAAACTGAAAAAACCTTTGCATAGAGGAATCCAGAAAAAGTTTGCGTTTTCTCATGTACCAATATACATTGTTTATAAAAGGTAATCAGTTAGATCACGGTAGGTCCGTTTAAATATTATTAAATGGTAATAACAAGTTTTTAATAATATAAAAAAGAGTATTATTAATATATATTATACATTTTAGGTACGTGTTATTTAAATAACTCTAATATACATTAAAACAATATTATACCTAGTTAAACATTCAAACTTTCTCTGGCCACCTGAGTCTAACATAAAAAATGTTGTATTACATAAAACTTTTATTTAAGAGCGGGTACCGTCTCAAGCGCTACGAAAAAAATAATACTATGACAGAAATAAATTTCTGTGTTTGAACACTTGGCGATTTATCCATCGCAAGGAGATATAAATTAACATTATATCATTGCAGTATAGAAACGCGGAAAGAAAAGTAAATCTGGATGTGAGGAGCTCTGAACCGGGATTCGGACCTGGAACCTCTCGCTTACCGGGCGATTGCTCTAACCACTGAGCTATCCAGGTCTCAACACAACTCGTGATTTTACTGATGTGCTTTCCCAAGTTGTAGTATAGTTTTTCTTTCTGCGTTTCTATACTGCAATGATATAATGTCAAAAAAATAATTAATGTGAGTAGGATTCTTCGCCAGTCTTTACCAAAGATATTATTTTTTTCTAACGTATTTGACACACATCTGACATACGACATTTCCAAGATTGGATAAACAATATAAATATAGTTATTTGTGCAACAAGAGAGCAAAGTTAATTTTTGTTTGGAGTGCTGAGTTTGAATCCCGAGCAATTAAAGGATTCTTAGAATTCTGAGCGTAGTAAAGGATTCACAGGCACTAGAAACAAATTACTTTGCTCTCGTGTGACACTTGCAACTTTTCACCTCACTAGCGAGAAAATATAAGATATAAGACATGATATTTTCGAACGAATTAATTGAGAAACTCGTATTATTATCATGTCTATTGTCGCCATTGATTGAAAGAAGTGGCATAAGAAGTATTCAGTTAGATAATTTACGGTTGTTTCTCTGACCCAACCTGCTTCGGTATTTCGTATGAAAAAAAAATGATGTCTGTCTCGAAAAAACAAGTAGCCAGAGCCGTAAAACGGCATAAAAGAAATTAGAAATGCCATTTGTAACCTTCTAAATTGAAATTACTTTTTTTAATGAGTGAGCAAAACTTACTTTTGCTCACTGGTTTTAAGCAACAAAGGCGTACTTTTTGACATAGGTGAAAAAAAATTTTTTTTTTTTCATTTATTTTATCATGGGACTAACGTCCTCATTCAATTATAATAAAATAAATTATAATAAATCTTGTTTAATTATTTTCTATTTATATCTATATTAAATTAAACAAGTAAAGATCATATTTTAATAATAACTATTGTTAATTCCTTTCGTATTGTATCATACAGCTTTTAAATAGAAAATTCGTATTTAACCTGCGTTCTAGTTAAAAGTATAGTTTAATGTATAGTTTAAAGTATAGTTAAAGTATAGTTTTAGTTTATTTTTTATAAAACAAAGGTTTGTGTTAGAAAAGCCTATATTATTTTTTTTTTAAGAAAATATATTTTTATGATCTATTGGATAATTTTGCTAAATAAATCAAAACAAAGTTATTAACAAAACTAATGCTATCTATGGAAGCTTGAAGCAAAGAGCTGAAAAATTACAACTTAGTAACTTGTTAAATTCAGTTTTGTAAGTGTTAATATTCGTTAAAACTAAACCTTAAATTGATTTCGTCTTTTTTATTTATTCATATTTTTTTTCTTCAAAACACCAAGTAGTAATTACACAGGGATAGTTATTTTATATTATTTTATATGAGTTTATCTTTTTTTGTACTGTTGTCGTCCATCGTCAGTTGTACTGTTGTTGTCCATCGTCAGTTGTACTGTTGTTGTCCATCGTCAGTTGTACTGTTGTTGTCCATCGTCAGTTGTACTGTTGTTGTCCATCGTCAGTTGTACTGTTGTTGTCCATCGTCAGTTGTACTGTTGTCGTCCATCGTCAGTTGTACTGTTGTTGTCCATCGTCAGTTGTACTGTTGTTGTCCATCGTCAGTTGTACTGTTGTTGTCCATCGTCAGTTGTACTGTTGTCGTCCATCGTCAGTTGTACTGTTGTTGTCCATCGTCAGTTGTACTGTTGTCGTCCATCGTCAGTTGTACTGTTGTCGTCCATCGTCAGTTGTACTGTTGTTGTCCATCGTCAGTTGTACTGTTGTTGTCCATCGTCAGTTGTACTGTTGTCGTCCATCGTCAGTTGTACTGTTGTTGTCCATCGTCAGTTGTACTGTTGTTGTCCATCGTCAGTTGTACTGTTGTTGTCCATCGTCAGTTGTACTGTTGTCGTCCATCGTCAGTTGTACTGTTGTTGTCCATCGTCAGTTGTACTGTTGTCGTCCATCGTCAGTTGTACTGTTGTCGTCCATCGTCAGTTGTACTGTTGTTGTCCATCGTCAGTTGTACTGTTGTTGTCCATCGTCAGTTGTACTGTTGTCGTCCATCGTCAGTTGTACTGTTGTTGTCCATCGTCAGTTGTACTGTTGTTGTCCATCGTCAGTTGTACTGTTGTCGTCCATCGTCAGTTGTACTGTTGTTGTCCATCGTCAGTTGTACTGTTGTTGTCCATCGTCAGTTGTACTGTTGTCGTCCATCGTCAGTTGTACTGTTGTTGTCCATCGTCAGTTGTACTGTTGTTGTCCATCGTCAGTTGTACTGTTGTTGTCCATCGTCAGTTGTACTGTTGTTGTCCATCGTCAGTTGTACTGTTGTTGTCCATCGTCAGTTGTACTGTTGTTGTCCATCGTCAGTTGTACTGTTGTTGTCCATCGTCAGTTGTACTGTTGTTGTCCATCGTCAGTTGTACTGTTGTTGTCCATCGTCAGTTGTACTGTTGTTGTCCATCGTCAGTTGTACTGTTGTTGTCCATCGTCAGTTGTACTGTTGTTGTCCATCGTCAGTTGTACTGTTGTTGTCCATCGTCAGTTGTACTGTTGTTGTCCATCGTCAGTTGTAATTAATGTTTCACTACACTTTCTTAGCTTTACGTACAAATCGAGTAACAGAGTCATGTACAGTAAATAATTCATTAGAGCTTACTCGTATGTCAAATTGAAAATGTGAAATGCCTCGAAGAATTAAATTCTTTTAAATATCAGATAAGTATTTTAAGTTTCTCCTAAATTTTGTGCTTAATGTGCGTTCACTCCACTATTCAGTATTAAAATTAGTGTAAAAATAAAATCTCCTTATTTCAAACCACTTACGTATAAAAGTTACAGAGTAATTTATTCGTTAAAAAAAAATTCACTGATTATGTTCACTTAGTCAATTTAAAGGCTAGCTTTATTGGTTAATCACGTAGGTTATGTAATAATATTGAGACAACATCAAACTGTAACTCAAAAAATACTTCTTAGAGAAGCATAAAAAAGTAGTCGATATGCGTTGTTTTGCAGTTGTGCCTGCTACGTCACCGTCTCCCGGCTGCGTGACCAGCAATGGGCCGTGCGTGACCAGCGATGGGCCGTGCGTGACCCCGGGGCGGAGTGCGTGATGCTCGAGAGTAACCTGTCACGCGATCTTGAGCCGTCTTAGACCCCCGTGTGGTTGAATATGAAGGACACAGCGTTCTTGTCCATCGGCGGAGAACGTCTGGTGATTGACGCGTGGTTGTTGTTGTTATAATGCCACGACTTCCTCGTCGACGTGCTGGAAGACTGCAGCGCAATTGTCTCGTAGTAGCGGAGTCTGCCGCAACACTTCCTGCTCTTTATTATTGCGACGAATCCCTTGCGGTACTTTTTGTTGAAGAAAGCGTACAGGATCGGGTTGATGCAAGAGTTTGATGATCCTAACCATTGTGCTAAAGGAGTCACAATCGGGAAGATTTCCTCCTCCCATTTTTGGATGGCTCCACCGAGTTTTATCCTCGCGAAGATGAGGTAAAGAGGGAACCATGATAGAACGAAGAGTATGATGACTGCAACGAGCATTTTGACAACTTTGACTTTAGATTTCTGTTGCATGCTCTCCATCGCTGCGTCTTGTGTGTCTGTGGGGATAGATCGTCTCCACACCTTGATCCAGATGAGAATGTAGCACATAGTGATGAGAAGCATGGGGAGGATGTAACAGAAGACCAGGTTACCGATGACGAAGTAAAGAACCTCGCTCAAGGGATTCGGCCAGACGTCCAGGCAGAGTCGGACGTGAGGGTTGTCTTCGAAGACCACGACGAGGTCAAAGAAGAAGACCCAGGGGGAGGTGACGACGATGGCGAAAATCCAGATGAAAACAATCATCAGTCGCGCGCGGCGTTTTGTGATCTGACATTTCAGCGGCCACCAGATCGCCAAGAATCTGGAACAAAAGAGAAACATGTTAATTCTAGAAAATAATTTCCGCATAAGGTAGTAAATAAATATATGTATATTTAGTAATTGCAACAAAGTTCCGCTTCAGCGAAAGCTAGTTTTCTCCGAGTCGGGCGCAATTGTCCGGGAAAAGTAAAGTTTAACGGAGCGGTAATGATCTGCCCGCTGGTCCAGATCGTTGCCATAATTTCCTCGAAGACGAAAACAACTGGATTCTGACGAAGATGGCGAGCGATTAGAGCTGCAATTTGGGATCAGTCATTAAACATTCTTGCTTTTTTAGGGTTCCGTACCTAAAAGGTAAAAAAGGAACCTTTATGGTGGTACTCCGTTGTCCGTCCGACCGTATGTCACAGCCTCATAACTTTGGCACCGTTATAGATAAATATATGAAATTTGGCATAAAATTACCATTAATTTGCCCACATATTACGGTTTAAAAAAAATTATAAAAACTGAAATTGTTCAAAATATTTCCAAAACAAAAGTGAGAAAAATAAAAATATTATCCTAAAAATACAATATGGGTATCAAATTGTAGATATTAAAAATTTGATTGTAAAAATATTTACTTTTACTATATTTACTGGCACTGGTTTCGAGAAATCTTGAATCGACCCCCCCCCCCCCTTATCTCCAAAACTGGTAGACCAAAAAATATGAAAAAAATAAGTAAAATAAATAAAAAAATATTGTAGGTATTAAAAAGTAAAAAAAAAAATATATAGTTTGATTATACTTAATTGCATCTATTTCGAGAAATCCTTGAAAAACCATAAATATTGTATGTCCCCCACCTTATCTCAAAAACTATTATAGTAGTACACTGAAACTGGCACATAAAGAGGTTATTAAAACACGAGTGACGCGAGTTTTTTGATAGTATACCTAGTTATGTGTAGTTTCATACACTACTTTATTTACACTCGTGCAAAATTCTAGTCCAAAATTATTGATAGTACCAAGTTGTTTGTAATTTTTCTGGTGGTTTTTCTTTTTCGTCGGTGTTTTAGGTTGAGTTAAATTATCATCCTTACCACTCATTGCTGTCAGCCATTTACGTATAGTTATTTAAACACATAATAACGGTACAACATGCACATTTTCATATTGTTTTCCTTACTTTTGGATCAAAAGTATGTGATCAATGCTTTTTAAAGCAATTCGCGGAAACGGCTTAGTAATAATTAGGTTTTCACAGAAAAATTACATTTTATACATAACATTTTGTATTCAATTAACTAACTTAAGAAGGTGTTTACCACAGAACAGAACTATGATTAAATGCAATCAAAATTTAATGTATAAAATGACACAATGTTCCTGTGAAAACCCAATTATTACAAAGTAATTTCGGCAAATTTCTTTAAAACCAACGAACGAAAATTTTAGTTCATTGTTCGAAACGCATTTATTGCGTACTTTTTATTCAAAAGTAAGCAAAACAACATTAAGATGTCCTGTTATTCTGTTTTACCCCCTTGAGCCAACAAAATAAAAAAAATACTAACAAAAACAAAGTACAACTTCTCCGTAAACATCTATGGCGCCATTGGTGCCAAACTGCCAACCAACCAAAAAGCAATAGTCCATCTGCCTCACCATAGATAATAAATGGCCGAAAATAAAATTAATTGTAACCTCCCTACAACCTAACCTCATAACCTCCTACAGATGATTCAGTATCTGATTGGTGTAACATTACTGCCATTGTTCTACGGGGTGGCATCTTATCTCCTCTTCATTAACAGCATTTCCGACCTTCTTTTATTCTTCTTAACACCTTTACGCAGATGATCTCCAAATTTATACGCAAGCAAAGCTGGATGATTTATCTATCGCTATCTCCAAAACGAACACAGATATTGTGCATATAAATAACTGGAGCTTACGTTATGGACTCAAAAACACAGGTAACCATAACACAGGAACAAAACACAGGTGATTAGTTGGTAGTCCGTATTTTATAGCACGAGTTGACCTGGAACGGCTATTTCCAATAATATTTAATGGGTTTGTACCCCATTAGGGTGAAAAACTTCTGTATTTTTATCAATACAAGTTTATCATGGAGTTCTCAAATGAAATATGTTAAGCGGAGGATTTTTGCTTCTGCAGGATCGCTGAGAATTCCCTTCCAACAACAACCAAAATTGCGCTTGCTACATCCCTCCTTTTACTCATCCTTGACTATGCGGACGTCTGCTATCTTGATTTTACTTCAGAACAGTTGGATAAGCTTGAGCGCCTCCAAAATTTTGCCATTAGGTTTATTTTCGGTGTTAACAAATTCAACCACGTATCATAATTTAGGTCACAGTTGGAGTGGCTGCCAGTTCACCTTCGTCGAGATGCCCATATTTTCTCCCTTCTTTATGTTATACTGTTCAATCGTTCAACTCAAAAATATTTTAAGGATTCCTTCACGCTACCCACGATCGTATATGTAGGCGCTTGTTGTCTCGAAGATGACAATAAAGTATTCTTAATTTTAGAAACGTTAGATAATTTATTATTTCCTCAAAGTTATCATATATACGAGTAATTAATATATAATGCTCTTGGCCTGCGTTCTGCAAAGTTTATGGTCAATACTAGCAAAATGCTATAACACTGCAATATTTGGGCAATTTTTATTATTTATCTTTAGTAAAATTGATAACAGTGATTTTCTTGTAAGTTATAATTTAATTAGTAGCATAGACCTAGATTTGTGACAGCTGTGTGATAATGATAAGTGATAACTTCCTTTCGCGCCATTTAGGAAAATGTGTTTATTCGATTACTTTATGTGTAATTTATTGTTTTTTATCTTGTAATCTGCCTTGATTGTGGTTTTTATATAGATTATAAGCAAAATAATCAGATAACTCTTTCAATATATTGGTCCGACATGCGGCTAATCAAAACACTATCTGATAATAAATATAATTTATTAATATGAAGCTTTTTGAGGCTTTTGCTATATCGAATTGTTTTATTAAATTACAAAAGTAATACTTCAGTAATTGGTTTTAGTAAAAGTGATTATTTAAATTAATTAAATAAACAGAACAGCTTTATTGACTTTGCGATATAAAACACGAGTGGCGCTCTGGTATTGTAAAATTTTTCTCTGCGACTTCTGTAAGAATTAAACGATTATTATCTGTATCGTCGTTTATATTTTATTTTATATTTAATCTGAAAATTTGCTACTAGCAACTCCATCTCACTCTTCCAAGTTTTATGATAAGTCCTTTGCTATTAAATCGGTCATCTATGGCATGATCTTTTCATAGCCATTAAGCGTAATCCCTTGTTACCTGTCTTCAAAAGATTAGTAAAGGATCATTTCCTTTCTTTCTAATCTTTTCAATTACCCATCTACCTCTGCTACTATTGTATATTATTATTTATGTAACTTTCATGGCTCCCTACGTTATTTTTGTATTTATAATGTTTCTATAGATATATTTGTATAAACCAATATATCCTATATAATTTAATCAAATTCTATATTTCTTCGTATTTAAGTATTATATGACATTGTATTGTTGTTTCTTTTATGTACACTGCCTTCACAATTTTTCTTGATGACATAATTTCCACTCAAAAGTTGTCTGGAAAAAATCGCTTTAAGCGGCGGCCGCCAATTGTTTCTAACCTACCTTATAACTGTTTTCTCAAGTTAGTTTTTCTTTAAACAATAGAGAGTATTTTATTTATTTTTGAGAGCAGAATTTTATTTTTTTCTGTATTAGAGACGTTTGTAAAGAAAATTGCTTTTATGCACAATTTTTGAGCTTAAAATAAGGATTTTGCGATATGAGTGTTGATACAATATTTTTCGATGACAATATTTTCGTGTTTTAAGTCATTTATTTAAAATGAACTGCTTTTATCATTGACGTTACATTGATGGTTTTCATTAAAGATGATGTGTAGATTCGTGATTTTAATTGTATTTTTGTACGTAGTCCGCTAAATACCTATATTTCTCTATTCTATGATTTTCTATAGTTTCGGAGGTAAGGGGGATTAAAAAATGCTACTTTTTCGAGGCTTTTATATGACTACCCCCCTTGGGTATATATATTTTTTTATTGTGTGAAAATTTTCAACTGCCTGCCTATAACGGCTGAACCTGTAGACCCCTGTGATAGACAAACAGACAAACGGTCGGATGGAGGGACGGACATACAGAAATATAACGGAGACTTAGTAATAGAGTCCTGTTTGGCACCCTGCGCGTACGGAACCCAAAAAATCAGCTCTCACGAAGACTTGTAAATAGGTAGTATGCATATCAGCATACCTAAGGATATTTTATTAACGAATCATTCCCATTTACAGCCATAAAAAACTGTCAGGAGCAGATGAACACTGAGTGTAATGGATACTGATTTAGTAAGAATTTTAAACGAAGAAAGCCATGACTCACATTTAACAACCATCCAGCAAGTCAGCTTTATTATGTTAAGAGTCGATTGTTCAGATTTATGAAAAAATCTTGCGAAATAATTATGACGCCCAAAAAACCACTTTTAGCTAACAATAAATTATGAAAATAGTTTACTACATACAAAACATACTTTTCATGGTATTACAGTAAAATAATTGAATTATATGTAGTAAATTCTTCAACAGTCCTTTCTCGGAAAATAGAAAATCCAATTAGTTTGAAAACGTTTATGTTATGTTTTTGCATAAAGTTAAGTTTCTTAGCTAATAAATTGTTTTCTGTGCGTTATTATTATTTCTAAAAATTATATTGTTATAAATCCGAATAATCGAACCGTAATGTGTAAAATGGTAAATGATAAATAAATGATTGCGCGCGTGCACACCGGTTTCAAGGTGGTGTAACATGGTGGAAGCCATGTGGTAGCTATACACCAGCGAATAAGAACTTGCACATTATTATTGTAACTTTATTGAGCACAAGTACAAAAATGTTTGCATTTTTTGTAAAATGATTCTTACCTCAATTCCTACCGTTATCGGGCTTTATGAAAAAAATAGCACCCTCTTAATGGCCGTAGCGCAAAGCTATACAGAAGGTGACACCTGAATACTTTAACTATTATGGGGTATTATTGGGACGTGTTGAAAACTAAGCGACTGAGATAAGTTTAATACCGATAAAGAAATTATGAATATTTTTCAATATTTGAGCTAGAAGTGTAACTTTTTGCATTTCATCAAGTTTTTCTGTAAAGGGAATAGCGATGTTTTGGAGAGGGTTAGTTATGTTATTTAACAATATATGCCTTTCTGTTACATCATTTTATTAGGATTATTTCTATCTTAGACAATTTTACAGTTGCTGTTACCGTTTCCCTAGGAAAAAAAAGAAGCAAATTGAGTCGGAGATACGACCGTTTTATTTCAGCGGATACTTCTTGCCATGTGGCACCTTATGCCATCATGTTCAGCTTTGAAACAGCATTCATTTTCGAATTTGAATATGCATTTGCATGATCTCCGTAAAAATGATCACCACATACATATAGTGATCGTTTGTTTGCAGGCATCTTTGGGATGTACTGATTGGTAATTGGGGTCCATAGCTGAAAATTTTCTCGAAGTTCTTATTTAGAGTTTGAGGTAAAAATACAAACACAGCTTAACCATCTAATCATTATTTTAGATTAGTCCGTCTGATTTGACCGCATCTGTGGCCGTGTAGTTCACTTATGCTAACCCAGAGGTTCAAATCCTCGCGGTGCACATTAATAAATTGTGTTCGATATACGTGCGGAAGGCGCGTCAAGCTGTTGGTGGAGGTACGGCGATAGGGCTCACCACCTAGTTATCACGTTTGGGCATTTTGTTCTGATCGTTTGGGACGTTATCTTTGTCAGTGAAAAGTGGGGTTTTACAGTTTTTTTAAATATAATTTTGCTATTTAAAACTTTCATACGTTGGATTACGAAAGTTTGAAATAGCAAAATTAGATTGTAAAACATTTTAGTTGTAAAAAAACTGATTATTTAAAATTTTAATTTAAAACCGCGGGTGTAAAATTAATAGAACTTATAGAAATAAGTAACAAAACGAAATTATAGTACTTCTGTTGTTGTTATTGCTTACACAAATTCGTATGAAAACTGTCTTGTACTAATCTAATCTAATCTAATCTTGGTTTCGTGCAACGTGTCGCTAGAGTTTGCTGCGCATCAGGGCAACTTGAGATCATTCACTACAGATAAAAATAAAAATAATTAGTGGCAGTATTCTACCACTGCGCACTTACTTCTCACTTGAACTTCCGAAATCGTGACAGTCTACACCGGGACTGTTTGTTTGTATATATATAGGTATATATACGCATAATAATTTATTACTTATTGTTTATTAATAGACTTTTTGATAAATATATACTTGTCTCTTTTTTATATAAGATTTTTAATGTAGTTTTAGTTAATTAAAAGTTAATAATATAAAGGTATAAAGTGGGGCCCGAAATATATCTTGAGTAAAATTTTCATTTTTACCTTTATATTATTAACTTTTAATTAACTAAAACTACATTAAAAATGTTTATTAATAGCAAATTCAAACGCACTTTCCTATACGAGCACTAGCAACGTTTAGGTAAATCCGAGTGACCAAGCTAAAGTTAATTTTAAAGCCTGTATTTAACGTCAAATGTAACGTAACAATGTGTAGGTATTTACGTTTAATTTCACACGTGACTTAACTCGTCTAAAGTAACAAACTAATAAACAGTACTAAAATTTATAAGCCCACTTGTGATAGAAACTAAGTTTTTGGTTTGGTTGGGTTGGTACTAATTGGATTTCAAGCAAATGAAGGACTTGTTGGTTATCTCGACCGAATGAAAATCGTCCGAATGTCCGAGTCGAATGAAACTCCTCCGAATGGCCGAGTCGTCACTTAAACCAATTTTTTATAGTTAGCTCGACTGACTGAAGACTTGAGGTAGTTATGTACATGTACGTACAGTCTGTACAAAAAGTTGAAAAAAAAAATTTTGGCACATAAAGAGTGTGAGTTTAAAAAACGAGCCGTAGGTAAGTTATTTAATAGAATACACGAGTGTTTAAATAATGAATAATCACGCAATAATAATATTTGATGATAACGCAAAATAAAATGTTGACCTCCCATAGTAATTGACTAGAGGCTACCTTGCGCTCGTAGGGAATTCGAAATTTTCAGAAAAAAGATCATCGAAGCTTGATACAGAGCTCTAACCGAGTCTTTAGTATGAATTTGGCTATATTAATATAATGTCACCTTGGAAAAATAATTAAATTCTTTGGAAAAATGTGAATAATCCTTTTCAAGTTCTTTTCCTTTGTACTTTTAATAACTTTTAATAAATTGTGCCTTATGTATGTATTATAAATCAAAATATAATTATTCGATTATTCATTTAAAATTATAAAGGCATCTATAACCGCTGACATAATCGGAACAATCGACCATCACCTTCAGCATAGTGATCGTAGCTTGTTTAAAGTTGTTGTGTCTATTTATTTACAAAGTAATACATAAAATAACAAAATTTTCCCGGAAAAGCTTAATTGAACTGTGTTCGCAAAATGCCATAAATCACGTTTATTTAATATATTTAATTCAATACAAAAAAAAAAACAACCTTAAGTTGTGCATTTTGTACCGGACACGAAACGTACGCCTTTGAGAAAAGAAGAGAATTTTGAACCAAAAGAATCTTAAATGACAAATTATAATAAAATTTACTATAACATGTTAAAACTAACATTTAAATAAAGTAAAAAAATAACGTATTAATAATGAGATCTTTTTTTGTGTTATTAACACAAATCATTCATTCATTCATTCATTCATTCATTCACTTCTCACATATTCCGTCTCCGAGCGAAATTAGTTTACAGAATGAAACTGTATTTATAAAAATACAACCCTTAATGAAGTAGAAAACTTTACGTCCATGATTAATTATATATTTTTTTCCCAGAATTGCCTGGTGGCTAGTTTGAGAAACAAATTGAGCTAAATATACGCAATTTTACCGAATCCGCACACGTCTCACCCTTTAAGTGTAAGCTGGGGAACGCGATACGAACACACCGATGACGGATAAAATGGTATTTTGTTGTGTATTTACTGAAAGGTCAAAGCTCAGAATCATTACCGGCCCCTGTAATAAATGTGTTTCTTTCTTACTTTCTGTATCGCTCGTCAATTACACTCGGGTCTTAGGCCTTTCTCTGTTTGAACACAAATAAAACAAATATCGGTTCCCATCGGCATCCCACTCCCTACTCTATAAATATTACTTTTTAAATTAGACACCGATAATTTAAAGTGTTGTGACAAAACATAAAAGTAGTATGTGTGATCTGATGATGTAATTATTAATTGAGAGTTTCTAAGACATTCAAAATTCAAATAGTTTATTTTGCAAAGTAGGTATATAAAATACACGTTTCACAAGTCAAAATTTAATCTTATGTAAAAAAATATCTGTAATAAAATAATAAATGTACATGAACTAGATTAAACATTTATTTGATTTATGTAGCAATATATATACGATTAAAATTATAGGTAAAATATTATATATTATACAAGGTGAAATCCAATCAACCGCCCGAACCCACACACCCACACACATTGATTCTCTGATCTATATCCAGATCCTAGAATGTTTATAAATTACCAGCCCTTATAATCTTTAGATGACAGTACACAATATACTTTTAACCCTCTAACTTGGAACAAAAAACTAACAGTTGAAGATGAACAATTGACGCGTATCCCAATAGGGATTATCCGTAGTATAAGGGTTGGGGGTACTTCCAAGTTTAAAGATTGGGGGTACTTGAAAGTTTAAGGATTGGGGGTACTTCCAAGTATAAGGGTTGGAGGTACTTCAAAGTTAGGGGGTTGGTGGACTTTAAAGTTCAAGGATTGGGGGTACTTTGAAGTTTAAGGGTTGGGGGTACTTCAAAGTCTAATAATCTTGGAGTATTAACGTTTATAATTGCGAATTAACAAAAACATGTTGCACTCATCTCAAGTTCAAATTGAACTTAAATTTCTTTTTCAACAATATATTGAGTGAAGCTTAATAACCTATTGATTGTGGGAGTCTAGTAGATGTCAGAGATACCCGAAGTGATTGATGGAAGACATTTAGCGCTGGATGTAGAATAAAATTTACTTGATGAAAAAGTTCAAAGCAACTTAGTTGGTCCATGGTCGTCATGATGTATTCCCAACTTCCCAAGACGTTACCCGTAAAACCAGTTTTCAACGAAGATCATGCCGTTGCGTAAGAGCTGGGCCGTACTTCGGGTACAAGTAGGCCACATTCTGTAGGTCATATACATATTATGTAAAGGTTGAATAGAATATCCGTGTAATTGTTTCCTAAAGTAGGTACAATATAAAATGTAAACTTGTTTGATTAGGCAAAAAATGTATTGAAATTATAAAAAGAGTTTAAAATAAATTATATCTTAACAGGAAAAAGAAAAACAGAGAACATTTTGTTAATAACATTTAATAAACGTAACAACACATTACTTTTAAACTGTTATGTTATATTTTTTAATTAAATAAATTATTATAAGTCATCGGTAGCTAAAGAAGTGAGCAGAAGCTAAATCAGATGATGAACAAATTACCAAGGTTATTTTCGTTGGTACTGTTGGTACCATACAGTGACACAGTTAAAAACTTTCCTGGGCTCTTTACGTATAATCCTTAAGTAGGAAGATGTATGGAACTCTCC
Source organism: Ypsolopha sequella (assembly GCA_934047225.1). Classification (NCBI taxonomy): domain Eukaryota; kingdom Metazoa; phylum Arthropoda; class Insecta; order Lepidoptera; family Ypsolophidae; genus Ypsolopha; species Ypsolopha sequella. Next base: position 1,476,242 of record OW203990.1, on the reverse strand, counting down.
ACGCAATGAATCGTCTGCAGAGCTTTTTGCCAATCAAAACTAAAATTATGTTAGCGCAATCATTTCTCGTCTCTTTTTTATATTATGCAGATTCTTGACATTTGGACCTTACTGAGGAATTATCAATAGACTCGAACGTCTCCAGAATCTTTGTATTCGTTTTACATTCTCTCTTCCCAAATATGACCACATATCTGAATTCCGTTCGCAGTTAAACTGGTTCCCCATTCTTCTTCGCAGAAATGCTCACATTCTTTCCCTTCTTCATAACAGTAAATAAAATAAAATGATTAATAATATTATTTTAACTTAAAAAAAAAAACTATTTGGTAACTCCACTGCAAAGCGCAAGCGTGGATGCCAATAATTACGATAAGACAAGCATAATAGTAATATGTATAAATACGTATAATATAACACTATGCAAAATTTCCTAACATCAAAGTTTACTTTAAAAGACCTCTGCAAAGCATTTTGGTTCAAACACAAAAAGCCACTCATTGCTTAATTGTTCTGAAGTTACAAAGTCAATAATATGTAGTATTTACCTATACATATCGACCCTTCGAGTATCAAATGTCGTTAAAGCCATTTTGGCCAAAATCGAAAATCGACCTTTATATCTTACTCCGTTTCTTACAATCTATCGATATGTAAATTTAAAATTTTGATATTTTAAAATAAAAATGTCTTTTACTACTCAAAAATCTATGCAATCTAAAGACTAATTTTGTAAAAAAAAAACTTGATAAGACGTTGAAACTCACAATGAAATATGGTAAAAACAGTGTTTTTTTTTTCTACATGGCTGATACCACATTTTTAAACAAACATGAAAAAAATAATAGAGAAATCGTTCAGGAACATTTGTAGTAAAAGCCAAATATTTCTTACATTGGTTTTTACAACACCATCATAGTCATCAATTCACTGTCTTCATTAATTATGTAATACGCAGTATTTGGATAATTATTTTTACAACATTATCATTTAACAACAATTTACAAATATAAAAGTATTTAAAAGCCTTCCTGTTTAGGGTTCCATGCCTGAAGAGTGCACAACGGGACCCTTTTACTAAGCCTCCGCTGTCCATCCGTCCGTCCGTCACAGGGGTCACAGGGCTTTATAGCTTCAGCCGTTATATGTAGCTAGTTGAAATTTTCACATTATAAGTTTTACTATGGCCTGACAAATAATAAAATTAAAAAGGGGTATCCCCATACAAAAAAACTCATAAAAATAGCGTTATCATGTCCCTACCCTTATCTCCAAAACAATAGGACCAAAAAATATGAAAAAATCTTGGTAATAGGTGATCCTGATAACGTAAAGATTACATGAGAAATATAGTGGTTAAGATATTAGGGTTCAGCACCCAGCGGGAGCCGCAAATTTTTTGTCAGGTGCTACCATTTCAGCAGCTTGTTTATGTCACCTTAATGTTGCTATGACATCTACATATATTGTTGTGGTTTATCATGTTTTTATTCTCCCTCTATTCAGTCACCAGTCTTCTTTAAGAAATTCCCTCGTTGTACGGACTACTTCGCCATGCTGGCCACAATACACGACTATGGATTGGAATATGGACTATTGAAACTGACAAAGACGGGACTTTGGAATGGAAAATTAAGTGAAGCGACCGGTTTTGTCGTAAATAAATTATGTTAGTTGGTTCGGACATGCTTTGTGATATTCACGAGCTAGTGGTGTACTATCATTTCACTGTTCAACAGATCGCAATGTTTTATATCGTCAAGACATGGATCCCCGAGGGGTTTTCAGGAGGTGTGAAAGTCACAGTCCATATGACAACGTGATGAGTGGTGAGCACTATCGCAGTACTTCCAGCACAAATACACGCTTTATAGGGCATGCAGGTTTCTTTACGATGTTTTCCTTCACCGTTCAACAAAGTGTCTTACCACTTACTTATAAGAACAAATACTATTTCAAAAAACCCATTGGTGACCGGGGATCGAACCTGAATCTCAAAATTAAGAGGCCAGTGTTCTACCCCTGATCTACAACCGCTTAATATTAAATAATTAATAATTAATCAACATAACAGTAAACAAAATTGCAATAACCGCAAATATATTATTTAATATAAACGGTGTCATGTTTTTGACATCACCTGTCACTTATTTCTGAGTTAATTGAAGGTGACATTGACACAAAAACACACAAATGTGACAGATACGTATCGTTTATAATTGATCTTGTTGTGAATGGCTTATGAAAGAGGAAACATTGTAAGGTTAAAGAAATTAATTTAAATACAAACATTAAAGAACAAAAAAAACGTATAGATACAAACATAGGTGATTGACTACCTATAGTTTGGTAATTGACTGCTAGTTTACTCAAATAAACGGTTTTTGACGATCAGATTTTCATAAAATGTTATTCAGTTTTAAGACTAAGTTATCATCATAATCATTTCAGGCCATGAGTTAAAATTTTCAGTTTAGTTTAGTAATAAAACCTATTCGAAACTATGATAGAAATAAGTTGCTGTAGCATTTAAGTATGGGCATATCTTCCAGGAGGATCGCCAAGAGTGCCAATCTTGGAAAGGCTTATGTCCAGCAGTGGGCAAACTAGGCATGGATGGATGGATAGCATTTAGAGGACAAACAATTCCCAGGTTCATCACCAGGTTCAAAACTCCTTAGATCCCGATTTACTTTTCTTCTGCATTTTTTCCCCAATATTATGGTATTAATAAAAACATGTAACCTCATTGCCATTATAAAAAAATTGGCCAATTGCGTGTCTTACACGCAAGAGTTTAAGGTTTCCTAGCATTTATACAAGAACAAAATTCGAACAGAAATATAAAAATAAAAACAATAAAATCTTGCTAATAAGTACTTAAGTACTTAACTACACTTGTAAGAAGCCGAAGACTTGAATCAATTCATAATAATAAAATAGTAGAACCCGGTGTGTCTGTACATTGAAGAAAAGTAATAAAAATAGAAAGAGGTGACTAAAGAACAGCAACAGAACACAAATCAGCGATTTTTAGAATTCTTTTGTGTCTGTCTGTTTGTCTGTTTGTTCACGCACATCTCCAAAACCACTGAACGGATTTGGATGCGGTTTTTTTATTATCATTATAGTGACCCTGTTCAACATATAGGCTAAGAGTTGTTAGTAAAATAATGCCCAAGCCAAAAACGGGACAAAGTTGGATAAACTCGGGTGGGTTCGCTGGCAGGGCGCATACCTACTGTAATACTTTACATACTAACAAATGAATATATTCGTTCAGTGTGTAGTTGTGCGACTTTAGTTTATAAAGTTCTTCGCAGCGTCGTGGAAACCGGGAGTATCTAGCGAGGCCGAAGAACGAGCTTGTAAGGACAGAGAACGAGCCCGCGAGGCCGAAATTTCTCTTAAGGCGCTCTTATCCCAGAAGAGTGACTCTCTGTCTTTTTCTTTACGTGTAAGAAGTAAAGAAAATAACCAGACTTTTGTAATTTTTCGTTGTTTTTATCGGTTTTTAAATAGTTTAAAAATAAGGGATATGTTTATTAAAACCCACTTACGTGGCCGACCTATAAAATTTAAAGAGCAATATTACCAGATATGTTTCGTTAATAAAAGAGTGGAATTATGGAAATTGCATGATTTGAAAGGTCTTATTACATGCTGTGTTCGTGAATTATTTCTATCGAGCAAAGTTTATCTGATCGTGTAACACATGCGTGGAAGACGTAGATAATGGTTCGAACTATATTACGTATATTTTTTTTGGAAGTTTTAGACGATATTTGAAAGTTCTATTTGACTTTGAAATTACTGATTTTGGGATAAGAGCGCCTTAAAATAAAATAAAAATTATCTTAAACAAAATTTCTATTTAGTTGTTCTATTTAGCCCAGGTTATAGGTACAGGTAATTCTGTGTTTATGTAAGGCAACAACATTTTTGTAAACTTGAAGTTTTGTAACGCGAATTACTACAAAACTGTCATTCAAAATTATGGGGCAATTTGTCAAATACATTACATTTCTAAGCGATTTGCGCTTGTCAATCCAAGTTTAAATCAACTATGTAACTATGAAAGGCTCTTTGGCACGTAATACCAAGTAGCAAGTTTCAAAATTCACTAAGCAAATGATAAAAAAAAACTTGTTCAGGTATAAGGTCAGTCCAAAATCCAATAAGACAGGGTTCTAAAGAGTATCAACAGCACATTTCATTAAGGTCGACGATTGAGATATCAATATTATTCAATATGTCAGACACAATTGTTAATTTGGTAATTTTAGAGAACTGACGTCAGATATGCGCTGATGTTAAGGTTTTTAGCGTTTTACGTAAAATTATGAATATATTGTAATTTAATTTTAAGAAAGTTTATAAGTTTATAAGTACAAACTTTAATCACTTTCTGTTAAAAAATACCATTTAATACTAGATCTTAATCTATTTGTAAAGAGTTTAATTATTTAAGAGTGCATTTAAAAGGGCAAATCGATCACAAAACATGAGAGACAAAAGATAAAGACTAATTCCTAATTCGGAGTTATTCTTACACCACTTGTTGAACGGTAACGGAAAACATTGCGAGGAAAGACCATTATTTATAAAAGCGTGTGTTTATGCCCGAAGTACGGCGATAGAGCTCACCGCTCATCATCACTTTGGGACGTAATAGTCGTCGGTGAAACGTGGTTGTACAGAGTGTGGACTGTGACTTACATTTCACAGTTCACACTCGGATCACCTCTGACACCCTCTTGGGGATTCATGTCGCGAAGATATATATTCGGGAAATTTATTTTCAGAATCAAATTTTGTTTACTAACTTCTATTTTAATGCACTTTAAAATATTAAAAAACCATTAGGTACTTACATGGAGATTTAGTTAAAATATATATAAATACTGTTAAATATTAAAAAAGATGCAAACAAGGACTTGATTGCAGCCAGTCGTGTTTGTTTTATTTTGCACTCGTAAAATCTTATTTCAGAAGGCCAATAACGTCATTTAGGAACATAAAAGTTCAAGATGTGTGAAAAGGCCCCGATTTACAGCTGTTTAATCCAATAAATCACACATTACTCACCGTAGCGGGGTGAGTAGAGTGTGCTAACTGTTAAAATGTGCAGTTTGTTTGTTCGAGACGACATTAAACATGGATGATATCGATTGCAACACATTTATGCTATCTTGCTTGCACGAATTATTTTTTACAGCTTATGTTTCCTAACAAAGTTTGAGACCTTTACAAAGTATCAAAATAATTTGGCTTTTTATTTTTAATTTTTTTTTCTGAAAACTTAATCCTTCATCTTTAAAAAGGTATAATCCAAAAGGTAAAGGTAAATATATAGGAGCTCTTACGTTGCGATTTTAAGTGTGGATATAGTGAAAGACTACTGTCAGGAATGTAGCAAATGGAGATCTGAGTATTTGTATGTATATACCCTATGTAATGGTTATGGAAATAGGTGATTCTAGTTACATTAAAATATTAGCAGGACAGCTTTAAAATTATGAAGGTATGTCAACCAAAATGGTCCAAAAAGCTGAACGTATTGTTGGTTGCTTGCTACCTATGTTTACGTATAGTTGTTATATGTGTTACAGATAAAATCCGTTTTCAGTTAAAGCCCGTTTTAACTAGTAAAAAATAGGTTCTAACTGAAAGCCTTTGTTACAACTAGTTTCGACTAGTTAAAACTAGAATTTAATTAAACAGAAATTTTAAATAAAGTAAAACTAGTTTTAATTAGGAATAACCAGTTCTAATTAAACGAGTTAAAACATAGTAATTCTATAAGAAGTATTGAGGGTATACATAACACGCTCCACCTTGCTCCGCTCGTCGTCGCACCTATTTTTCACTTTTTGATGAGTCATTTGGTTAGAACTAGTTTTTTCTAGTTAAAGCGATATGTAAAAGTTTTAGCGTCTCTGTTATTCCATATGCGAAAAAACCCTCAGTGCGAGAGGGACGGATTCGTGGAAAAGTAGCAAAATGACGGTTTTTTATTGGTATAAAATGTACTAAAGTTGCTATCAAAATTTCGTTTAACCAGGTCTTAGATATCGTTAAAACCCATCTAATAAAATATAATTGCAGTCCATATGTCATTCTAAATTGTAAAACTAGGAGAATTGGTGCCGAAAAAGACTCACTCACTTCAATAAATATTTCTATCGAGCCGAATTTCTCCAATCGTGTTTCTGTTTTAACAGATCCCTAGAAAAAGAATCCAAAAATAATATTGTTTTTTTTTTTCAAAATAATACATTATTTACTGAAGTAGATATGCACGTTCTTAGTGTCGATTTTTTTTTCGTAGCGCCTTAAATCGGGTTTTAACTAAAATCGGGTGTTAAATGTAGCATATACACACATAATAAAGCCAATTCTGAAGGATTTAATTTTAGTTTTAACGCTGTCAAAGCTTAAAATTTCCCAATGAAATTTAGATTCTAACCCTAAGGACTTAAGGATTATTTTGTATCGATGAAAATTTAATTTTGACAGCACTAAAACTAAAATTAAAGCCTTCAGAATCGGCTACATTATGCTGTCAGGACGGAGTGTTTGCGCAAGAAACTTAATCAAATTATAGTTTAATCACTACTTAAAAACTTCAATTATCCCACTTTTGGCAGGACAGCGATAAACGATATGGCCGTTGTTGTCAACTTGCATTAAGTAATTGCTTAATTTTGTTTAAATAACAAGTTTCGTACATCCATTATACTTTTTGTTATAAAAGGCATGTTGACATAAAGAAATACGTAGTGATATTTATTTATAGGTTTTTGAAGTAAGGTAAAGGTAGCTCGGCTCAGAGGGTGATCTTAGATGCAAGACACAATCAGTACTTGGTTCATCTAAGATTTTCTTCCACAAAAGCATGTACTAAAGATTTTTTGGGAAATTATGGACATGACATTCGTATTTTTATTGTTTTATTTGTTAGCATTAAAACAATAAAAAAAAATATTACTCGATATATTTCGACCCTCGGTATGACAGATAAGTTAGTTATCTTAATAAAAAAGTAAAAGTGACACTTGTTAACAATTTTAGTAATTTTTTCTAAAATAATAAAAAATAAAAAATAGGTTTCTATTTTATTTTGAACATTTTTATTTTGAAAGACATACATTTATTTTATAGAAAATCATATTTTATTATGATTATTTATGATTAATCGGTAGAATTATAGATTTTTGATTTATCCACATTTAAATTTTGGGCACGATTATAGCTGAAGATATTCACATTTTTGTACCTCTTCAGTGGAGTCGTCGTCGGTAGAAATAATAAAACTATTTTTGTTTCATATTCATTTCTCACGAGTTTCAAAAATGTGAAAATTTGCAGTACGTTAACTGCTTATATATCTATCTATCTGTAGTTCTTCTCACACACACAGCAAAATTGAGATTATGCCATCATAGTAACAATATTGTCTCCACAATTAGCCCTCTCATCCATAGCACACCCCCGACACTTCATAGTCATCGCTCAAGTTTCTCTCACGCGCGCATCTGGCTTGTCCGCACACGCTTGTGTGTGTGCGTGAGCTAGTCTAGGGCTGGCAGCAAGCGTGTGAGCGTCGTCGATCGAGAGGGACAACATTTATAGTCAGCAACTTATATGATTCTCTTCCCAAATTTTAGCGCGGTTAATCCCTAGGTCCTAGTTCTGGTTCCCCATGGATAAATTTTTATTAAAAATATATATATCGTCACGACCTGAATGCGCGGGAGGGTGACAGAGGAGTTCCGAGTGTGTACTTTGAAATGCAAGTCACAGTACACACTCGGTACACCAGCGTTTCACCTACAAATATTACGTCTCAACGTGGTGGGAGGTGAGCCCTATCGCCGTAAGTACTTCGGGCACAAACACACGATTTTTAGGACATACGGGTTTCCTTACTATGTTTTCCTTTACCGTTCAGAAAGTGGGAAGTACTTACCTATAAGGAAATACGATGCGCATTATGTAAATTCCGAAAAACTCATTGGTGCATGCCCAACCGCGGATTGAACCTGGATCTCAAGATTGAGAGGCCAGCGTTCTACCCCTGAAATCCCGCCGCTTTTTCATAACTTTAAAAATAAATTAGACAAATATTTCAATCGACTCCCGTCTGTCCAAACGCAGGGTCAATGGCCCCGCAGCCCGCCTTCCGTATTTGCTTTAGTCAATGCCACCTTCCCTTTATGATGCCGCAACGGCGGTGATCGTTCGATAGCGCGCTGACACAATTTTGTAACGGTGGCACGCGTGAATTTATATGAGTAAAATTTAAACATGGTCAAATCCTTTCAGAGGAGTAAAAGGTGTTTTTTACGCACATAAAAGAAAATGGCTTAGTTCATCGGAAGGAAGGAAATTTGAAAAATCTCCGTTTCTTATTGGTTGCTCCGTTTTCTATGCATTCATATATACCACAATAACGAACCATATTGATTAAAAATCAGTATCGTAATAAAACAAAACAAGATTTATACTTGCGATTGTCGGCACTTGATGAAACATAAAAAGCATCTCGATTTTGAACACAAACACTTGTACTATTTGTTTCATAACATAAAACAAATAGTACAAGTGTTTGTGTTCAAAATCAAGAAAACAAAACAAAATACGCGCGCAGCGAACGAGTGCCACTCGAGCTCTGCCTGCCTCCAGATTTGCCACTAACTTGCGGGGGACCGCGGGGGACGTTAAATTCGCGCGGGGAGGTGAGTGTCGCTTCTTTACGTAGTAATACTTTATATTCTCTGTCCATAGTAAGATTTTCAAAATCTTTAAATTTTTTATTTGGATGTAGGTAGCTAATAAATGGTGGCAAAATCTCTGTAGGATGGTTGTTCGAGTACTGATCTGGAGGTCGCGGGCTTAAATCTCTGTAGGATGGTTGTTCGAGTACTGATCTGGAGGTCGCGGGCTTAAATCTCTGTAGGATGGTTGTTCGAGTACTGATCTGGAGGTCGCGGGCTTAAATCTCTGTAGGATGGTTGTTCGAGTACTGATCTGGAGGTCGCGGGCTTAAATCTCTGTAGGATGGTTGTTCGAGTACTGATCTGGAGGTCGCGGGCTTAAATCTCTGTAGGATGGTTGTTCGAGTACTGATCTGGAGGTCGCGGGCTTAAATCTCTGTAGGATGGTTGTTCGAGTACTGATCTGGAGGTCGCGGGCTTAAATCTCTGTAGGATGGTTGTTCGAGTACTGATCTGGAGGTCGCGGGCTTAAATCTCGTAGCACATTTGTGTTCCATCTGCTTGCTTTTGAAGGGATTTCAAGCTGTGGGCCATATTTGTGCCCAAAGTACGGTGATAGTGCCAACCATCCATCACGTTGGGACGTAATAATCATCGGTGAAACGTGGGATTTACCTGGGGACACCCCTTTATGGATTCATATCTTGGTGATGTATGTAAAAGTAACAATCGCGATCATTTTCATTATAAATACTTCAAAATTGTTACCCTTTACGTTTGAGTTTGAGCTTGAAAAGCCCACAAAAGTATATAAAAGCAGAAAACAAAAAATGTTCAAAATTGTTTTTTTTTTACGAGAAATATTGGAAATGAAAAAGAAGCGCGTCGTACTTCAATGTTATTTATCAGCTCGCTCATTCACGCAGTCTCTCTGTTTTGTTTATTCCTCCGAATCGAGAATATTAAGAATTGAAAAAGTTTCGGCTCCTATTTTGTATGTTTAAGTTGGATGTCTCTTTATGATTAGTTTGGTCGAAACAACGAACTTTGAGGAGTTAACGCACTCACTGTATAAAATAAACAATACCTATAGTAAATATAACAATACCTATAGTAAATATACTAGGGTTCAATGTTTTTTTGATTCTCGTAAATCCTGGTACTTGGTATTATTGCTCAGTATTTTTAAATTGAATATTGACTGTAGAATTTTATCAGTTTAAAATAAGCGAGAATTCATTTTATTAATTATTTTCATGTTTAAGAAGATCTACAGTCTTAGATCTTGATGTTATTGAATGTGACCAATTAAAGATGGATATTTGCTGCAAAATTAACATAATCATCGATACATTTTTCTATAATGATAATTATTTGAATTTTAATGCTAGGAAAACGAAAACCATTAAGTCAGGTAATACAGAAAATTTAAAAGGTACAATCCCATTCTACTTTAAAAAAATGATGGACAAACAAAATAGTCTCAACTTAAGTAGGTCTAAAAACATAATCGCACATAAGCCAAAAAAAGGAACGATACCGTACTACTTTCTGTCAAGTCAGGAAAAGTTTTTTCGTGAGAAAAAATGATACAGCGCCCCCCCCATCGGTCATTTTGCCAGGTGATAATGTTATAACTAAAAAAATTGCACCTCCTGGACAAGGCCTAATATTTTACAAGAATATTTACGTCCTTCATCAGAATATAAATTCTCTGATTACTAAATCAGACCTTCTCACAGTCTGTTTGGATGAACTTGAAACGTCAAATAAACCGGTAGACGTTGTATGCATAACGGAGCATCTTATGGTCAAAGATGAAATTGACTTACTGAATATCCCAAATTTTAAAATTGCAACTCATTATTTTAGGGAGAGAAGGAAGAAGAAGAGTGGAGGCTCATGCATACTTATTAGGAATGGTCATGAATTTAAAGTCTTAAATGATTTAAATGAACTAGCTGTTGAATTTGCCTTTGAATGTTGTGCGATTGAGTTGACACAACATAATGTCATAATTGTGTGTGTTTATAGAAGACCTAAGCAGGACAATATATTGACTTTCTTTGATACTTTGGAAATCGTTGCAAGGAAACTGAGTAACAAAAAAAACAAAAAAATCATTATGTGTGGTGATTTTAACGTAAATATTTTATTAACTGATCAACAATCTGTAAAATTTCAGCAGATAATGCAAATCAACAACTTAACCCTTCAAATTAGAGAACCTACTCGATTAGCTAGTGGTACGTGCTTAGACAACTTCGCGCACAACGTTAAAGGTTGTAAAAGTGAAGTAATTGAATTTGCACTCTCGGACCACACGGCACAGCTCCTAAAAGTTCCAGTAAAAAAAACATGTGCCCTCAAGTCTTGGTACATAACACGCAGAGACTACAACAGAGAAAATATGGACAAGTTTGTACAATGTATGGAGAACCTCTCATTTTCTGATGTATATGCTACCAATGATCCAAATACCGCGTACAAAGAATTCATGAATCTTTTCAATTTATTTTTCGATTTATGCTTTCCCACGAAATCAATACGGATATCTTTAAATAAAAAGCCTAAATGGATATCGAGTGGTATAAAAAAATGTTGCAATAGGAAAAGACAATTACTATGGAATTACCGAAGAAATTCAAATGAAGAAAATAGAAATACACTTAAAACATACACAAAAAGACTCAAAAAAATTATTAACTTAACACAGCGTGCTCAAAATATCTATCATATAGAAACGTCTAGATGCAAATCAAAAGCAACTTGGGAAGTGATACAAAACAATAAAAATAACTGTCCTAAAGAACCAATAGCTAGAATTAGGAGTGATGGTAAAATTATCAATGACCCGAAAGAAATAGCAGAAGCGTTTAACAACTATTTCATTGATCAAACAAATATTTCTACAAATAAACCAAACCCAGTACCAGAAAAAATCGCAAACGAACCTCACTCTATGTTTATGCAACCATCACTACCTATTGATATGTTAAAAATAATAAAATCATTAAAAAACACTAGCAGTGTTGGGCACGACAACATCTGTACCACAGTCGTTAAAGCAGTAGCTGAGCACATTTCATTCCCGCTCAGTCACATAATGAATACATGTATCAGCACAGGAACATATCCGGAACAGCTTAAAACTACAATCGTTATACCTGTGCACAAAAAAGATGATAAGGAAGAGTTGGAGTTTTATAGACCCATTGCACTCATTCCAGTAACATCCAAAATTTTTGAAAAATATTTATGTCAAAATTTATATTCGTATCTTGATAAATATGGAATATTAGTTAAAGAACAAAAAGGTTTTCGTAAAAATAAAACAATTGATATGGCTATCTATGAACTTGTAAAAAAAGCATTGGTTGGCATGGATCTTAAAAAACCAATATGTGCAATTTACATGGATATGACCAAGGCTTTTGACTTTGTTGACCACGATATACTGTTAACCAAACTTAATGCATATGGTATAAGAGGTAACATTGCGAGTTTAATACAGTCATACTTAAGCAACCGAAAGCAATATGTGGAAATAACACAAGTGTGCGTTGCAAGCAAAACTGAGACTAAATATCGCTCTAACTTAAGGGAAAAAAATTGTGGTGTACCACAGGGAAGTGTTTTGGGGCCGCTGTTGTTTTTATTGTATATCAATGACATGCCAAAAAACGTTAGTTACCCAATGGTACTTTTTGCCGACGACAGCACTGTTGTCATTGAACGTGATACCGCTAAAAACTATGAAGATGAGATAAATGAAACTTTGCATACAATAATTGAATGGCTTAGCAAGAATAAACTTGTCATTAATCTTAAAAAAACGAAAATTATGCACTTTTACCAAAAAATATCACCCCCACACCTTAATATAGACTATCATGGCACTATTATTGAGACAGTAGACACCACTAAGTTCCTTGGTATAGTTGTTGATAATGGTTTGAAGTGGAAACCCCAGATTGAAAATGTTTGTAAAAGGTTAAATAAATCTGCATATGCCTTGTATAAATTATCAAAAGTTGTTAACCTTCAGACATTGACGACAGCATATCACGGATATGCTGCTTCAGTTCTTCGCTATGGATTAATCTTTTGGGGCAATTCCACAGATGTAAATTTGGTCTTTAAGGCTCAAAAGAAGTGTATCAGGGCTATATGTGGTTTACAATCTAGAGATACATGTAAGCCTCATTTTAAGGAGCTAAAGATTCTTACGCTACCATGTATGTATATTTACGAAGCTTCATTATTTGTGAAAACAAACCCTGAACTATTTAAGAAAATTTCTCAGGTAAACGATAAGCAGCTACGAAATAGAAATAGACTTTACATTGAAAAGAGCAACACAACCCTAATACATAATAGCATAGTACGCATGGGACCTAAAATCTATAACAACTTGCCTCATGAAATAAAAAACCTGGACTTGATACATTTTAAATACAAACTTTGGACATACCTTATTGAAAAATGCTATTATACTATTTCTGAGTTTTTTGACAAATGTTAAATGAAATTATTAATTTCCATAGGGCTTTTTATTATCCTATAACTGCGACATTTTATGAGTTTATTAAGTATTATGTTAAATTGATTTGAATTATTATATTGTCTAATTTATTGTTTTATTGACATGAATGTTAATTATGATGTTATTCTAAATGCATCTATATAAAAACTGTTTTAGTATTGTGTCACTACAGTTCTTTGACGGATAACTTCTTCTTTATCCATCGAAAAATAATATAGAAATTTTTTGTTACAATAAAGTTAACATATAAAAATTAAATAAAAAAAGTAAAAGTGACACTTGATTATGATTTTAGTATATTTTTTCTAAGTAAATAGGTAGATAGAAAAGTAACTTAAATTGTTACAAGTGTCACTTTTGACGACGATATCATTATGACGATATCATCTGCAAACAGAAAGTTATAAAAATATTCACCGTTCACGTTCATGACACGTTATTTTGATTTTTATAAATTGCAGACCATAATAACCAGCTTCGGGGATACCACATCCCCTTGTAGGACTTCTTGCTGAAGTTGGATAAGTTTATGGTGCCGTTATAGACATTTTTGTACTTGAACGATCATCATGGTGCCGCTATACAAATTTTTCAAGATTACAATGTATCTCCAGCATTAGCATCGCTGTAGAAATTCTAGGACAGAACAAATCACAATGGTATGAAAGGTTCTCTCGTACTTCGGCTGATTATAATCCTTCTGTATTCTTCTGTATAATTTACTGCATAGTGTGGATATTTTCTACAGAACTGTTGCTTTTTCGAATCCCGTCATGCTCTAGAGATTGAATTTTGGTCTTTTGGCGAGACGGTTCATCGTGACCCTCACGCTCAACTTGTACAGAAGAGAAATAGGCCTAAATTCTCAAGTAAGCCTTTGTCTTGTATTTTTTTCTATGCTTTTGTGCCACGCCAATGGTGTGATTCCTTTGAGTAGAGTTGAAGAGTTCCTGTAGCTTCAAGAAAGGCTTGCCTCCTGCTTTTCACAAATTCTCCGTAAGAAGAACGCCAAATTTGATAAATTCGCCGTAAGGACGCCTATTCAACAGGAGAAAAAGGAATATATCATTAGCTATATTTAACTACCTGTGTTACGGGAACGGATTAAATGTCTTTTGTAAATGTTATTTAAAAGTCCAGATTATTATTAAAGAAGTTTTATTTAATCTTTTATGCAATGTTATTCTAATTAGTTTAAATGTTGAGAAATGTTATGTGAATGCACCCGGTCGCGACGGCACCGATTGATGCACTGATTTGTTCAAATTAAGAATTAGTTAACTCGTCGCGTGCCGCTTGCATATCACGTGTTCGGTGCATCAGCATAAAACCGAACATCTTGCCGAGGGCAAAAGATGAGAGATGAGGTGAACTAAATTTAACTTACCATAATGTTAGTAACTTAAAATTACACAATCCATAATACAATAAAGGATAAACAATGTTTGACTTTGTTCGGTTAGTGAATGTGATCTATAACTATAAATATACGACTAACAATGTTTTTTTTTTTAATCTAGGTATACACATGTTTACAAGTGTTCACGGAAACTTGTGCTTCGGTACACTGGTGAAGTTCCTTTTTCACTCAAAACTTTAACACTTTCACCTTTGTTTTCGTTATTGGGCATTGCACTGTTACGGAGAGGGGCTCGAGCGCGAGCCCGGGCCGTGGGCTCCGTGTGCCCCGCAGCTACCTCGGGCGCCGGCGCGGCTGGTGCCTGCCAGCGGCAGCGAGACCGCCTACACACGTACACTCCTATTGCGACGATCGCCAATCCCCAGGATGCATATATGACGATATAATGATGCACATCGTGTACAGATAACTGTTCAGAAAGCACCGCAGTCAAGCAGTTGCAAAAAATGATAAATGTTATGCATGCTAGTCTGTAGGTTATCAATAGGCAAAGTGAGTTCCTTAGATAATTGTCCTGATATGAGGCTCAGCAGTCTGCAGTTGTTGAGGATCAAGGAGATGAACGTTCAGATGACCATTGTAAATACTTGTTACTGTATCTAGCAGATTCTCCTGGATGTTCCGTAGATGTGTCAGTAAGTTGTTTGCTGCCATAGCTGATAGTGTGAACTCTGTCATAACTTCGGCTTCGTTTAACTTATTCTTTACAGAGTTGGTCACCTGATCTAGTGTCATTAAATGTTTGTTAATAATTTTATGTTGGGTTTGTACTGTCACTTCCATCCGCTTCATTAAATTATATTCTGCTTCTATTACGGACGTCTGATTTTTCCATAACCATAGCAGGTGTTCTTCATTCTCCCGTACTAGGATTATATCCTTAGTATACTGTTCTGCGAATTTATCGTCGAGTACGCCGAATAGAGTGTTCGCTAAATACCCGACCCCGTTGATAAGCCCACGCCGCCGCCGGCGCGTTCTACTGTTCTTAGACGACAATAATACTTTGTTGTTATGTTCTAACTCGGTGTAGGTATGATGTAACTGTAAAAGGATAATCTCACAGTGTGTTTGTTGTTTTATTAGCTCACATACTATTTGCAAATGTTTATAATATTTTACATATGCAATGTTTCCCTCCCAATAAGGGTTTAAATCATAATATGCTATTATTTTCCATTTATCTTTTATGATTTGCATTTTCGAGACGTGGTCAAAATATATACTTTGTTTGTTGTCGAGACTCTGCAACTTGAATCCATCAGCTGTTGTGATGATAGATATAAAATATAATAAGGTCATTGCCAATGTTATGAAACTGGATCTGTTCCTTGCACTTGTACCTCTCTGGGTTTTCTGTTTCGCTGTCACTTCATCATGTTGTTTTGGGTTCTGTTCTAAAGGTAAAACCGATAGCTTAGTAATTGGCCTTTTTATTTTCCCGTTTTTTGTTTTCAAGGTGACAACTCTCACGTAGTCATCTTTTCCGGGGTGGACATCCACTACTCTTCCTAGGGCCCATTTTCCTGACGGCAGATTATCTTCATGAATGACCACCAGATCTCCGGTTTTAATGTTTTGTTGAGGGACCTGCCACTTGTGTCTTGATGTAAGTTGACTCAAATATTCCAGTTTCCACTTCTTCCAGATGTTGTTGAAAAGTTTTTGAGTCATGTCCCAGCGTGTTCTGGCATCTTCCCTTGTTGCGATTACCGTTACTCCTGCATCTCCCGACAAGAAGTGAGCGGGTGTTAGTACTTCCAGGTCTTCGATATTTTCTGTTAGCGAGCATAATGGTCGGGAGTTCAAACACGCTTCTAATTGAGCTAACAGGGTGGCGTATTCTTCGAACGTGAGCTTCTGTTCTCCAACCACCCGTTTCAAATGGTGCTTCAGACTTCTAACAGCTCGCTCCCACAGTCCACCTGCACTAGCCCAAACAGCTGCGTTGTAATGCCACTCCATCTTCATCTCTGTTATTTCGGCAAGAAAGCTGTTATCAAATATCTGTTTCAATTTTTCCCATTCTTTTTGTAAAACGTTGTTAGCTCCTACAAAGTTTGTCCCGTTATCGCTGTACATATGTTGAGGTGTTCCTCTTTTTGCGGCCATTCTTCTTAGCGCCGCTAGGAATGCAGAACTAGTCAGCTCCGACACTATTTCCAAATGCACGGCCTTGGTGACCATACAGATGAAAATGGCTATGTACCCTTTTACGGACGTAGAACATCGACCTTTGTTCTTCTTTACTTCGACAAAGCCTGTATAGTCTACTCCTGTATGTTGAAAAGCTCGAGCGGGGTTGACTCTTGCCGCTGGTAAATCTCCCATCAGCTGTTTTTGGGTTTGCCCCTCGTGCTTTCGGCAGGTAATACACTTCCTTATCTCTTTTTTTACCATGTTTTGACCGCCAGTGATCCAGTACTCCTGTCTTAAAGTAGCCAACGTAAGGCGCGGGCCACCATGATAAGTTAATTTATGTGCTTGGTCGATGAGCAAGGTTGAAAGTCGGGACCCACTTGGTATAATTTTGGGATGTTTCATCTCCATGCCGATCTTAGCTTGAGATAATCGACCGCCAACTCTTAAAATGTTCCCTTCGTCAAGGTAAGGATTTAACTGAATTAATTTGTTTTTTGTTTCAACTTGGCCGTGTTTTCGCAATTGCTCAATTTCCGCTCCAAATTCCGTTTTCTGTACATGTTTTACAATTGCTATCTTAGCATTGCGTAATTCTTGCAATGTTAGGTAGTTTGCTCGCGGTCGTTCATCTTTCTGAGTCAGCGCTCGGCGTATCCATGCTAATAC
This sequence comes from Ypsolopha sequella, assembly GCA_934047225.1. Lineage (NCBI taxonomy): Eukaryota > Metazoa > Arthropoda > Insecta > Lepidoptera > Ypsolophidae > Ypsolopha > Ypsolopha sequella. The sequence goes on along the minus strand of OW203990.1, from coordinate 1,458,748 downwards.
ACGCACGACCTTTGTATATGAGCTATATTTTGTTAATAGATTATCTATAATTGTTTCTTTTGGATTATGTTGGACAATGTTTATTTGTTTTATTTGTTTTTGTTCCTGATCCGTGTTGAATGTTTCCTTTTCTGTTTGTTTTGACTCAAAGGTGGGGAGCCATTCGGGTCCGTGTTTCCACATAAGTTGTTTTTTTCAGGAACTGAGAGGGGAATAAGCCCCGGCTTGCGTCGTCCGCCGGGTTTTCTCCTGTTTTCACATATCGCCACTGTTTAGGAGGCATTATCTCTGTTATATGACGTACTCTATTAGCTACAAACGGTTTCCATCTATCTGGTTCCCCGTTTAGCCATCCCAACACCACTTTAGAGTCTGTCCACCCGTATGTTTCGCACTCCTGTTTACCTAAAGCTTGCTTAACTTTCTTGATTAATTTCGCTAGCAAATAAGCGCCGCTCAGTTCAAGCCTTGGTAACTTTATATCTTTCTTGAGTGGTACAAGTTTGGTTTTTGAAGCGATTAGGGTTACTTGTTGTGTTTGTTTGACCCGTATATACACGACACATGCGAACGCCTCTAGTGATGCATCACAAAACCCGTGTAATTCGATGACGTCCCATTCTCCACTACCAATCCATCTAGGTATCTTGTAGGTGTTTAAGTTTGATAAGTCCGCTTGTAACTTAGTCCACTCTTTATAAACCTCTGGTGTGACGTCATCGTCCCATTGACTATTCGATCTCCATACCTTTTGAAATAATAATTTTAGTTTTACGATCACTGGCGACAACCAGCCTAGGGGATCAAATAATTTAGATATTTCAGATAGTAGGATTCGTTTAGTTAGTTTCTGTGTATTTGAGATTTGAACTTTGAACTGAAACTTATCCTCCATTGGGTTCCATCCCAAGCCCAAAATTTTCGAGGTGTTTTCTGTTTTTAAATGAAATATATGTTCAGCGTTTTGTTGTTCGGGAATGTTTTCTAATATTTCTGTGTTGTTAGAGGACCATTTTCGTAAATTGAACCCTCCCGACCGTAATAGTAGGGTAAGGTCCCGGACCAATTGTTTTCCCTGTTCGATGGTATGTGCGCCATGCAGCAGGTCGTCCATATAAAAAGCACTTTCCAGGATTTCGGCCGCTTCAGAGAATGAACTTCTCTCGTCAGCAGCTAGTCTCTTTAGCGTTTGCATGGCTAAAAAGGGGGCTGCTTTAGTGCCGTAGGTAACTGTTAACAACTCGTAGGACTGAATAACTTGTTCAGGTGAATCTCTCCAGACAATCTTCTGTAACGGCGTGTCTTGTCTGTTCACCAAGATTTGTCGATACATTTTCTCAATATCGGCAGTAAAGGCATACTGATATTGTCTCCACTTTAATAACAGCATTTGTAAATCTTGTTGTAAGTTGGGTCCTTTATACATCATGTCATTGAGAGAACATCCTGTAGATGTTTTTCCCGAGGCATTTAGGACCACCCTGTATTTGGTGGTTATTGACTCCTTTCTTTCAATGATATGGTGTGCTAAATAACACTCAGGTTTCGAGTTAATGTTTACTTGTTCCATATGTTGCAATTCGTGATATTCTCTCATAAATGTTTTATAGGCCAATGCCAAGTTTTGTTGTCTTTTGAACCTTCTTTCTTGACTTAGCAACTGTGCTGTTGCTTTTTGTTTTGAATCTCCGAGGTGTTCCTCAAAGTTTGCTTTCATGGGAAGGCGAACTTCATATCTCCCATCTGGAGTCCTTCTCGTAGTTTCATCATAATATTTTACGCAGGCTAGCTCTTCTGCTGACAAATCACTATCTTCTATTATCTCCTCATTCTCCCAAAACTGTTGTACCTCGTCCAGGTTGGTCATAATAACATTACAATAAAATGTTGGGGCGGTGCCGCATAGCAACCAGCCTAGTTGTGTTTGTTGAGCTACAGGGTGTGTTGCGTCCTCGCCCTTTATTAGGCCACTCAATAAAATGTTTGAATAAATATCTGCCCCCAGTAGTAAGTCCACGGGACGACTGATGTAGAATTCTGGATCGGCTAGATTAATGTTTTTAATGTTCGACCATGATGGTTTCATAAATGTTTTGTTAGGTAAATTTTTTATAAGACTGTTCATGATCAAGACCTCTGTGTCAAAACGATACTCATTATACAAAGACGCACATGTTATTTCCATTTTGCCCTTGCAATTGTTTTCCCGTTGGCCTACGCCAAAGATCACTCCTTTCCACTGATGGCGCTTGACCCCCAGCACCTGAGCTGCATGCTCATTTATCAGGGATTTCTGTGACCCTTGGTCTACTAGGGCCCTCATGATGTGATAGCAACCGTCGGCTCCTTTAACCTTTAACTGCGCAGTGGCCAATAATATCTCCGAGCAGTTGTCTTGAGACACATGAGAAGTGCATGGTTCATTGTCTTTGGACGTGGTGGCAATGGTTTGGTGCTGTGGCGATGTTCGAGTCATTGACCTAGTTAATGCATCGTGCAACAGCGTATTATGTTGATTGGAGCACTTTCGGCATGTGTGTGTAGAAGTGCAGTCATTGCCATTGTGCGAAAACAAACAATTCATACAAATTCCAAGTTTCTTTACTGTCGATATTTTCTTGTCGTTAGGTAATTGTAAAAATGTCTTACAATTATACAAGCCATGTTGGTTCTTGCATAGTGGGCACGTGTGTCCTCCTGACCCTGTTACGTTGAATGATTTCGCAATTTGCCCATTTCCTGTCAATCTAGGTGTGCTGTTCGATGTTTGTTGAAAATTAGACGACCTTTTATTGTTATTGGAATTATGAAAATATTGTTTTTGGGAATTAGGATTAGACTCCTGTTTTCTACGAGCGGTTGTTTCCAGGGTAGTAAATTTGCTTTCGAGGTAGTTTAAAAGCTCTTGTAGGATAGGTAACTCACGTGGATTTTTTACTGATTCCAAGTAGTCGTTGTAGGTATCTTGGTCTAATTTTTGACATAGTAAATGGACCAGGATAGAGTCCCATGTTGTTGTATCCACTCCCAAATTTTTTATGGCATTCAATGTTTCCAGCGTCACATCATGCATTCTTTTTATGTATGTTACGGAGTTATGTTGAATGTTGGGCAAAGCAAACAGCATGTTCATAAGAGAAGTGAAGATCATCCTCCTGTTATTATAACGGTGATTGAGAATTTCCCAACACGAGTCATAGTTTTCGGTACTTATATGTAAATGTTGTATCAATCTCTCAGCTTCCCCTTTAACTTTGGTCTTCAAAATTTGCATCTTCTGAGTGTTGGGTATCATCCTGTTGTTATGAACGGCGTCCATGAATAAATCTTTGAATGACATCCACTGATTGAAATTTCCACTGAAAGAAGGTATTTCTAATTTCGGTGTAACCTTGTCCTTGTAAGAAGCTGACCACATTTTTTTATTGATGTCCCTTTTCAGGTTATTAAATTGTTTTTCATACTGGTTGAATAAAGTGTTATAAACGGAGTCTTCTCCTTCTTCATTCAACTCGCTCTCAATTTGCCAATGTAATTTATCCACTACAGACCAACGATTCTCCAGCGTTTTTAACGCATCCTCAAACTCCCATTTCTCCGTCATTTCTTCTACACTAATGTTCTTCACTGTTCTTGTAAATGCCTTAAAATTAGCCTGTTGCTGACGTCTATTCTCGTCCAATTTGCTGTGACTTCCCTGCTGTTTTTGTAAGGGTTGTTGATAGGGTTGATTCTCTCCAGCTTCTTTCACTCCTTCTCCTCTGTCCAATTCTCCTTTGGATCCTAATAATTTGGTTCCTCCTTGTTTTATGGCACTGGTGTAATGCGCCAAAATCTCCCTAGCCTTTTCGTAATTTTTGTTTGTAAAATACGTATCGGATTGACTAAGATCCATAAGCAGTCGATCATGGTTGAACTGGATCGTACTCCACAAGGCTTCCACCTTACTCCATTGATTTTTATAATAATCCTGCCTACTTTTCCTCTCCTGACTGTCCTTTTTGAAGTTTTCCCAATATCTGCTAAGCTCTTCCAAGCGATCATACTGTTCTTCCAGCGACATGATGCGAGAAGTGTAGGTATTTAATGTTAATGTATAAAAGGATCGATCTTACTTGAGATTCTCCTTTAATGTTACCGCTGTTGATTGTAGAAAGCCGTCAATGCGCACCTCCTGCAATCCTTGTTGTTGACACTGCGATCCGTTTCACCAAATGTTTCACTAGTTCATTGACACCTCACACGTTTTGTACTGTTCTTTATACACCGCGCGAGAGGTCCCAAAGGTTCGAAGGACCAATGTAACGGGAACGGATTAAATGTCTGTTGTAAATGTTATTTAAAAGTCCAGATTATTATTAAAGAAGTTTTATTTAATCTTTTATGCAATGTTATTCTAATTAGTTTAAATGTTGAGAAATGTTATGTGAATGCACCCGGTCGCGACGGCACCGATTGATGCACTGATTTGTTCAAATTAAGAATTAGTTAACTCGTCGCGTGCCGCTTGCATATCACGTGTTCGGTGCATCAGCATAAAACCGAACATCGAGTTTATCTTCAGCGCCATATTGGCTTATGTCGCGGCCGCGCCTGGCTATCTGGTTTCCCATGAGACCCCAGTAATTCACTCCATTCCTCTGACTGCCAAGTCCACCATCACCAAGAGCAGCCTTAACGTGAACCATGGAGGCCACGCAGTCTTGCACACGCCAGGACACACTGTGCATGCAGTACACTCCGTACCACTGATAGCCAAGTCTACGATCACAAGAAGCAGCCTCAATGTAAACCATGGAGGGCACGCACTCCTGCATACGCCAGTGCTTCATGAAGTTCACGCACCAGTAGTGCACTCTGTCCCATTGTCAGCCAGGTCTACCATCACCAAGAGCAGCTTGAATGTGAACCATGGTGGGCACGCTCTGTTGCACACACCGGTGGTTCATGAGATCCACTCCCCATTGATCCATCACTCGGTGCCGCTGGCGACCTTGAAGAGTGGAGACTCAGCTGTCTCTCACAGTAGCCAGTCAGTACAGGAAACGGTTCCTTACTATGCTGTGCACCATTGATGTCTACTTTCGTGTTGTTAGTTGTTGGATTTAATAAAATTTTATCAATTTTGTAATCCCGTTGGTTTATTTTCTTATCAAAGTTTCAAGTTGATGTTCAGAGTGACATATTTCCATTTATTGCACGCATCTAAATAATATCTCATTAGTAAATTTTGTACCGAAATAAATCAAAAAGGCTGGTTTCAAATCTGTTGTAGAGTACAAAAGTATCATTTTTAAAAAAGCACACCCTAAGCACCATATTATTTGAGTTCTACTAAGTGCCGACAAATTTGTATCAGTTTTAGTTACACTTTTGTTTTGTTATGCTTGAGATAGCACTGATAAAGATTTTTTTTTATAAAATCCACTGAAAAATCTTTGCACAAGATATCTGTGGATTAATTAGTTTTACAAAATTTACAGGTACTGTTTTCTTTTAGAATGCAGCAATTTATCTCTAGGACTGACTGCATTTTTGCAGTTTTTATTTTGTAATGTTATCCTACTTCACTTAAATACTTCAGCAGGCAGAAATAAAAAATAACTTTTCTTCATTGTAAAATAATCCATAAGTTAAGATTTTAAATTTATATGGTCCTTATAAACATTATTACATTTAAAATTCGGGAAAATATAAAAACCAAACACGGTGAGTCCCGTACTCCTATTGAATCCATAAGTGTTAGGAACAGAAGCTAAATACTTTGACTATAATTAAAGCTTTCAGAATCTGCTTCAAAATCTACTAAGTTATTAGATTTGGGTGAAGTTTACAGTTATTTCAGCTGTTTAAAACAGAACCATTAATCAAGTAAAAATGCGGCTTATCTGAAATCTATCCCGGACGAAAACTTGGTAATTAAATTACCGCGTCATGGCTTCCATGATATCGCAGTCGATGAACTCTCGTAACGGAAACAGACCATGTTTCTTGTTAGTCATCAGTTTTAATTTTTTTAACCTTTGATAACCCGTGACAATTGTTTCATGGTTTTACATTTATAGAATGTTCGATATCACCTGCATGCACGCAATGGTATATTTGTGTTTTATATATCTATCCACGTCTCAGCTGGCCTATGTCCAGCAGTGGACGAATACGGGCTGATGGATGGATGGATATATATCCGTTTAAACGACAGGAGTCCGCGGTTGCAGCCTACGATTTTGGGGGGCCCATCTTGGCTCAAGTTTTTTTACAGTTTTCTGACAGGGATCCTTTTGCAAGTGTATGGTGGCCGGTTTTGACGGTATCCTCTTCTCAAAATATATATTTTTAATGAGATTGGGTCGTGCATATATCTGTTTGTCAGTTTACGGGCGGATCCCTTTTAAACTAAAATAATGATTAAATATTTTTCCTCCCTTTAAAACGTTAAAACGTTAAAAAGGCCCGTTTTTACAATCAAGCTAATTAGTTTATCCGTGTTAGTAAATTGAATCATCGTCAAAGACCCAGATGTTGCTCGCCGTGATAAAGTCAGCCTATATGAGTGAAACCAGCTGACGTCATCTGTCGGATAAATTAAGCAAGGTCCTTCATCGTACTTTGAGGTAGGAAAAGGACGAGAATCTTTTTAGAATTTTTGAAGGTTATGTTATCATTTATTCTTATTCCAGTTGGGTTTGGACCAAATTGAGATTGGAAAGCTTCTTTCATCGAGCTTTAGTCAGAGGTTTGTTGCAGCTGAGTAATTTGCAAGTTCACACAAATTCAATGCTGTTTACTTACTTTTTTGGACTCTGATAGTGAAACTAAAATAATATCTCAATATATACATAGGTATTTAGAGAAAAGTGACCAAATACAGAATACAATTTTGCTTTATTGTTATAAAAAAAATTAAATCCCAATTTCAAGACTGAAGACGTTTATTAGTAATTATAATAAATTAACCAGTCATAATTTTTTTCTTGACCTAGCTTCAGTATTTTGTTTTCAATATGAATAATGTTATTTAATATATATATACATACATATATTATATATATCGAACTTAATAACTAAGTAGAACATTAATTGTGCTTAATAGATATTGCTATAAACTTGATGGGCCAAGGAGCTTAGTTTAGCTTGTAACTATTTACTTGTTTTAATAGTTTTAGACTTTGGGATACATTTCACGATTTCAGGGTTGGCCACATAGTAATACCTATATGTAGTTGGTACAATACCCCGTTTTAAGGAAAATGGTTATCTATAATCTTAACACCTAATTTATAAAAATATATGTAATAAAATAGTAAATTTACATGAACTAGATTAAAGGTTAATTTATTTAATGTAGCAATATATATATATATAACTGGCAGTTGTGGAGCCAGATGGACCGGCATTTCTCTCTCTGAGTTAGTTGCTCGATGAATTTGAACATCTAGGTAAAGCTTTGATATATTTATTTTTAAGGTCTTTAGTTTGTTTCAGTTTAAAGGATTATTTTAAGTAAATATTTTGTTATAATAAATAAAATCACTCGGTGTAATAAAAGTTAAATATAGACAAATTTTATCCTTAATTGTTTGATTTAACTATTACGTGGATTAATTATAATAAAAACAAGTAATTATATAGTACATCGTCACAACATGATTCCTAGGGGACGTAGAGGTGTTTCCAAGTGCGGGCTGTAAATTGCAAGTCATAGTTCACACTTGTACGTTTCACCGATAATTATACGTCCCAGCGTCCCTGGGTGGTAGCCCTAGCGCCACAATTTGGGCACTAATCACATGTCCCAGCGTCCTGAGTGCTAGCCCTAGCACTGCGCCATACTTCGGGCACTAATTATACGTCCCAGCGTCCCTGTGTGCTGGCCCTAACACCGCGCCGTACTTCGGGCACTAATTATACGTCCCAGCGTCCCTGGGTGCTGGCCCTAACACCGCGCCGTACTTCGGGCACTAATTATACGTCCCAGCGTCCCTGTGTGCTGGCCCTAACACCGCGCCGTACTTCGGGCACTAATTATACGTCCCAGCGTCTCTGGGTGCTGGCCCTAACACCGCGCCGTACTTCGGGCACTAATTATACGTCCCAGCGTCCCTGGGTGCTGGCCCTAACACCGCGCCGTACTTCGGGCACTAATTATACGTCCCAGCGTCCCTGTGTGCTGGCCCTAACACCACACCGTACTTCGGGCACTAATTATACGTCCCAGCGTCCCTGGGTGCTGGCCCTAACACCGCGCCGTACTTCGGGCACTAATTATACGTCCCAGCGTCCCTGGGTGCTGGCCCTAACACCGCGCCGTACTTCGGGCACTAATTATACGTCCCAGCGTCCCTGTGTGCTGGCCCTAACACCACACCGTACTTCGGGCACTAATTATACGTCCCAGCGTCCCTGGGTGCTGGCCCTAGCACCGTACTTCGGGCACTAATTACACGTCCTAGCGTCCCTGGGTGCTGGCCCTAGCACCGCGCCGTACTTCGGGCACTAATTATACGTCCCAGCGTCCCTGGGTGCTGGCCCTAGCACCGTACTTCGGGCACTAATTACACGTCCTAGCGTCCCTGGGTGCTGGCCCTAGCGCCGCGCCGTACTTTGAGAACTAATTATACGTCCCAGCGTCCCTGGGTGCTGGCCCTAACACTGCGATGCACTTCGGGCACTAATTATACGTCCCAGCGTCCCTGTGTGCTGGCCCTAACACCGCGATGCACTTCGGGCACTAATTATACGTCCCAGCGTCCCTGTGTGCTGGCCCTAACACCGCGATGCACTTCGGGCACTAATTATACGTCCCAGCGTCCCTGGGTGCTGGCCCTAGCACCGTACTTCGGGCACTAATTACACGTCCTAGCGTCTCTGGGTGCTGGCCCTAGCGCCGCGCCGTACTTCGGGCACTAATTACACGTCCTAGCGTCCCTGGGTGCTGGCCCTAGCACCGCGCCGTACTTCGGGCACTAATTATACGTCCCAGCGTCCCTGGGTGCTGGCCCTAGCGCCGCGCCGTACTTCGGGAACTTATTATACGTCTCAGCGTCCCTGGGTGCTGGCCCTAACACCGCGCCGTACTTCGGGCACTAATTATACGTCCCAGCGTCCCTGGGTGCTGGCCCTAACACCGCGCCGTACTTCGGGCACTAATTATACGTCCCAGCGTCCCTGTGTGCTGGCCCTAACACCGCGATGCACTTCGGGCACTAATTATACGTCCCAGCGTCCCTGGGTGCTGGCCCTAGCACCGTACTTCGGGCACTAATTACACATCCTAGCGTCCCTGGGTGCTGGCCCTAGCGCCGCGCCGTACTTCGGGCACTAATTACACGTCCTAGCGTCCCTGAGTGCTGGCCCTAGCACCGCGCCGTACTTCGGGCACTAATTATACGTCCCAGCGTCCCTGGGTGCTGGCCCTAGCGCCGCGCCGTACTTTGGGAACTAATTATACGTCCCAGCGTCCCTGGGTGCTGGCCCTAGCACCGTACTTCGGGCACTAATTACACGTCCTAGCGTCCCTGGGTGCTGGCCCTAGCGCCGCGCCGTACTTCGGGCACTAATTACACGTCCTAGCGTCCCTGGGTGCTGGCCCTAGCACCGCGCCGTACTTCGGGCACTAATTATACGTCCCAGCGTCCCTGGGTGCTGGCCCTAGCGCCACACCGTACTTCGGGCACTAATTATACGTCCCAGCGTCCCTGGGTGCTGGCCCTAGCACCGTACTTCGGGCACTAATTACACGTCCTAGCGTCCCTGGGTGCTGGCCCTAGCACCGCGCCGTACTTCGGGCACTAATTATACGTCCCAGCGTCCCTGGGTGCTGGTCCTAGCACCGTACTTCGGGCACTAATTACACGTCCTAGCGTCCCTGGGTGTTGGCCCTAGCGCCGCGCCGTACTTTGAGAACTAATTATACGTCCCAGCGTCCCTGGGTGCTGGCCCTAACACTGCGATGCACTTCGGGCACTAATTATACGTCCCAGCGTCCCTGTGTGCTGGCCCTAACACCGCGATGCACTTCGGGCACTAATTATACGTCCCAGCGTCCCTGTGTGCTGGCCCTAACACCGCGATGCACTTCGGGCACTAATTATACGTCCCAGCGTCCCTGGGTGCTGGCCCTAGCACCGTACTTCGGGCACTAATTACACGTCCTAGCGTCCCTGGGTGCTGGCCCTAGCGCCGCGCCGTACTTCGGGCACTAATTACACGTCCTAGCGTCCCTGGGTGCTGGCCCTAGCACCGCGCCGTACTTCGGGCACTAATTATACGTCCCAGCGTCCCTGGGTGCTGGCCCTAGCGCCGCGCCGTACTTTGGGAACTAATTATACGTCTCAGCGTCCCTGGGTGCTGGCCCTAGCACCGCGCCGTACTTCGGGCACTAATTACACGTCCTAGCGTCCCTGGGTGCTGGCCCTAGCACCGCGCCGTACTTCGGGCACTAATTATACGTCCCAGCGTCCCTGGGTGCTGGCCCTAGCACCGTGCCGTACTTCGGGAACTAATTATACGTCTCAGCGTCCCTGGGTGCTGGCCCTAGCGCCGCGCCGTACTTCGGGAACTAATTATACGTCTCAGCGTCCCTGGGTGCTGGCCCTAGCACCGCGCCGTACTTCGGGCACTAATTACACGTCCCAGCGTCCCTGGGTGCTGGCCCTAGCACCGTACTTCGGGCACTAATTACACGTCCTAGCGTCCCTGGGTGCTGGCCTTAGCACCGCGACGTACTTCGGGCACTAATTCTTGCACGCAGACCGAATCGTGCTCCTACAGGGCTAGAACTCGTGACCTTCAGATTAGTGGTCTTACATAAAAAAATATTCAGAAATCTTTACTAAATGAATTTACAAAACATTGTAATGACTCGCCGAATGCATAAAGTATCGAGTACAGAATATCGTGTTAATCCAAGCATAAATAAAAAAAAACGGTCAAGTGCGAGTAGCACTCGCGCTCTGAGGATTCCGTGCCATATAAATTGTATGAAACAAAACTGCAAATTAAGTTGGTGCAGTATTCTGGGAGGTAACCCTTAAACTACATCATAAATCGTCGTTTTCAGTATTTGTTGTTTAAATACAACATATGGTACATAATGTACAGAAATAACAAATTCCCAACTATTTTAGTCTTTGAGATAGACCCCGTAACAAAAATGGTCTAAAAATGACAATGTTGATAGCCTCCCATTTCTTTATTTAAAAAAAAAATACGTTTACACGCTACTTAATAAGCCCTAAGCAATGACAATCGAAATTTCAAGGTAAGAAAAAAAAAATTTTTCTGCTCTATTTTCGTGTATTTCCTCCTGAAAAATAATGTCTTTTAATTTTTAATTTAATATTCGGTTTTGAGTAAAAATTTTACACACCATATCAACATTTTAGGTCTTTATCTCATTCCGTCTAAGAGCTAGAGACTCGTGACATACGGACAGATAGACGGACAGCGGAGTGACATTAATAGGGCTCCGTTTTGCCCTTTGGTTACGGAACCTTAAAAATTAACTGTTCTCGCAAGAATTTAATAAAATTTACGTTGCGTTAAAAGGTAATGGATAATTTTAAAGCAATTTTGGCAATTTTATTGATTAAAAAGCTTCATAACCATCTTTGTAAACAATCCAAGGCTCTGCTTCACCTTTTCCGACTTTTAGCTCAATTTATTATTTTGAAAGTGATCTTGACTTTTGACTTAAACGACGCTTGCGTAGACTTGTCATTAACATTAACAAGAGTGCATTATGCCTTGTCCAGCTTCCGTACCCTTAAGCTGATCTTTAGGTATTTGAGCAGGTGAAGCGGGGGAAGTGGTGCACGCAGCTCCACCCTGTGCCTTGTTCTGGTGCGTTATCTATTGTCCGTATTCTGTTTACCGCTAAGATCTTGTTTGCTGAGATTTGTTTATATTTTATTTGTGAGTAATATGAATTATAATGAATAATAAATTATTGTCATTATAAAGGGTTTTGTTCCTAAATATGTACTTAATGAACACTATGAAGTTCCGGTATCTGAGTAAATGAACCGAAGTACAAAATTTCCTTCGGTGCATATACTGACAAACCGGACCCATATACTGACAAACCGGACCCATATACTGACAAACCGGACCCATATACTGACAAACCGGACCCATATACTGACAAACCGGACCCATATACTGACAAACCGGACCCATATACTGACAAACCGGACCCATATACTGACAAACCGGACCCATATACTGACAAACCGGACCCATATACTGACAAACCGGACCCATATACTGACAAACCGGACCCATATACTGACAAACCGGACCCATATACTGACAAACCGGACCCATATACTGACAAACCGGACCCATATACTGACAAACCGGACCCATATACTGACAAACCGGACCCATATACTGACAAACCGGACCCATATACAAAACTTTATTTTTTGTTCTGGGGTCCTATTGTCTAACTTCAAAATCTATCGCTGTCGCTTTCAAAGGTATCGTATGTGGCTATAAATGATGATAGTGATAGATGTTGAAGTTAGAAAATAAGGGCCCAGTTTTTATGAATCGTAACTTGAATTCTTATCTACAATTATAATATATGAGTGATTTTAAAGACATTTTGTATTTTATAAAATTTATTTTACTTAAGGTTGTTCCATAGTACCGTAGCGGGAATCTTATTTTAAAGACATTTTCTATTTTATAAAATTTATTTTACTTAAGGTTGTTCCATAGTACCGTAGCGGGAATCTTATTTTAAAGACATTTTGTATTTTATAAAATTTATTTTACTTAAGGTTGTTCCATAGTACCGTAGCGGGAATCTTATTTTAAAGACATTTTCTATTTTATAAAATTTATTTTACTTAAGGTTGTTCCATAGTACCGTAGCGGGAATCTTATTTTAAAGACATTTTCTATTTTATAAAATTTATTTTACTTAAGGTTGTTCCATAGTACCGTAGCGGGAATCTTATTTTAAAGACATTTTGTATTTTATAAAATTTATTTTACTTAAGGTTGTTCCATAGTACCGTAGCGGGAATCTTATTTTAAAGACATTTTCTATTTTATAAAATTTATTTTACTTAAGGTTGTTCCATAGTACCGTAGCGGGAATCTTATTTTAAAGACATTTTCTATTTTATAAAATTTATTTTACTTAAGGTTGTTCCATAGTACCGTAGCGGGAATCTTATTTTAAAGACATTTTCTATTTTATAAAATTTATTTTACTTAAGGTTGTTCCATAGTACCGTAGCGGGAATCTTATTTGAAAAGTAGTTTTTTAGGATTCCGTACATCAAAATGAAAAAACTGAGCCCTTATAGGATCACTTTGTTGTCCTTTCGTCTGTCTGTCCGTCAAGACCCTTTCGCTCAGGCCCCGTATGAGATATCAAATTGAAACTGATATCTCTTACAGAAGGTGCTGTACAGAAATAAGGCTTCTAACTCGACGTGGAAAAAGTTATTGCACTTTATAAAATCAATTTCATACACATTTTTGAAACTTACAAGGGAACGAAAACCTACGGCACTTTCAGTTGACTTGAAAACTTGAAATTTCGGTTACAGGTAGTTCTTTTAACACACATAAAAGAAAAAAAACGGAAAATTACAAATATTTAATTATTTAGGAAATTATCAAAGACAAATTAATTAGACCCTTTAGATAAACAGAGTTCAATAGATCGTAAGTGTCAAGTTAAGTTGGTCATTCATAACTGCAAGTGGAATTATTTATCATGTTTTTAGGGTTCTACACAAGTATTGTGTGGTAGAAAACCATAATCTACACAAGGTGACATTAATTTATACAGCCAAAGTCATACTGAAGACTACTGTCTATTAATATTAAATAAAAAATAGTACACCACCATTTCAGCAATCATTCTAAAGAGTTTCGTCCACCCAAAGGTTGCCTGGAAGAGATCGCTTTAAGCGATAAGGCTGCCTGTTTGTGCTACATAATAATTTAGTTAAAAATTAAGTATTTATATTTGTGTTTCTTTTTTTTATGGTGTACAAATAAAGTTGTATTGTATTGAAGACTCGGTAATGTTCAGTAACATGGGATCGATTACCATTTTGTGAAATTAGAAAATTATTATTTTCGTGTTCCTTACCAACGTACCTGAGCCCCGAGTCAAATATTATGGGAGGTCAATAATTTATTTTGGGAAATTAGAAAAAAGTGTTATTGATCCATGATACTAATCACTTACCAAGCCTCTTTATTTAGAGAAACCAAAACCAATAATTTCTCTATAAATCATTTTATCTTAGATTGTTGTTATTATACCGGGTGTAGTAAAGCATGTGATTTAATTTTCTGAACACCACATAATATTACAGATAAGGTAATGGTATCTGTATGGATACTTCTTTTCTTACGTTAAAACTTTAACGCAAATAAATAGAATCAGTTTTTTTGTAGAAAATGCATTGATATAAAAGAAAAAAAAAAACGTTGAAACTTCTTCTTGTAGCACTATAATTCAACGTAATAATAATAATACTTCTACCCACATCAAAAACTGCACATTGTGTCGAAGCTGATCACCAAGACGATCTCAATGACAAAAACATATTTAAATTCTTTTGGTTATCGATCATTCGGATAATGACACCGGCAATTATTTAAATAGTGTGCATCATTTTTTATTGTGTTGCAAGAACATGCTGCTTGACCAGACCATGGCCTTGTTCATCTTTTATTTATCAAGCTTTAACCTTTTATAAAGAAATGTGTAAAAGTCTCCGTAAGCGCAACCATCCACTGTGTCTATGATAAAAAAGGCTTAGAAAAAAATCCCTCTAGAGCTTTGTGGTTGAACGAACAATGAACGAACATTGAACGAACACGTGCCGACAGAAAGTTTAAAACGTAAACAACTAAATTTGGAAATTTGTTGCATGTAAAATTGTGTGTTCTAATTTTATTAAAACTTTATTCATCAAAAATGTACATTGTGGGTTGGTAACCTTAAAAAGAAAAATTTTGGTTAATGTCATGTACCTATGACTGAAAAATCTTGTAAACAAATCAGCCTATTTATAAAAGCAGAGTGAACAAGTTTTACCCTTCCACAGATTAGACATGTTTTTCACTAATATGCCTAAGAACTACAATGTATTGGCAAGTAAACCTCGCCCTATATCTATATTCTGCATATAATATATCGGTAATTGTATTTTTATAATATTAACTAACAAAAATGTACAGTCTTATGCCATATTTCCACCCCTTCAATAAGGTAGTTCAAAGCGAATAGAAAAATATAATATGACACTAAAGAATATAATAATATTTAGAGGACTCATGTAATGTGTGTTTGCAAACAATATACTATATGAACTACGCTTATACAAACAATGGCCCAAGTACACACAACCATTACATCGATAGTTATGTAAATGATAACTTAATAAACTTGAACTCAACCTACAGACCTACTTCGTTTTTAGTCTTTATGTATTTATTATTTATTTATGTGTATTTGTTCATGTATTCATTAATCTGTGCTCTGACTGACACGCTGGAGGAGTCACGAAGACAGTGAAAGTTCACGTGGATATGGCATCAAGGCAGTTCATTTTATATGATGATATATTGAACGGTATTGCATAAGCCTATCATTAATAGAAACTGTTGATTGTTTTTCTTTCAATGTCAAAAGTTCAATAAAAGTACTGTATAAAGCTTAGTTGAAAGTGATTGATCCTATGTGATTCATCACCAAGCCAAAGTGCAAACTGTTGTTAAATTTCATGTTCTTACCACATTATCAATTAAATACGCACAAATTGTTTTCTGTAAATTATGAACCACATATTTTACAACTCTTGTTAACTGGCCTGCAATACGCAGATATGCGAGTTTCTTTTCTTAGATACTTTGTTTATGATTGGTGAAAATCTCGAGATGGAAATCTTGTACACATAATTTTTGTGAACCTTTTTAAATATCTGGAGTTTTTAAGCAAAAGAATATTATCAAAATTTTGAAGGATTTGGATAATTAACAAGATTGGCTTCGTCAAAATTTATTACGTAACGTAACAGTAAAGGGCGAGCTTTCAAAAAAACATGCCACCTCCAACGCACCTTGCATGTCGTTTCGTGCATCACCCGCGCGTGTTATAATTTATTCAACGTTCAAGTACGCAGCGAAGTTGCGAGTCTCTCATTGTCGAATTTTGGCTCCGATCAAGTATAAATACGCGAAGCTTTCGACCATTTCGTTAGACAACTACCCAAGCTTCTCCTGTAAACATCTCTTTACAAAAAAAAAACAAAAATCAACATGAAAGGATTCGTAAGTTAATTTCTTTTGTGTTAAAAGTGCAATCATGAAAGTGGTGAAATAGTGAAATTGATTTATTTATCCCTCAATCACTCCATAAGATGTCGAATTGAGACATTTAATTCAACTTAGGGCTGACATCATAGACAATATGTATAATTACTCAACATATTTAGCAAATACTGTGGTCTTGTGGTCGGATTTCAGTCTAATTTAAAAGTCGCGGTTACAAATCCGACCAAAACAAATTAAGTGTTCGACCTCGGAAAGTACAGTAAGCCATTAAGTCCCGATGTAAAGGGAGGAAGGATTGAATGTGGTTTCCTGTTTCGACATCCTGGGTGACACAAAAATGTTTTGATAGATAGCATCGTCACCACATGAATCCTCGAGGTGTCAGAGGTGTTCCCAAGTTTGAACTGTGAAATACAAGTCACAAACCCCACTTGGAACACTTGCTGTTCACCGACGATTATAATATACCAAACGTGATGGATGGTGAGCCCTACCGTACTTTGGGCACAAATGGATGGTGAGCCCTACCGTACTTTGGGCACAAATGGATGGTGAGCCCTACCGTACTTTGGGCACAAATGGATGGTGAGCCCTACCGTACTTTGGGCACAAATGGATGGTGAGCCCTACCGTACTTTGGGCACAAATAGATGGTGAGCCCTACCGTACTTTGGGCACAAATGGATGGTGAGCCCTACCGTACTTTGGGCACAAATAGATGGTGAGCCCTACCGTACTTTGGGCACAAATGGATGGTGAGCCCTACCGTACTTTGGGCACAAATGGATGGTGAGCCCTACCGTACTTTGGGCACAAATAGATGGTGAGCCCTACCGTACTTTGGGCACAAATGGATGGTGAGCCCTACCGTACTTTGGGCACAAATGGATGGTGAGCCCTACCGTACTTTGGGCACAAATGGATGGTGAGCCCTACCGTACTTTGGGCACAAATGGATGGTGAGCCCTACCGTACTTTGGGCACAAATGGATGGTGAGCCCTACCGTACTTTGGGCACAAATGGACCAATCACGCAAACCGTACACTAATTATGTATTATGTTAGCAGACTAACAGTCACATACCATTGGGCCACAGAGGTGGTTCTCTAAAAATCAGTTGTCTATAAATCTTTACTTTATCCTCAGGTCGCATTCTTCGCTCTGCTGGCGTGCGCCGCCGCCGCCCCCGGCCTCCTGCTCACCCACGAAACCCCCGTGGTGCACGCGGTACACGCCGCCCCGGTAGCCGTGGTTGGCTCCAAGACTACCATCACCAAGTCCAGTCAGGTCGTGAACCATGGCACCCCAGTCGTACACGCAGTTCACGCTGCGCCAGTAGTCCACGCCGCCCCTCTGGTAGTCAAGACCGCCCCAGTAGTCCATTCAGTTCATACGTACCATGCCGCCCCCGTAGTCCACCACGCCACCCCCGTAGTCCACGCCACCCCCGTAGTCCACGCCGCCCCGCTGCTGGTGAAGACCGTCCCCCACGCCGTGGCCCACTCCAGCTCCGTGGTTCACCACGCCCCACTCGTCAAGACTGTACCGTTGGTTGCCGTCCACCACTAAGTTTCATATTTAAGAGTCCTTAAGGATTGTAAATAATAAATTATACTATTTTCTTTACTTTCATGTTTCTTTTTTGCGTTTTCGTTCCTAAATTAGATGATTATATAAAAATAGGATCTATAATTTTCGTATTAATCAATATTATAGTTAGATCTAGTTTTGCACGTTCGTTTACTAAAGCAAATCTAGAACATTTCCTTTATTTGACAAATTTGTTGAGTTAAATTTAACGATTGAATTTCTTAATAATTGATTTGCTATAAATAATTAAAGTTACGTTCCGAGAAATATAGTAGATTAGTTATGTTAATAGAGGGTTTATATTAGTGAAGCTTGTCAAATTAAAAAGTTAAAAATTTGGATCGCAGTACGAATGTATAAATTTTACTTCAGTGCGGGCAAAGCTGCGGGCAAGTATTGGTTCTGTTGGAACACCTACAAAAATTATGTCAGGGTGATTCAGATGCTCATCTCATACACGATACCCATATTTGTAGAATTCTTCGACGCATCTTTAACATGGTTTAAATGATCATATAACCATGCGTCTGTAGTTGGTATATGATTATAAATCACTCGAAGATTTAGTAAATATAGAGTGGATGAGTAAGGTTTTTTTTTCGTTTATTTTGTTTATACACGTTGTTTTGTCGATTCTAGCAAACAGGTGATAAAAACTTTGAAAAAAGGACCTAACTTGAATTCGTACAAAAAACAGCTGTTCCATGGTAAAGTGTCAAATGGTCATTTCATCTGACCAAAATGTGTGGGGTATCTGGTTTTATCCCGCGACTTTAGGGAATGATTATTTCAGAACCTTGACTTTGTGTTATATGTATGTGGCTATCGATGAAGACAAACCACACCCCGAACTTTTATAGATTTTTATTTTTATTATCAAAATGGGCCTTCGCTTGGCCAGTACCGCGCCTGAGGAAAGCTTCGATAAGAGCTAGGATGAAGCGCACTCGCCCAGAAAGCAAATTAAGTCAAATCAGGTGAAGCAATTATTATCTGTCTTATTAGAGACTTCCGCAAAATCTACGGAAGTCGGTAACGAACGGATGACTATACTACGCATTTGCCTGCAACCACTCTCCCGGTACGGCTTCTCATGACGTCATGAGAGAACACGACGAGTCGCTTGGCGGCATGGGTTCGTCATGCGGGTGGTGACAAGGTACGGCCGAAGCCTAGCTAAAGGTGGTACTTTACATACGTCGTCCACGTAGACGGGATGACAGCAAGGATATCTCATCACTATACTTAAGCGTCGACCTGTTATAAAATGGAAGCTCTCTCTACAGTTTGGTGTGCTCTATGCAGCTATGAGCTAGTCAGTCCACCAGCGCCGTAATCGTAGTTCCATTGAAGAACTTACGCAGGAAACCACTCACATACAGTACAGTGGGGTAAGCGTGCCAGTTTCTGGTTAACTATTATATCGTCACGACATCAATCCCCGAGAGAGTTACAGAGCTGGTTCTGGGTAAGCCCTATAGCCGTACATACATCAGGTACAAATATGGATCCGCAGTTCAAAATTAACATATCTTTCAAAACATAAATGTGCCCCTGCGGGATTGGAACCCGCAACCTCCGGATTGCTGCTTGAGATCTTTGAACCACTAGACCACAACAACGAGCGATTTTTGGTAAGGAAAATGTTATGGGTTCGCTTTACCGACGCACACTGGTTCCATTCTGAAAAATGTGGGATTTAGGGTCCAAGGTTGGAAAATCGGCATGTTTTTTTTTTAACATGACAGACGTTTTCTTTCTGAACAATATTTTAGAGACATTTTTTTACGTTATCACTTTAACATGCTAAAAAATATTATTTTATTTTTTTGTAAGGAGCAAATTGGTTTTTTACCATTTTTTTCCATAACCGCAGTACGGTTAAGATAAGTTCAGTTGGAAACCAATGATTCGATTTTTGACCTTGAATAATCAAAAATCATAAAGGGGCAAAGATATGCAGTCGGTATCTGAGGATAAAGTAATAAGAACCATACCTTCTATAATATAAACTTTTAACAAAAAAATAGCAACCGACTTCAATAGTAACAGCAGTCATTCACTAAAAAGTTAATAATAATTCTATGAAGACCGATGGTACCGAAGCAACACTTTTGCCGACTTCTTTCTTCCTGAAACGTTATGTTATCTAGAAGTCGGCGTTCTTATATTGGTTTTTATGTTGCTATATCGTAGGAAATACGCCGACTTCTAGATAACATAATGTTTCAGGAAGAAAGAAGTCGGCAAAAGTGTTGCTTCGGTACCATCGGTCTTTATAGAATTATTATTAACTTTTTAGTGAATGACTGCTGTTACTATTGAAGTCGGTTGCTATTTTTTTGTTAAAAGTTTATTTTATTTCACATTTTTTAGTGTTGCTGGGTTAAATTGTGAAATATGGGTAGTTCTTGCAAACGTGGTTTTAATATGAAACGAAGTTCAAGTGAGTATAAGTAGCTATGTTTGAGTAGCTTCCTGCTATCAATCTCGAGTTATGTGCTGTCATTCGTTAAAGAGTTCTACGGTGATGAAGCCAAGATCGAAGGTCAGGTGGGTACACTGGCAATTTTCAAGCAATGCCCTGCAATGAGCACCATAACACAAACTGATTCCCGCAATCCAAAGTTATGTGCTGTCATCCGTTGAGGAGTTCTATGGTGATGAAGCCAGGATCGAAGGTCAGGTGGGTATTCTGGTAATCTCCAAGTAATACCCTTGAATTAGCACCCTAACGCAGTGATTGCCGCAATCTCGAGTTATGTGCTCTGATCCGTTGAGGAGTTCTATGGTGAATATGGTGATGAAGCCAGGATCGAAGGCCAGGTGAAAGAATGATGATTTTCAAGTAATACCTTGTAATCAGCACCCAGGTACAAAGCGATTACTTCAATTTCGAGAGGTATGCTGTCATTTTCTGAGGAGTTCCACTGCCTATCTCTGAAGACCTTCATCAGATCATGACCAAACCTAAAATGGGACCTACCTGGAAGTACACTTTTTCAAACAAAAAAAGAATTGTTCAAATCGGTTCAGAAATGACGGAGTTATGGAGTAACAACGCCAAAAAAAAAAAAAAAAAAAAAAACATACAGTCGAATTGAGAACCGCCTCCTTTTTGAAGTCGGTTAAAAAGGGAGGTTTCTTTTCGAATACGGTTAAATTTTCAACTAGAGACCAATATTTCAACTATTAACCTTGAAGTGCCTCTAGCTCTAAAAACCGCAAAGATATTGAAATGATGTCTGGAGACGAATTATCGAGGGATAAAGCTAATAAATTATTTAAAATTTTATGTAAAAATAATATTATGGAGTAATTTGTAATTATTCTTAATTTATTCCATAACTGTAGCACGGTTAAGATGAAACATAAAATTATTTTTAGGTTTCATCTTAAGGCGATTACCATCGCCAAATTAGCAGCTCGATATTTGTCACTACAAATATCAACGGAAACGACATTGAAATAATGTTCATATCAGCGCGCAATGCATAGTGGCTGTTACGACGCTCGCTGCGTCCTTGATAGGGCAAAATAGGAGAAAATTATACTTTTCACTTGGACGTGATTACTCGATTGAATAATCTTATTTTATGTTTATAGCTATAAAATTTATCTATTTATCAAAGCATAGATGAATTCAATCGGCCAAGCCACTCAGGAGCAGTAGAGAATTTGAGGTCAAAAAACACCATTCAGTAAAAAAAAAAAATTCATGTATAAGTTTTGGTGGTATGAAAAAGAAAAATGTTGCATATATTTTCTAAGAGTTGATTATTCATAATACATTTTTTCATTATTTTTGGGTTTTCCATAAACGAGGAGTAGGCTTTAGAAAGTACCCATTTGGCAATAGTAAGGCCCTTAAGCGTGTTGCAATTATGGAAACCGGGCAAAAAACAATGTTGTTCCATAAAAAAAATACATTCATCTTTTAGAGTGATAAACATAAACAAAATGCATCTGAACATGTTGTTTAGAATCGAAAGTATGTGACGTTAAAAAAAATCATGCTCATTTACCAACCTTGAACCCTAAGACCCACATTTTTCAGAATGGAACACGCGACATGTTGCGCTTAGCCAGTAGTGAAAAATTTTCACTTTTTCCGGCAGTCCCCATGACTACCTATGGTTTTTATTACATGTCCGCGTGTAGATTTATGATTCTAGTGACCTACAGAATAATGTAAACTCGATTGTATGTTTTAAAATCAGAATTATTGCAGTGCACAGGTATTTTATTAATCTTAAAACACATTAACAAAACAAAAGTCACTATTTTTCGAATTAACCGTTACCGGTAACTATCGCTAACGCAATAGAAAATAAGTTGTTTAGTCATACTTTTTAGAATAATGTAGCAAAAAATTTAACTTTAACGTTTTTAAATTTATGTTTCTAAAACGAACCTGATCGGTTTGGTTTTTATAAGTTAGCTTATTTATACTCATTTTATGATATCTAAGTTTAATTTAAGTCAACTTTAAGTAAAACAACAATAAAAAAGTACATAATTATGTAATACGAGTGTAATAATTAATAATGTAATGTAATAATGTAATAATTATACTAACATAATAATAATGTATAGGCTCCCTTACCCTACATACTCTGCGCCTAGTTCCACACAACTCAGAAATCCGACCGACCATATAAAAAGGACATTCCAGCCATTACGCCTAGTTACATATCTGGAGAAAAAAATACCAAAAATAGTTTCTTTACCTATAAATTGAGAAGACATCATTGACAACTTCAGTCTGCTACTGAGTTTAATTCAATTTGGTTCTATTTGGACAAAAATCAAATAAAAATATAAAAATGTTCCGCTTGGTAAGTGTCTATTTGTCTATCGTAAAAATTAGGCTTTAAAGCACATTTAGACCGGAATTTATACTGCTGAAACTTGGAGACCATCTTGATCAACATTGACTTGTACTTGTTTCACAGATGTATTTTACACACTAAAATTTTCGGATATCATACCATTTTCAAGGGATTCAGGGATGTTAAAATATTACTACGAGCCATAAACGATCTAAAACTGGTCATGGCACAACAAGATAAAATAAATTTGTGAAACAAGTATAAGTGAATGTTAATCAAGATGTATAAATCAAGAATATGATAAACCTACATAAAATTTTTAACAGTGGTACAAATTTTGCTGGAATTTAATATCGCCGGGCAATTTAACATCCTTTATATGTGTTGTCTAAATGCGAACATTTCGTAACCGGGAACGTAATTAAATTACATTTTTCCGAGTGATATATTCAGGTTTCCTTTTGTAAATTACATTAGACGTAAATCAAGGGGAGCATGAAAAGTTTTAATTATGTATATGTCGACATTAAACATTATTGCAAATTTTAAAGAAACTGAAAAGTACTGGTACTAAACTTGTTCACTATTTAACTTATTATATTCCGGTTTACCGGTTTCGCTATAATAGTAGTTTCAAGGATTTTCAACGTGCAACGTGCATTACCTTCAGTAAATGTATCTTTTTATGTAGTTTGCATGGTGGTTTTTATTTCAGAATATTAGTTTGTTATGACTAAAAGTGGGTATTTATTACTCGTAGGCTTTATCTTGTTTACGCAACTCGTGTTGCTTGATGCAATTTCATCCACTGCTTGGCAGAATCTGGATGTCATCAGACCATCAGGCCGGTGTTCTGTCAACAGATGGATGTCACCATATCATTAACTTGTTTCATCTTTCGTAGTCATTCTTTTTTTCATTGAACTCGTTGCTGTTTTCAGATCACAATCCTGACACTGCTCGGCAGCGTGCTGTCAGCCCCAGCCCCAGCTCCAGTGTATGCCCCCCTGGTGTACCCCCATGTGGCCCCTGCAGTGTACCCCGCACCCCTCTACCACCCCCCGGTGGTCAGATACGCCGCGCACCCCCCGGTCGCCGTCTCTCACGTCAGCACCCTGCTCAGCCCCCCGGTCAGTCCAGTACTGCCCGCGTATAGGACCGTCCTACCTAGTCCGTACCTGCTCTAAATTACCAAATTCAATCCGTTGTACAATACGATATAATTTAGGGTATTTTTCAAGTGCTTTTTGATCAGCGCTGGCGGCTCAGAAGACTAAACTTATCTATTACAGTATAAGCGACCACAGAAAGTGGACTGAAGTTAGTCACAGGTGGCATCACAACTGCTGTCTGTCAACCACAGACTACTACGTGGTCAGTGCTGTCAACAGATGACTATCTGTCTATACTAATACTGGCTCGAACTGTATTTGTGACTGTTGGCATCATCACTCTAATAGTTGAAGTGTTAATTAAAGTAATATTTGAGTAAATATTTTCACCGCTCAGCGAGAGGAAGCTCTGAATTATGTCGTTGGTTCGCTATTTATTAAGTTCGTAGTGATGGTTGAGATGTGCAAGTTCCTTTTTCTGTAATATATCTGTGTTGCATAGAACTGGCGATGTTGATAAATATCCAAATGGAAATGGCTACGGAAAATGGATGTGTTTAGAAAATTAATTAAAGCAATGTTTTGAAGCTTTGTGTTTTATTGTAATTTCCTCTATTTCATAAAAAGCACTTAACACGTTGAAATTGTGAAATTATGGTTTTCATATGTCAATACGTACCGCAAAATTTTACTATGGAAATATAGAGTAAATAACTGTTTTATACAATTTTACTATGGAAATATAGAGTAAATAACTGTTTTATACAATTTTACTATGGAAATATAGAGTAAATAACTGTTTTATACAATTTTACTATGGAAATATAGAGTAAATAACTGTTTTATACAATTTTACTATGGAAATATAGAGTAAATAACTGTTTTATACAATTTTACTATGGAAATATAGAGTAAATAACTGTTTTATACAATTTCGTTCGAGGTAGGTATTTGCGCAGTGATACTGGTTTTGTTGTGATTACATTTTTTATTGTGAATGAAAAGATTTAACTTAATGTGGCCAAGTTCATATAAAGTTGCGGCTAGATTTGAACAGACCGATTTTTCAGTATTTTTGTGGATCCTAAATAAAAATGCATGGTGATTTTATTAATTTAATAGCTGCATTTGACTGAATGTAAATAAAGTCACTTTACGAAATGTAATCAAATGCATAGTAGCCTAAATAGCTCTACATCTTGATCAATTAACGACAATTACTACATTCCTATCATATCTTTAATATCTTACGGGTATCAGAGAGTACATTCTTTTTTTAGGTTTAACATGAAGGTATGACACGTATTTATACTCAACTAGATTTCCTCTTAAGGTATCCGTAATTATATGTGACATAAATAGTAATTAAATACTAGATTACATTTTTGTATCTTACAAGTACTTAACTTTACAGAGTTCTTTGAAATCATTATTAAAACCGTTTTCCTTAAACTTAAACAATGGGATTGGCAATGGCGCCTGTTTTATGATTGCCTCTGTCACACAGTTCACAATTTAGTATCTATATTCCTGTATTGATTACATTCATTACAGTGCTCCCAAAGTGATAATGCGCATACAAATCTTCGCCACTGTTCGGCAGAGTTCGTATTTCCTTACACTTTCTATACAATCAACACGGTCACGTGGTACGTCCGGTCGCTCTGCTATAGATTTGTATGCGCATTATTACTTTGGGAGTACTGTACGTTGTGAACTATCTTTTGCTCGCAGCTACGCTCGAAGTTTGTTTAAATTATTAGCAGTTTTCGGCTTGGTGGTTATTTTATCAACAACCCCTGTGGTCTATGCAAGGTGACTTTTTGATCATCGTCCAAATTCATACTGTTGGCTTGGTAAGTGATCAGTATCATGGATCAATAACAATTTTGGTGAAATTCGTAAAATGAAATTTCGACTCCCCATAGTGATTCACTCGAGACTGGAACTGAATTTCTATGGGAAGCCGAAATTTCATTTTACGAATTTCACAAAAATTGTTACTGATCCAAGATACTGATCACTTATCAAGCCTCCAGTATGAATTTGGACGATGATCAAAAAGTCACCTTGTATATCGCCCAGAGCCACTACAATGATAATAAAGATAACTGCATTCAAATCTGATAAGTGGTTCTCGAGTTAAAACGAAATGGACAGACAGACCGACAAACATTTTAGTTTTGGCCTCAGTACAATACTCATAACCCATTTCATTTAAAATTTCGCCAAAATCTTCAATGTTCTTTTTCAATTTCGCCAAAATTTTCTACAACTATAATATTAGCATAGTAATTATGACAAGGTTATGTCGTAGTTCACGGTAACATTTTCACGATCGTACACATTTACATATATGCTGAGAAATTCTTTGCAGCATGTCCAGCAGTGACGCAACTAAGTACAACACTATGTTTTTGCGATTAAACGGTACGTCACGCTCCTTGCACTTGTGATTCAACTAGTGGTACAGGACCAGGCTGGTATTGAATCCAAATCCTCCGAGTGACAGTCTAAGCACCCCACCGACACAGCTATGTAACTTCATATTTTAATCGTAAAATCCCTTTCAGAATTCAAAGTTACTGTTTCTTTGTTATCTTGAATACAATAGTATTATATAGTAATATAATAGTAAACCTTCATAAAATGCAACAACTATGTCTTAACCAGATTCCCATATATAATATTGTTACCATAAACTGGTGAATTTCTCGATGGCTTACTAGATACGGTCAAAGGCATGATGTTATTAATCAGAATAAAAGATCAGAATCAAATTATCGCTTTCAGTAAAATCTACCTGCAATATCTGGGATTGATATCAAACATCAAAAGATCCATACTTTTAAAAGTTACAATCGTAACATTACTGTTCTTCTACTTTACTATTCAGAGCACGGAGCACAACTTATTAAAGTTCAAAACAAACTACGCCTACTGAATAAATCAAGGTTTGACCGATGTTTCGTGGTAAAATATTTTCCATATTTTTCTGGGCCCAGTGTCATTTTGCACATATAGCGCGCGCGCGAGTTGAATGCAAACCTGAGTAATGCGCTATCTATGTACACACTCACTCATCACTACCACAAAATAGATACAACCAGAAGGCTGACTCGACGACGACGGACCGAAAACAGACGCACACATGCATAGACGTGTACGTACGATGATATCGACAGGATTTCGTATTTTCATTAACCCGAGTATCTTCGAGATCGTCGTCGTACGTACGCGTCTATGTGTTTGCGTGCGCCTGGATTATTCGGAGTAAACATTCTGTAAGTGGTTATTTTGTGTCACTACACTACCAATCCGGTTTTGAACCTCGAACCTCAAATCTATATCAAACCAGTTTGGATGGTCTGTAGACAACAATAAAAAATAAAATAAAAATGTTTTTTTTATGAAAAAGAAGTTAGAGACCAAAAAACAAACGATTTGAACAAATTTTTTTACAAATACACTGTGAGGTAAACTTGTATATACTTTGCCCGAAGTACTGCGATAAGGGCCAATCACATTGGTGGTGATTTTTATCACAGTCACCAATCATGAAACATCGTTGCTGAAAAAACGGGTGTACGAGTGTTGACATCTGGAAACACCTCTGACATTCAAAATTTTAAATTCCAAATTGTTTGTGTTGAAGACCACACAATATTGTAGAGTTAATGAACGGATCCGATGTCCGTGGATCACGAACTCGGCACCCGGCGCGGCGCGCGCGCACCTCGCAGCTCCACCAGATAATTGATCTCATGAATATAAGGCCTGTCTGACCGACTTACTGCGAACACCTTGTACATGTAGGTATCGGAATTGGTGGATTGGTAAGAAAGCCAATTAAAAATAAATATATTAATACATCATCAAAACATGATCTGAGGTAGTGGTGTTTCTGAATATGGACTGTATAATGCAAGTCAAAGTCCACACCCATATTTCATAATTTCATAAAAAAGTTCCAATGCCGTTAAGTTGGTAGCATTGAACAGTTCAGATCATCCAATCCATACACATAAAATTTCGTTTTATCCAATCATCTCGTTTAGACATCGTTGACAGACAGGAGAGCCAATATTACGGCATAGGAACTATTTTATGGAACGTTTTACCGTAAATCAACGACAATTATTACAATGTAGCGTGGTGGGTGATGGATGAGCCATCTCGCCGTACTTCGTTAGGAACAACAGCCTAACGTGCCTTCCAAAGCACGCAGACCGAACACAAATGTGCCACTACGGGATTTGAACCTGCGGCGTTTAGATTAGTGGTCGGGACGTTCGAATCACAGAGGCGGTCTGCCCAAGTAAAGTTCTCTAAATTCTCTCCGACGCGCCAACTCCACTGCCTACAGTATAACACATGACATGATGTAACCTTGGCATTCGCGACACTGACTTCAAGTTTATTTATATTGAAAAAGGACGTTTTGTATAAGGGAAAGTTGTGAACCTATAAAACGGATAGACAGGGCACATTTGTTATAAATTATCTTTTTTTATCATAATGCGTGTACGTTTTGTCACTACCGCACCTAACGGAACGTATCGATGAGACCTATATGAAACGCGCTAGCCCAGAAAATACCCAAAATAGTACAGCTTCTCATGACGACATGCCGGAACGTGATGAGTCTCTTGGCGGCATGATTACGTCATGAGGGTGGTGAGGTTGGGTCTTTGTATAACTGTCCAGGGAGCGCCGGACATATTAGGAGTAATTGTTGGTTGTATCTCAGTTACGTCATGCGTGAACTCTCCTTTCATGCAAACCTAACTAGGGATTTTTTCTCAAGTTCCCGATCTCAGTAATAACCGGGAAAATTAACGACCCCGATTTTGGGAATTTTTAATCAGGAATTCCTGACTTACGAGAAATAAATCAAATGTTCAAAAGTATTGAATTTCGCGCCGCGTCATGTCGCACGCGCTTGATTTTAAATCTCGAATCACTCTGAAGTGCGTTAATTAAAGAAACCTAGGCTTGGTAGGTACCCTCGGGTTGCGACATTAATTTTTTTAACGGGTTTCGTCGTCACTATTTCGACTTTTATTTGCGATACAAGCAGAATCCGATTCTGGCAGTCCCGAAAATGAGCTTAAACTAGTGGAATTTGGTGAAATGTTAAACAGAAAAATATTTGAAGAGGAAATAAAAGAAGCGATAAGTAAAGCTCATAAGGAAGTATCAAAACCGTGATTGCGTTTAGTAAGACTAAACAAGGATTTCCAGCTCTTTGAAACCTCCCGAAAACGGACTCCGAATCTGGAGTTACTGTATAAAGTAACTGTATACTGTATATCTATTAAACTGACATACAAAGAGAGTGAAATAGTTTTTTCGGTAGCTGGTAATTTCGCTACAAAAATTAGAAGTCGGCTTTCCAATAAGTCGTTGAATGCTTTAACATGTATGAAGCCTTATTTGGCTCAAAAATTTAATTACTGTTTTAAAAATGTTTATTTGATTTTACGGAATTTTTAAATTAATATTAAAAAGGAGTTTCGATAAAAAATATTTAATCATTTCATCCCACTCCCACCATCAGTGTCGGTCAGCGTCAGTCCGTTGACCGTTCGTAAATTAGCATAAATAACTCAAAACCCAAACATTCCTGTTTCAAAAGTAATAAAGCATATTTAAAAAGTAATAATGAATTCACGGGATTATAATTTTTTTGTTTCCGGGATCGTCAAAAACCCGGGCATTGAGAAACCCTAATCCCAACATTAAGTATTTGCTTCATTGGTAGGTATTATATAAAGAATAAACCAATTATTGTGAAATAAATTTCATAGTCATTTAATTACTCTTGTGCGTGATTATTAAAAACCTATAAGTACAGAATTTCAATAAATATCAATCGCATGTCACACAACTTCCTCGTTCAATTATTACATTACAGCGACAATGGTTCATTACGTCAGTTCTACGGGAGTGACGTCTTAGGTCTGTGGTGAAAAAGGCTTGTTATAAATAAGTGACATGGCCATATAGTGAGCACACGCAGGCCTCTAGTGGACCCACGGAGACCTCAACTGGACACGATGGCACTGACACACTGGGCTCTCGCGGTAAGGAATTACTTGTCACGAAAAGGATATCTATGAATCTGGTTAAAGGTCAATCCTTCAGAAACGGAAACACAAGAAATAACTGTTACGTTTAGAAAATACGGAAATAATATGCAAAAAGTAGCATTTTTAAGATAATAACGTAGCTTTAAAAAAATGATTTCGCACAGTCGTGAATTTTGCTGTAAACACCACAAAAAAAGTTCATACAGCTATGGAAAATCCAATAATTTTGAAGCTACTATTTCGGTAGGTAAAAATAGATGCTAGACATAATAATACGATGAAAAAATAGTACAGATCAAATAATATGTCTTAGGATTTTAGGACTTCATGTTATTTGTGAATGAATGTGGAAAGAGCAAAAAAGTGCAACAGACCTAGAATAGAGTCCTAGAATAGGTACATACATCTGTGGTCTACTCTTTTAAGAGAAAAGCGTGACTAATAATGGTTTTTTATTCTGTTAACCATATGTACACAGAACTATTAATAAGTAGGTGTACTTATTTGTGTTTATTTAATGAACTAAAATTACTTAATCGCAACTTGCTTTGCTGCCTTGATTGAGATTATGTATGTTGTGTGTGACAGATTGATTGAGAGATCTAGTTTAAGCCGTCTTAGCGATACCAACTACAGAATTAATTAATCAAAATTATGAATTGACAAAATTATTTAAATTCATTTCAGATCCTTGGCTTCGCCATTTTGGGGACGGCGTCGCCCGTCCCAGGGATACATATTCACACATCCCCTCTGGTCCACACGGTCCCGGTGGTACATTCTGTGCCGGTCGTCCACAGTTACCCCGTGGTACACAGTGCGCCGGTGGTGCACACGGTGCACAGTGTTCATTCTGTCCCCTTGGTACACGCCACGCCGGTTGTTACCAAGTATAAAGTGAAGAACCATTATCATGTATTTGGTTAAGTGTTAATTTAAGTGATTATTGATTTTGTTTAGTATTATTTATAACTATACGTATACAATAAACTATTTAATTCAACTTTAGCTTTTAATAATAATACGTAAAACACATTTTGCTTTGAAAAAAGTTACTTTGAAACAAATAGCACTTCATAAAGTTTGACTAAGATTGAGCATTGAAAATCTTGTATGAAAACTACTTTAAATATTTTATGAAAAACTATTTTCGCATCTTCTAAAGTAATATTATATGCGAACTTTTATAATACTACGTGGCTTGTTTATGTATTCGTAGTTACTTATTTTGTTGTACATTTTACCAACTTTGTTTTACCCAGAAGAGGAGAGCATTGACTCTAAAACATCCATTAAACAGTTAGTTACTGAAATTGTTTCCTTAATTTAATTGAATATGAACTGAGATGTCCAACTTCATGGTAAACAGGCATTATTTACTTAATCAGACAAGTTTTCACATAAAATATGATTTATTTTTGTTCGAGATATGCAAACATTTCTGATTAGGTTTGAAAGTTCTACTTGAGTAGATGTACAAGGTTAACTTACTTATAACTCTAAATAAGGGACAGTTTTCAATGGGAATAGATTTATGAAAACGAAAGTACAATAACAGAGACTTACCTACTTATGATCATATGTAACTAGCAACCCAAAACTCAAAAGAAATATACTGGGCGTTAAGATGAAGTTGCGGAAGCCGGAAAATGGCGATAGTACTCGTCCATACAAACAATTTTTACTAAGAAGCAAACGATCGAATCGCAAACAAAAAATCAGCTGAGTTAATAATTAATTAATAATAATAATAATTCCTTATTTTCGTTACAAAAATATCCTTAAAATAAGGTACAAGACATATTTTATTCTATGTCTAAGTAATTTTCTTAAGTATCCAGGGACTTATCCAGTGGGTCTACCGCGTAATTCTCATTTTCATTTGCCATCTCTTTTGCACTTGTTGAATTTCGCATGCATTTGCTTGAAGATGATACAAATGAGAATTACGAGGTAGAGCCCCTGTTCCCTAGTTTAGGTAATCCTGAATCTTAGGGTCACAGTGTCATATCCACTCGTAGAGATACAGACTTCGATAGGTGATGTTTTGATTTATGCAATATGCTGTAAAATATAATGTTTACATCTGTATTAACATTTAACATGCATGCAAAAGAAATAAAATAAAACTAACTTAAAAGGGCTAATTTAAAATGTTGGTTGTGTGTATGAGAGTATGGATGTGTAGTGGAATAGTGTTAGTGTGAGTATGAGTTACATAGGTACCCGACCAAAAGGAATGAAACAACAGATTTTTTTATAGAACTAGTTTTGCCTCTTGGCTGAACTTTTTCTTCGGAAATTTTATAAATCTTTCAGCGCAGAAGCAAACCGATTTTAAAACGTGGTAATTTTTATGACAAACATAATATATTTTTCTCATACCCGTGTCAGGTAAAGTTGTGCTATGGTTCGTTGGACAAACTGTTCTGAGCCTACTGCATGACACACGGTAGGTGTCGTAGTAATTAGGTAAGTTGATTACCTTCTGAGCTCAGTTATCTAGTGTCGAGCTTTGGCTTCGGTTTCGGCTCCAATATTTTTAGAATTAAATAAATTATATTGCCTTTATCGGCTTATTTCTTTAATTATTTGGATATATAATTGTATAGGTAAATATACATTAGGCACAATTATAAAAAACCCTGACCAAATCCACGATATATTTCGGGCCCCGCTGGGCCCGGCATCAGTTGAAGTATTATTTTTAGAGCATTTATCGGTTTATTTTTGAAGAAAAAATAACGAAACTCAATTGTTAGCACCTTATTTGACACATCACAATTAGTAACGAAACGTATGATTCAAAACGCTATAAAACAGTTCATAGTTTTATTTTTATGACATCCCTTTAAAAAAAAATAAAAATAAAAATAAAGATCTGTCCACCACTTACAGCCAGAAAATGTGTATTAAAATCGATCAATAAAATGTGTTTCTTTTATTTACTTTACTTATAATGAATTTTACCTATTAAATTCTCATTATCATTAAAACAATAATAGTATCACAGCCCAGATCGTGGCTCAGAACGTAGAGATTAAGCATCAAAACTTAGCTTTAGCTTCAACTCCAGTTTTAGCTTCAACTCCAGTTTTAGCTTCAACTGCAGTTTTAGCTTCAACTCCAATTTTAGTCAAAACAAAAAAAGCCGAACTTCAGGCAGAGAATATAAAGTATTACTTCAGGTTTGGCTTCGGCTATAAATCAACTTTTGGTTGGACGCTATTATTAGTAAGGTATATAAGTAAGATAAGTTTCAAGACGGACTAAAGGCGATAAAATAATTAAATTCCGCGTTAGTATGACGAAAAATTCAATATAATTTTGTAAATTATATGCGTATTGTTATTGTTCATTTAAGTACTTAATTAATTAGACGAAATTAATATAGTAACATGTATGGCGCACGCAACGCTTGTTGACTCATGACGGGGTAACGATTTATGTAGACCTTATTTGTATTTGGATCGACTTGAAATTTTACGGATCTTCTTCTAAATACTAATACATTCGCGAAAATAAAGCCAAAATTAATCCGAAAATATTTAATTTACTAGGTAAAGCAATCCATTTTTCAGTTGATTGTCTATGCTTAAATGTGTTTTAAAAGTATTAAGGACTCATGCCTGTATGAAAATGTATAGGGAGATAGATGGTACACCCATTCTTGAAAAATTATTAAGGTTATACAATATTACGCATATAGTATATGTATCATATGATATGGGAGATATTCATTAAAAAAGTTAAATCCATAATGTTACAATATGTATTTTTTTGGCAGGTACATATGTTATCGGTCAAACCCAATTTCAGGACAAAGCAACTTGGCCTAGGCCTAAATTTGATTAATAACTACAATACAGGTGCCATATCAACACCAAGACGACAAAAAATAAGGCGCTAAAATGGTAGCGCCTGACAAATAATTCGGCACCGTCTTTCGAAAAGCTTTTTTTTAATAAATATCTATGTATATGTATGTACTATTATTTATATAATTTTCCTACTTTTTTATATACCTTATTTTACAGGTGCACCGCCTCTTCAGCAATCCTATCGTACCAATTCTTTCACTTAAAGGTTGACTGGAAGAGATCGCTTTAAGCGATAAGACCGCCTAATTGTACTAACCATTGTACTGGTATTTTTGAATGAAATTTATTGTATTCTTTTCTTTTGTGGTGCGACAATAAAGCTATATTGTTTTCACTCGCGTCCAGAGCTCTTTTAAATTTTCAATTCTCACTAATTTGCTCCGAATATTGTGAATTTGGACATATACAGAGGATAAATGAAAGTAAAGACGAAAAAAATGTATGATGCGTATATATCAAATGAGCGACATACTGAAGAAGAGTATAATATGTCAAAAGTGTCCAAAATAGAAGAGCTTGTATGACTAGCTGGATTGATGGATGTGGAGGAAGGCGAAAGAGGTGTGTCAGGATCGTAGCAGATAGAAATCTGTAGTCTCTGTCTACCCCTCTGGGAAACAGGCATGAGTATATAGTAAAATATATTTACAGGTTGATTTGGTTAGCAATATGTAATATAATGAATTTGCAATATGCATGACGCGTTCGGAAACCATTGTTAGGTCAATGGATACTTTCAAGTATCTTTCTATTGAAGTTATTTAACTCAATCGAAAAGAGACTAAATTAGAGAAGCTACGAATCTGTGTTTTTATTTTGTAGCTGTATCTATGAAAATATAACGTGGTTTGTATTTGACTCGGTCTATTTAATTTCGAAAGGATTTTTAACCCACTTCGAAATTATGATGGTCTTAATTCGACGCGTATGTATGAATGTATATTCGTTTATATGGTATAACATATTTTGTTGAATTTAACAAGTTTTTACAGGTGTTATCATTATAAAACGCGCTATCACTCTTGCATGTATGGCGTAGACAGAGACACGACGACTTTTCAGCTCGCGCGCCCGTTGATAGAGCAGTTTTTTAATATTTATTACAAATTAATGAGAATATTTATTATTTAGCTTTTTTAAATTTCATGTTTTTATAACTTAGTAATTTGATGTAAGAATATATTAATACAATTTGATAAACATAGTATATGATAAACAATTATGAACTTCTCCAAATATTTAATTTTACGTCGTTTTGTTTCTCAATTTTAATGAAAATTAATAATGAAATTTATATTTCTATTTTGTACATATACAGTATCAATTATCAGTAGGCATCCAGGTCTTTCTTTTTCAGATATCCACGATCCATTTTTGTTTCATAATTTCGTCTCATAATTCAATCCGTAAAATCTCAATAACATGAGTTCAAAATAAGCTTGTATTTTTTTACAATTATAATAGTTAAAAAAATCGGCCTCATCAGTGAGGCCGTCATCAGTCGATTTATTCGAAATATTTCGAAAAAATATAAAGTTTGTCTTTTTTTAACTATTATAATTGCTTAAAACTACAAATAAAAAGCTTATATAGCTAAGGTTATATTTATTCATATTGTATTTTTTTAATAATATAATTGTTGCATTTTTAATTCTTTTTACTAAAAATATAAATATATTTTTAATGCAGTGTTAATTGAAGTTTACAGTAAATTATTGCCATTTACGAGTAATTTCACCTCAAAAACGAGTGATTTACCGCTCTTACCAATAGCGCTCTTAAATTGTGTAATTTTGATCTTTAATTGAAATGAAAAAAGAGAGAAACGCAGACGTTGTCCTTGTTGTTAGAGAAGTTTTACACTTTATTATAAATAAACAGTTACTGTTTCATGGAAAACAGTTTTTACGTGAAACCACTTCACAAATTCGGCAAATATTTTTGGAATATCTCGCCTTGTTGCACCTCTGATGAGAGTCGGATGGGTCGGAGTGTGGTTTGGGGGGGGGGAAAGGAAAATATATATAGATGTGTTCAAAGTTTCATTGACGTCACAAGTACCTAAAGCATTTATATGACAGCGGGATAGCCCACCTTGAGTAGTATGACAAAAATCAAAAAGAAAAGTTATTCTTGGCCTTCTGTGAAGTTGTTTTCTGTGTGTGTTTTTTATAATTATCTTTATGATAACGTTAAAGATTGCGACACGTTATCATTACCCTAGACGTCTTTCAGGTGCTTTAATTATTCACTATTTGTGTTTTAACGTGAAACGGCTCATTCACTTGGGCAGGGGTACCTCGGGGGTACCGTGGGGTTACCTCGGGGGTACCAGATATCATTTAACTTGTATCAATTTAATGTAATACTGTCAGTGTCACTGTTTGAGATGGACTTATTTAGTCGCAAGAGTTAGGTTATTATGTAGTTTATCTTGAAATTCCTTTATAAAACATAAAGGCGAAACCGGTTAGATGAAGTAACTAAATTTGAATTTATTGGCTTTGTACTAGACAAAGGGACTAATTTTAAACAAAGGCTTGCAATACATTTCAGCCAAGTGTCTACAATCATAATATCTAGTGCATAGAAGTTTTTTTTTTCGGGGTCAAAATCAAATCAAATCAATAAGCGGTCTTTTCCGTGAAATTCGTAAAATTTAATTGTGCAATTGATATTTTAAGAATAAGAAAAAGAAGGCATTTGCTGCAAACACAAGTTAAAAAAGTAAATTACAAAATTAACAAACACAATACTACTATACACAATGATAACACAATAAAAACAAAAAACAAATAATTGTTCGTGTTGATCATTGTAGTAAGCGATCAGAATCAAGGATTTGTGGTATTTCAAGGTATTTGTGAAATTTTATAAATAAACTGTGTGTAAATGGTAAGCACAAACGAAAAACAAAAGCTTGTACCTGTTTATACAACACTCGCATAGGTTTCTAAAATTAGTAAGGAAACATGAAAATATTTTTAAATTACCGCAGGTATGCTTCTTTGCGAAAGTTATTCAATATGAGCAGGAGAATGTAATATTTTATAACGTAATAAATTTATAACGTACAAAATTTTTTGGAAAATTGCCCACTACATGGAAATCGAACGTGGAAAATTTGTAAAAATAAACCTGTATTTTTATGATACCAAACAAAAAGGCCAGATAAAGGATACATTTTTTCCAAGCAACGTAGTATCTTAAATTAAAGTAAGACCAAGAAAATTGACATTCAATTTCAAATTTTGTTCAACAAAATAAATAAAGATTTTGTAATACATTTTTCTAATATCTTTTCATACTTATTACGTTCTTATCAAAATATATTAAAATGGTAAATTGATATTTAAACAGGTCTAGAATTTTATTTATTCTGTAAAAAAGAATGTTGCTGGTGATAGCTTTATCGAAAAATATAACAAAATCAGACGCTTGAATTTCAAACATAATATTTCGTTGAGTAGAATTTCAATTAAAAGTTAACTTTCTTGGTTTCTTTTTAATTTTAGATTCTATTGTTTACTATGTTATGAAAAGAATTTGTCCTTATAATTGAACCTTTGAGATTCAATAAATTTATTTTGTAAAATATAATACACTTTTTACAAGTCATATTTAACCTTATAAACCGACCAAGTGTGGTTCGGACTTGCGCACAAAGGGTTCCGTACTACTACAAACTACACTTGGTAAATAATCCCACTGCAGTTGTAATGGACCAACATAACTTGATACTTACTTGATACTTAAACTCTATGTACCTGAAGGGTCTAATTAAGTTGGTCTAGTTACCGTCCTAAATGATTAAATACTTAGTTGTAAATTTCAGATTTTTTCCAATGTGTGCACCTACCTGTAATGTGTGCACCTACCTGTAATGTGTGCACCTACCTGTAATGTGTGCACCTACCTGTAATGTGTGCACCTACCTGTAATGTGTGCACCTACCTGTAATGTGTGCACCTACCTGTAATGTGTGCACCTACCTGTAATGTGTGCACCTACCTGTAATGTGTGCACCTACCTGTAATGTGTGCACCTACCTGTAATCTGTGCATCTGCCTTTAATCGAAATTTCCTGTTTCTAAGTCAACTGGAAATGGCTTATAGATTGCGGGTGTCAAAAATTTGTATGAAATTGTTTATATAAAATGGAATAACTTTTTTTTACGTTGAGTTAGAAGCCCAATTTCTTAACAGCACCATGGGACCGTAGATTTTTGTAAAATGTATCAGTTTCAACTTGATATCTCATAGGGGGCCGAGCAAAAGCGTCTTAACAGATTAACAGACAAACGAACAACAAAGTAATCCTATAAGGGTTTCTTTCCATTTTGAGGTACGGAACCCTAAACAACAATACAATAAAAAACGTCGGTGAAATACGTTAAAAAACAATAAAACCACTTACTAAGTCCCTAGTATGAATTTTGCAATGAAAATGAATAAAATTTATTCTTATAAAAATATATGTCATAAAATAATAAATTTAAGGCATAGGTCGAGCTTATGACGAGATTAAGATAAAAGCTCGAGCTTCACTACATATGCTTCAAATGCACAAATTTTATAGTGAGCTTATCCGTTTAGGTAACATTTATGATGTCAACTCACTTCAATTTCAACCTATTTGTTTGAGTTGAACTTTTCGACAAAACTCTGAACCGCGGTCACCTCACCGCAGGCCGATTGTACAAGATACAATCCTCGGCTCAAGTTGCAAGTTGCCAAACGACATGCAAGATTTATTACATCGACTACTAGCAGTGTCTAGGTACACTAGATAGCCTAGACCGCTCCTCTGTAAGACCTATAAAAGGGCTCCGCGACACAAACGAGCCACACAACTGATCACAGCAAGCTCTTCGTTCCACCACGCATCTGACTCGAATAATCAACATGTTCAAACTGGTATTTATATTTTACTTTTTGGTATTTATATCTATATTATATATAAAATAATAAACCAAACGGTTGGACCTAGGAAGTTGTCAGCTAACAGGGATTTTATAATAAAATGTCCTCGGGATCTAGTGATCTACAGAAACGAGATCCACACAAATATGTGTACGCGAGTTGTTCTCATTGTCGTTAAGGGTCGGAGTTCCGAGATTGGGCAAAACAGGGTTCGGGGTTATGGCTTTTTAAGATAGTAAAATATTAATTTCTGAACAAAATAAATACCACTTGTTACCCTACAAGATGAAGTACAGGTTCATTAAAAAAATATCTGGGCACTAATGTATAGTAACTTCAGAAAAAAAAAACAGGATTTTCAAATTCAGGTTACACCCGTAGCGCCGCAATGCTATTCAAGAGATTTTCTTGAAATTCCTGTTTTTTTTCTGAAGTCACTATACATTAGTGCCATGTTTTTTTTAAGAATCTGCATTTCATCTTGTAAGGTAACAAGTGGTATTTATTTTGTTCAGAAATTTTAATTTTTACCGTCTTAAAAAGCCATAACCCCGAACCCCGAATCTCAGAACGCCGACCCTTAACACAATAAATGGCAGGCAAAATCGTGGTTCAAATACATTTAGCAGGTTCAAGAGAGATTGTTCTGAAATAATGTGATGGGCGCTGCGGTTTAAAATGTTTCTGAAGGTTTTCTGAGGTTTATAATGTCGAGGTTAAGGGTCATTTCTCTGGATTTCTATTAAAAATTGTATTTTGGCCGTTATCATTATTTCTTAATATTTTGTAACAGATACGGAGAATTGACCCTTAAAAGGTTTGTTTGATAGATAAAATTAGGTATGTCGATTGAGAACGCAAGCTATCTCAATAGTTCAGAAGCATTTTATTAACAGAGATCGGAATATGAAATACTTTATATTGTCTAGATTTTTTCATTTTGATTGAATCCCTTAATTCCGGGTTTTGGGGAATAACGTAGTAAAGTAGAGCAACTTTTTTTATTTCCCTGCCAGCACAATAAGCCCAATGGTAGACTTTATTTACTTTTGATAGAGGCGATTATATGTTGGCTCATTGGCCTCTTTTTATTGGACGCGTTATAAAGTTGGTCTACTTACTCCGATAATCCTTACAAACATCAGTTTTCATAAATAATTTCCAAAAATAACATGTTAAATTGAAAAAAGAAATAAACTATTAACACATGCGAAATGCCTTTGTTTAAGATTGCACACTTTTACAAATATATTATTTTCACATTTTCTTTTGAAGTAGTTCTCAATTTACATGAAGAAAATGCCGATGACATCTCTTGTTATTTATTTTTATTGTGGCATGCTTTTTACGCATTTTTTCTCCGTCTGTTATTACTGAAAATGAAAAATTCGTCTGTAAAATAATAGCATGTCAAAACGAAACTTTAAGGTGTCATTGGTCAGATTGTTATTTCCAAAATAAAACATACTCGAAAAGAATCAAACAGAATTCTCAATTCCCTATATACCTATATATCTATATAGGTACATAGGGATCTCATTATAGAATGAGCACCAGTATCTTTTTGTGTATGCAAATTGTTACTTCCACGATCAATTATGCCACTTATACGATAATT
The DNA here is from genome assembly GCA_934047225.1 of Ypsolopha sequella. Classification (NCBI taxonomy): domain Eukaryota; kingdom Metazoa; phylum Arthropoda; class Insecta; order Lepidoptera; family Ypsolophidae; genus Ypsolopha; species Ypsolopha sequella. Next base: position 1,418,385 of record OW203990.1, on the reverse strand, counting down.
TTAATAATTATTGGAATATCTCATCGAATTTGAAAAAAAAAAATCTTCTCACAACCAGTTTTCATTTCAGCGTTTAAAACGACAGGAAAATGTGGCCGATAACATTTTCAGTTAACTCTGCACTTAAGGCGATATGCGAAAAAAACACGGGTGTTTCTTTTCTGCGTATTTCATGAAATACATGGAAAATTAAAATAAATTTCTGGTACATGCATTTTGACTATATAATCTAGGGTTTTGAAATTGGAAAACATGTTTGGATACATTTTCATTGATAGAAATAATTGTTGAAATGAGGTCTTCAAACACACTTTTTCTCCTCGTTTGACGAATAGGAAACATATACAGAATTCAAACATATTTTATTAGGTGTGTTTCAACAATATCTAGAAATTTGATATTTGAAATTTTGTTAGCTATTTTAGTTTTTTTAAGAAAAATATAAAACCAACTTTTTTCCCTTTTGCCCTGAATCCGCCCCTCTCGCACTGCGCGATTTTTCGCTTGGAGTGACAGTGACAGTTTTATTTTTTTCTTTTTCAAGTTAGTGTTTCTTTAGAAAAGTTGTTCAGTATGATCAGTAGAGTATGTGGTATCGTTAAAAGATACCTGTCCATTTACATCCGGTATATTATTATATAATTCCAAACTAATTTTCAGGTGGTAATCTTCGGTATGATCGCCTTCACCAACGCTGGCATCATCGCCCCAGTGGTCCCGGTAGCCCACCCTGTCGTAGCCCACCCGGTAGCTGTGGCCCACCCAGTGGCAGTAGCCCACCACCCGGTGGCTGTATCCCACACGAGCTCGGTGGTGCACCACGTGCCCCCGGTGAGGCTGGTGCACGCCGCGCCGCTAGTTGCGCACGCGCCGGTCTTACACGGACACGCCCCTATCATTTCCGTTCATCATTAAAGAGTTCAAAACTAGTCGATGTTGTGATACGATACATGCCGTTACATGATCCTTGATTTTGTTGTCTCGATACATCGTAACATTGATTTGTATCAGTATTATATATATATAATTTTAAAGTGGTTTTGATATCAAGGACCAGTTATCACAATCTCTGCTCGTAAAAAATAGATTCGTTCATAGACAATACCTTTTCCGCAAATGGTTAAAAGGCACATCAAAATGTTGTTTACAAAATAAAAGTTTGCGTGAAAAATATTCTCTTGAAAAATGGTCACTGTCCGCAATTCCCGAAGTGAGTCGAATGATATTTGCTTAAGATTTGCATTTTTATACTTTTGTTACCATCTGTTACATTTTTCTATTTATCAATATTAGTGTGTATGTATTCGTCGGTATTTCCTTCTTCCTTTCATATTATCCTCTTACCAGAAGTTGCTTTGTAGAAAAAATAAATAAAAGCTATTTATAACGAACCTCTTTCAGTTCAACGTCCTTGTTTATATCAGGGTCTTAAATATTATTTGTGATCGCAAAATAATGTATTATTTGCAGAAAGTAAAGAACATTATCTGAGATATCCTTGTTTTATGCATAATAAAACACGAGCGCATGATTTATGTGCCGTTAAAATTTTATTATACTTGAGATGTTACGCTGAAGCAACGATGCTTGAGATACAAGTACGAAGTAAATTATTTATTAAATAATATGTACAATAATGATTTTTATGTTACAAGAACTGATTTTGAAGGCAGTAATTTCTTACATGCCTATTTCAGGCTTCGTACAAGCCTATTATATTAGTACAGATTATCTTATCTTTTCAATATATTCGTGAAAATTACTTTCCTAACTATATCAAAAGAAAATTGCACTAATGAGACTCCTAATAGAGAATATTTCTTTTACTTTACTTCAGTAATTGCTTTATTGTATTCTATTGAAAACGAGTCGATGACATTCGAGCGACTAAATCTTTTTAGCAAATAATTATCAACTTCTTTAAAAATGGCTGGTAAGCCATTATCGGCAGGTACGCCGATAAAATTGACGAAGGGAGGCATATATTTATTTTTATAGTTTTTATACAGATTATTTTACAAATCAGGTTTGTGGGGTCAACGTTATGGCTGGTTGTTCTTGATTTATAACAAACATATTAATATATATATATAATATTATTAAAACTCGCGTGAGCTGACATACTAAATTATTATTACATACGGCTTGAACACTCACGTGTGATTGTTGTTGACTATATGCCAACCGTTTCACCGATACAATTTCGGCATTATCAAGGCGAGTGTCGTTCTTAGGACGACGACGCGGCGTTCACCGTCGTTGTCAAACGGGCACTCGCCTTGATAATGCCGAAATTGTATCGGTGAAACGGTTGGCATATTGTCAACAACAATCACACGTGAGTGTTCAAGCCGTATGTAATAATAATTTATATATATATATATATTCTGTTAAAAACAAATAACCTCGTAATTGCCCACTGACTTCTAAACAAAACTCCGAATTCACATAATTGACCAAAACATGTGTGATACCTAAACTTGGATGCATAAAGTTAAATTTTAAAAGTTTTCTTTCCTTAATTATGATGTCGCAATGCGCGCAAATTTCTAATAATTTTATCACCAACAAACGTATATTTTGGCACAAAATATGGATCAAGGTAAATATTACTTATACGACATAAAGAAAAAGGGTTTTGTAATCATAAGAAGGCTTTATTTGATCTATCTTTCAAAATAATAATGAATATCCGCAATAAATGACGAATTTTGTAATGTCAACCACACCATCGCCATTTTTTCCAGTGCCCGTCAAGTGGGCGAAGTGATTAGACGTGTGGTTTTCTACTCTCTGGTAAAGTTCTGTTACTCCTCTCACCTCGCTGATAGTTCAACAATTCACAGTTTATGTTTAGCACAGCAAGACGCAAGCCTTGTAAAGTCCACCATTATCCAAAATCCCCGGCACTCAAGGCCAAGGTTCTAAAAAGACCATTACTTCGGATAAGCTGGCCATAGATTAAACCGCCACTAATCCCGTGAGTGGTGTTTCTGGCCAACTCCCGGTCTATTAACATTGAAGGTACGCGTTTGTCGACATCGATACACTCGTTCAATGCGGCATTGAATATAAGGGGATCGTAAAGTTAACTACCAACTTATGCATTTTTATAGCATTAAAAAAAAGAAATTTATTTTTTTGTGGCATTTTATACAGGATTTGGGAACATCGGCGTCTTTTTTAGGGTTCCGTACCCAAAGGGTAACCAATGGGACCCTATTAGAAAGACTCCACTGTCTGTCTGTATCTCTGTCACCAGGCTGTATTTCATGAACCGTGATAGGTCGACAGTTGAAATTTTCACAGATGATGTATTTCTGTTGCCGTTGTACCAAAAAATACTAAAAAACAGAATAAAATAAATATTTAAGGGAGCTCCATTAAAAAGACATGTTTTTTGCCGTTTTTATAGATAATGGTACGGAACCCTTCGTGTGCGAGTCCAACTCGCACTTGGCCGTTTTTTTTTTTTTTTAATTAATTTAAAATTATTTTTGTATGTTCGTGTGTGTGTTTGCAACGAAAATAAATACCTATGTGAATAATTTTTTTGAAGATTAAGTCATTATATCATTAAAAATATGTTTATGCAAATATTAAGCTATGGGTATACATTGCTCTTAGCTAAAATTTGTATTTTGGTCGTTATGATTATTTCTTAAAATTTTGGTCGTTATGATTATTTCTTAAAATTTTGTTACAAATCTGGAGAATCGACTCTTTATCTTTAGACAAATATATGAATAACTTGCAATGTACCAATTAAACCAAATTTATTCAAGAAATCTAGAATAAATAATATAAATTTCAGTTAGCTGTGAATGCCAAAGAATAGTATCTAAATAAATAAATCTAGAAATCTAGAACTCTTCGTATAACCAAATTCCAACTGGCATACGTTTTATGCGCAAATCAACTTATAAAGTGATCTAGTAGTATGTGCAGTCTTAACGCATTCTAGATCAAATGCCAGTCAAATGTAGACGACCTCTGTCACTCTTATTTACCACCATAGTACAAAAAGGTCAGGATTGTAAATCAGTTATACCATTTTAGTCTGATAGAAAGACAGATGGCAAAACTAGTGACGGTCGGTGTTACGAGAACTAAAAAACAAAATTATAGTATAAATATACATCAAACACTTTTTTTTGTTGACTTTGAATTCCCATCCAGTTAAATACTTGTAGCAGAATTTATTTAATACGACTAAAATGTTGTCCAGGCCATAAAATTGTAACAGCCCCCAACCGACGATCCTGAAAGAAAGTAAGCTAGTTTATACCCTCTAAAAAAGCAATGAAAATAATCCTGACCGGCTGAGAGACGTTATCGACAGCGTTGAACCCGAGACCTTGTCCTATATCGTGTTGATGGTGGAACAGAGCTGGCGGAACAATGCGCTGGAACCGGGAGCACTCGCTCGTTAACTGATACTGTTCGCGGAACATGCGATGTATGAGGAACTCCCTGGTCATGGCTCCCGTGGTCTCTTATTACCTGTCCAGAGCGTATGGGAAGGGCTCAAATTATATAATTTAATTGTTAGGTATATACATTGGTTAAACTGGCCGTAAATGGACGGGTATCTTAAAATAAATTCGAATAATCGACTGATAATACTGAACTTCGCATTATTCACGGAAATAAAAAAAAACTTTTTCAATGCAAGTGCTCGTAAACGGTAAATGCCCACTTTATATATATATATATATATATTTTTTTTTTACATGTGATTAAATTTATTTACATATTTAAGAGTTTAAAGCCATCCGACTAAAACCACATGGTTTATGCGCAGTATGGCGAGATCGCAAACTTTATGCTAAACTAACTAAACTAATTCTAACTTATATTATGTTAAATAACATCACGCAGCCACAGGCTGCTGATGTTGAAGAAAATAAAGCTTTATGGCACTTTTTCGCTTTTTATTATTATTTAAGTTTTTTAGTCTATCTAATGTATGGGTAGGTATTTCATTTAGTATTAAAGGAAGCATGTACTCCCATGTTCTCATACCATATATATTATTTCAATGCATGTGCTCGTAAAGGCCCACTTTTTATGCATCAAAACCGAACAAAAAGTCGATTATTTTGTCCTAGGGCTTTATTATTATTATTTTTTTTAATTTATTTACAATGGTTGGCTAACCTGCGGCCTTTCCTGTGTACCATAGACGTTATACTTTTTTTACACCGTTTAACGGCTATGGATACAGTCCTTTTGAGCCAATTATAATTTAAAGTTCACAAGATTATATTTGTTTTCATTTCCTCACACTATGCATTGAAAAATGTAGTATGATACACGGGCGTAAAAGCAATAAATTACTCGGTTACGTTTAAAACACTCGCTACGCTCGTGTTTTAAATCGTCCTCGTGATTTATTCCTTTTCGCCCTAGTAGCATAAACTACTATTATACTTAGGTAGTTTATAAGTAGGTAGGTAAGTTAAGTTTCGTAAGTTCTTAGGCCTAGTTTTCTTAAAAGTTTATCTTCATTATCATATTCTTCACAAATAATAGCCATTTTTATTTTACTATAGATATTAATAATTTTACAGAAGTCAAATAAGCCTTTTTCGTCGCCATTGTATTTGTTTTTAATATTGTTAGGCACAATGACTTTTAATAATCTAAGTTGTAGTCTATAGATGTTGTCGATATAGCTTTTATAAGTACGACCATAACTACTAATACCATAGCTTATAATTGAGTCAGCAAGTGATAGATACATTATTCTTAATATATTATAAGGTAATGCATCAAAACCGAACAGAAAGTCGATTATTTTGCCCTAGGGCTTTATTATTATTTTTTTTTTTTATTTAGTTACAATGGTTGGCTAACCTGCAACCTTTCCTGTGTGCCATAAATTTTATCGTTTTTTTCCACTGTTTAACTGCTTTGGATACAGTCCTTTTGAGCCAATCATAATTTAAAGTTCACAATATTTGTTTTATTTCCTCACACTATGCATTGAAAAACGTAGTATGAGACACAGGCGTAAGAGCAATAAATTACTCGGTTACGTTTAAAACACACGCTACGCTCTTGTTTTAAGTCGTCCTCGTACTTTATTCCTTTTCGCCCTTGTAGCATAAACTACTATTTACGTTTCATTACAAATTTTGAAAAACTACTTTGCATTGTGTGGGCACATGAGGCCAGTCACATTTTTTGAAGTGGATACTTGTTTGTTCGCATGTATGGTGTTTATGTTAATTTTGCAGCATTTTCCCTACTTACCGAAATTTGAATATCAGCTTGGAATGCAAGTAAGGAATATGCCTTCTTTAACCCTGTGTTTCCCTGGGTACACGAGATATATGAGCCAAGGACAAGATGTCAACGTATGTAAAAACGCGACGATTTGCGAACAGACATAAAGCGAAATTTGCAAACGCGTGCAGAATTGTGATGTGATCGGTGTGCAAGAATTACATTTTGTAGGAAATTGAGATTTTCCCATACGCCTTCTTTAAGTCAAGGTTGGTCTTTGTTGTCATTTTGTGGATCACGTTTTACTAATGCAACGTTTCTTTTGTTTCAGATTTGTGATTTGCTGTTAATGTTTTGAAAGGCACCTTGTTAAATTTAGTGGGGTAGAGCCGCGGATATATACGCAGTCTTTGTTTTGCAGAAGAGAGCAATCTGGGCTATTTATAATATGAAGCACTGGGATTCATTAAAAGAGAAAAAATTTAAGATATTCATATACTAACGGTACCTTGTGAATTTATTTACCAAGTTCTTAGATATGTCAGAAAACATATAGATTATTTCCTAAGGCTTGGTGAGCAATACTGTAAAGAAACCAAAAAAAACATAAACTGGCTTTTCCAAAAATCAGACTTGCCAAGGTACCTCTTTTGTAGGACATGGTATAAGACTTTACAATAAAATTCGCAGTGAGGTCCTTACTTTGTCAGTAAACAAGTTTAAACTAAATATTAAGCAGAGACTCTTGAAAAAGGCTTATTATAAAATCAATTATTATTTGAACAATAATGAAGCATAATCTTATGGTAAAGGTGATCTTTGTCATAAAGACTGAACGTTAATTAATAGATAAAATTACTATAAAGGTGATGGACTATATGAGACTGACTAAGATATATTTTCCCTTATGACATAGATTCCTTGTGTTGTATATTTATCCCCTAACTTAACTAATGTAGGTATGTGCAGCTGATGTATATCTAACTTACATAAAAATAAATATTTATTTTATATTTCATTTAATATATATTTTATATCATGAATTTCAATAAATTGAATAGTTTTTGTATTATTTTCGGTTTTGTATCCTTATTTTATTATAGTAAACATCGAGTACTTATTTCCCTGAAACAGCAGTTGTATGCTGGACGAAGGAATTAGTTGTCGATCTACATCAAGAGTCGGTTAGCATCGTTTTTTTGTATAGTATTATTTTATACACAGTAGGCTTCTTGGCTATTAGTACGCCTAAATAAAAGCGTCAACAAGAGCGCGCTCGCCCAGTAAACAAGAGAGTGAAAGCAGGTGAGTTAATAACTAATCAGTCTGTCCAGAGACTTCCACAAAATCTGCGGAAGTTGTAAACGAGTAACTGATAGTACACATCTGCCTGCAACCACTCTCTTGGTACAGCTAGTCATGACGCCACGACGATTGTAGTTAGAGTTATGTAGTATTATCAGTAGAATATGGGATTTTATTTAACGTTACCTCTCTAATTACAACCAATATGCCTTGAGAAACTGATACTAGTATTATGCCCGTACTAAACGGCGGCTGATTTTCCTTCTATACCATGCTTGTAAACTTGTATAATATATATATATACCTATACATGGGGGTGCATTGACGGAGGTTGCCCAAATGACGTAAACAGATATAAATACAACAGCTGATTACTCCAAATACTTGCGTAGTCTGGACAAGTCGAACGAGACCCAACTAACTGACATATAATATCCTTTCACTTCAACTTGTGGTAGGCTTCGACCTTGACTTGTCACCATCCCTGTGAAGAAACCATGCCACCAAGCGACTCTGCACGTTCCGGCGTGAAGCTGTACCGGGACTGTGGTAATTGTGTGGTGCTTGTGTAGAATTAGTCAGTCATCCATTCCCAACTTCCGTAGATTTAGCGGCCGGGGCAGTCGGGAAGTGTTGGGTCCACAGACCACCTCAAACAAGGCAATTACTTTCTGTAAGACATTGGTAAAATCGTGCTTATGCATTTAAAACCAGTGTTAGTTAATAGGTCAAAATAAAGTCAAAATAGGTCAAAGTGCTTGTGCAGTGAAATGGTGTGAAAAAACCAGTAGAGACAGTAAATTCAAAAAGGTATCTTTCACATTTCATGGGTAATTAATTACATAAATGTTTTATACAAACGTAAAGCAATTGCCGATATAAAAAAAATATGTTAGATCCTCATGAAAACCCTGGCATGAAACAGAGCTACTAATAATTTAACAAAAAAACGATTTAATCTCGCTAAGTGCCCGACCTCTATTAATTAATTGCATAATTTTGTCGAAGAGAGCATCCTGTATCGTCCTTTAACGGGCACAAGTGTGTCAATGTCATCTGTCTGTACATACGTCGATGAGATTTATGATGTAACAGTGTTTGATCCCTATCAAGGTCTTGTTTTGTGTCCGTGAAGCCATTAATCTTTGTGCCCAAGTGATTTGTGGTGAGCGATTTGGAATTACAGGCTGTTAACTTAATTATGTTCTAGTGTGTGTCCTTAAATGAAGACATTTCAATAAAAAACGAAACGTCTTCTATCTATATACAGGCTGACTTTTAATGTGACCCCAAAGAAGACAAAAAACTGGTTACATAAAAATCTTCAAAAATTCATTTTATTGATAAAAAAAGTTAAAGATTGCCGTAAAATCCAAAGAAATCTTGGTCTTCTGTAGAAAAAGACAATTACTTTACTGAAGTAATTTTTATTGTTGATCCCACTATTTTAACTATTTTGAACATGATGGGAAAAATTGTATTTTCAAGTTACGTTTTCTGATAATGTTTTAACTTCTAATTTTAATTGTTTTTGCATTTAAAATGTGTTCTACTAACGTTTTTACGGTTCCGTAGTACCTAAAAGGTACAAAAGGAACCTTTATAGTGAGACTCCGTTGTCCGTCCGTCCGGAAGTCACAGCTTCATAACTTAAGCACCGCTAAAGATAAAGACATTTAATTTAGCACAAAAATAGCATTATTTTCCCACATATCACGGTGTTAAAAAGATATGAAAAATTTGAAATTGTTCAAAATATTTCCAAAACAAAAGTGAGACAAATAAAAAATATTATCCTAAAAATACAACATGGATATAAAATTGTAGATATTAAAAAGTTGATTGTAAAAATATATACTTTTCTATATTTACTGGCACTGTTTTCGAGAAATATTTAAAAACCCACAAAAATATGTATGCACCTCCTTTATCTTCGAAACTGGTACATCGAAAAATATGAAAAAAAATGTCAATTATAGATCATAATTTGCCAATTACAGGAAAACTGTAATATTGATAGATCAGTCTGTCACTCAGTGAGGGTATTCTTTTATATTTATGTATAAGGCGACTTTTATTCATATAGCCAACTTGATATAGGGGCACAAAAATTATTTTTTCTTATTCTGCAAGACAGGCCGACCACTTACCTAGTCCACAGTATGAATTTAACTGCATAAATAAAAGTCCCTTATTATAAAAGAATACCCTAACTGACTGACAGACTCATATATCAACGGCTGGACCTAGGAATATGGAATGTGGACTGCTGATTCCTTGTATGACCCACATTACATAAATATAATTCATTTCATTTCATATTTTATTTAATTTTATTTCAATTCTACTCGAACCACTAGATAATAGAGTCAGTCAAACGTGGTAAATATAATAAAGTAATGTAAATATACATAAATAAATTTTATTTATGTGTTAAACTGCAACATATGTCTTTGTAATGAATATGCAGATCTAGCGTTAGATAAATAACGTTATTCAGTTATTTATATAGTGAGCAAACAGCCAGAACACACAAACGAAATGCTTTACTTTTATTTCCACGTGAATTCACTTTGCATTGAATGTAAATCAAATATGTGGGTAGTTGGAAAACATCCGCTCTTGGGTAGAGCAATCCTCCCGGTTTTTAGGGTTCCGTAGTTAGTCAACAACAAGAAACCCGTATAGTTTCGCCATGTCCGCCTGTCTGTCTGTCTGTCTGTCTGTCCACGGCTTAGCTTAGGGACTATTAGTACTAGAAAGCTGTAATTTGGCATAGGTATACATATTATAATATATATAATCGGGTCTACCGCGATCAATTTTTACCTTTTTACGAAAAGGGGGACTCCCGACGTTTCGAGACAGTTGCATGTCTCGTGGTCTACACGATAGATACACATATAACACACACAGATAGATACCTGCACGCCTCTTCACACCACCATCCTCGTCACATCCAATCCGTCATGACATCACTAACAAACAGAGCACATGATCTCTGTGACCCTGACCATCTTAAGGATGAGCTGTCACATGTTCAGGAGGTACTCAGACAAAACGGATATCAGATGAAGAGGCGACATCCAAGACCAAAAAAGGAAAAGTGTCCTGAGGTTAACAGAAAACCAGCGTTTATGCCCTATATCAAAGGTATTACGGATAAGATTGGAACAGCATTAAATAAATACTCCATTAAGACTGTATATACTCCGTTATCCAAAGTGGCAGGCCATTTACGCACACCAAAGGATGTGATTCCTTTTCAAAATCCAGGTGTCTATAAGATAAAATGCAGCTGTGGAAGTTCCTACATTGGCCAAACAAAACGTAGCGTACAGGAAAGGGTCAAGGAACACATAGCAGCTGTGAAAAACCGGCAGATGTACAAATCAGCGATAGCAGAACATCTTTTAGAATCCGGGACCAACCACTGGATAGAACTGCATAACCCGAAAATTCTCTCCACCGATCGCCATTACTACCCTAGAATTGTGCGTGAAGCGATTGAAATCAAGAAACATCCAAATAATTTCAATAGGGAAGATGGTTTCAAATTGTCTCCCACATGGAGTCCAGTCATCGGGAAATTTAAATCGCGGGTTTCTTCTCTTAGTGCATCTCCGGATACTGTGAGTGTTGTGTGCCGTGCGTGAATAAGATAACAATTAATTTTAAAGACTAAAGTGTTTTTGCGGGTACAAGGAAAATACTTCGGTCGTCACCTGCACCTCATCACTGCGCCTCGCCATACTTGCCAGTTTCCCGTAGACCACGAGACATGCAACTGTCTCGAAACGTCGGGCGTCCCCCTTTTCGTAAAAAGGTAAAAATTGATCGCGGTAGACCCGATTATATATATTATAATGTGTACAAAACGCGAGAGTTTAAAATAGGTATACATATTTATTACGCCGATAAAATGGTACAGTAAAATTTTGAAAAAGATTTTTTTTGGGGTACCTCCCCTACACGTAAAAAGGGGATGATTTTTTTCTCGTCTATCCCGTAGTGTGGGTGTCGTTGAATAGGTAATTTAAAAGTATTGGGGATGTAAGAAAACCATTTTTCGATTCAGAGTTCCGTTTGCGAAATATTAAGCTTAAAAGTGTTAATATTTGTTAGAGTCAAGTGTCACCCCCCCTGCCAGCGAAACGGTTGTATTTGGAGACATGAAAAAAATCACGGCAGTAGTATACATAACGAAATTACAAGTGCCAAACATTTAGTGGGTCGATTCGCATCAGCAGGAACAAAATGTATGGGCCGTTCTTGGGAAGAGCAACTTCCGAGCGTACTAGAAGTTTGGCGCGATCTGTATTAGTCGACAAACTTATAAAATGTACTTGGAGAAGAAGACCGCATAATATCGTGCAGGGCAACTACGGAACCCTACACGTCCTGTCCTGTCGTTTTTGATATTAGATTCAAGCAAGGCGGCTTTTCTGTTTTGTAAGACTTTTTTCAAAAGTAAAATGGTCCTTATTGTTCATTGTACTCACATTGTTGTTATTAATCACTTCTATTGTTTCAGAAAGTTATTCCTTAAATATAACCTTTAATCAGCTTCTATAAATATAATAATAATACAATTCTGCCTGCAGGGTTGGGGCTTCAATAGAACGCAAACTTTTCGTTCGTAACGTTACCAAAAAAGTTTAGCTTCTTACATAAGCTACATAACCTCACAGATTGCTGTGAGGTTAGAGGTTAGTGATGTTTTCTGATCTACGTTCTACATTGTATGTAAATACAGTATGTAGTACAGACAGAAAAGGAGATAAGTAACCGGGCCCAGCGCAAACACTTTAAACCTAAGACCTACAGGTGAGTGATTGATGTTATTAAAATTCTTAATAAATAGTGCATGTGTGTATGTAGGTATTGACCGAAGCATTTTACATCTCAGGTCTTAGGGTCAAAGTTTTAGCGCTGAGCCTGGTTACTTATCTCGTTTGCTGTCTGTACATATACTCACGCGTGTCTCCTAGAGAGGTAAGCAAAGACTACACATCTGCAACGCTCCAAACACACCTCTTTTGGCTCTTCCATATCCATCAATCTAGTCACACAAGCTCTTCTTTTCCGGGTACTTTTGACATTGCCTTTTTTCAGTATGTCACCAATTTGGTCAGCATTCGTTCTTCTAGGGCGGCCTGGTCGAGCTGTACCTTCGACTTGCGCACCATAAATTTCTTTCGTTACTCTACTTTCATTTATTCTCTTTACATGTCCAAACTATTCCTGTTACTCACTACATCTTCTTTCAGGCCGCAACGATCCCGTTTGTTGTTATTTTATCATTCAATGTTAAACCACATATCTGAAGTTTAATTTGATCAGTTTTTCATGTTTAAATTTATTTTTCACAACACCTGCTCGACAATGTCCAATTACATATCATGCAACCTCAACGTAAAGTAACGCATTATATTTCAAGGGATATAATAGTACATTGTTCACCGAGGGAAGAAAGGGGAAGATTACCAACGAGGGTGTAGTTTGAGGCCCGAGGCGAAGCCAAGGGCCTCAATACACACGGGTTGGAAATCGCACTTTCTCCCGAGTGATACATGGTGCTTTATACTACACCTGCGAGGAAATAGTATAATCTTACTTTTAATCAAGATACAATAAAAGAAACCGAATGACTCGCGTGCGATTGTCACTTTTTATTTCCTTCTTATTTTTTATTATGTACAGGAAAAGCAAGTGGCCAGTATCATTTTTCGAGTTTTATGTACGAGTTCGCAAAATAATACTGGCCACTTGGCCATTTCCTCATTCTCTGTTATTTAAAAAAAAAACAGCACGTTAACAATGGATTTGCATATACTTTTTCTGCCCGCTCAAGCACGTTAACAATGAATTTTCATACACTTTTTCCGCCCGCATATTGGTATGACAGTAATGACGTATTTTCTGCATCGTTTTCAAAAACGTAAGAAGGTACTTTCCGAGCAGGTGTAGTATAAAGTTATATGAAAATCCCTAGGGATTAAAGTGATTTAAATTTGGAACGTCAAATTCCTGTGGAAACTCGTGGAAAACAAATGCCCATATGGGATTGTAAAGAGGTTTGTTCGAAAATCGAACTGGCCACCATAAGCAGAATTCAACAAAAAAAAAAAAGCGTTTATAAAGAATGTGAAACAAAAGACGGTGTTTGGTGCTGCGATTGTCAGTGAATTTTATTGAATTATTAACGTTGATAAAAAATGTCGAGCTTTTTATTGTCTCGCAGAAGGTGTGAAAAGTAGTATATATGCTCCTCTGGAATAAAGCATGTCTTTGTCTTGGGCAGCTTGAACCCCTCGCTTTACTCAGGACTCTATATAACTCCTTCCCTTAGTGCAAATTCAAATTCAAATTCAAATAGTTTATTTTGCAAAGCAGGTATAGATATATACACTTTTTACACGTCAAATTTAATCTAATAAAGAAAATATATGTAATAAAATAATAAATGTGCATGAACTAAATTAAAGGTTTATTTAATTTATGTAGCAATATATTTACGATTAAAATGATAGGTAAAATATATATTATACAAGATAAAATCCAATCAGCCGCCCGAACCCATACCGGAGACCCGGCCAGGGACCAGGAACAAGGTTCAATGATCACCATCCGAGCCCCCAGCACGAATCCAGGCGGCCGACCAAATCCCATCCTATATACTACATATTAATAGGTTACATATATAAATACATGCCTACCTCCGCCCATTCGATTAGTCTTGCTAAGAAGAAGGGCAAGAAACTTAGCAAGATCATGTCTTTTTTTTTTCAACATAAAACTTATACTATACAATATATGACTTATATCTACTTTAACCAAGGGATAAGAAAATACAAGACAGCAGGAATTCAGGTTAATGAAAAAAAGAAAAACATATATATCTTTGCCTACCTGTCTCAAATAGTCCTTTTCCTTTTACAGTCTGTAATCAATTAATGTTTACACCTTAGAGGAATCATAAGTTAAGAAATTATACTATTTAATTAAATTATAACTTACTATCATTGTCACTGTAACACCATGCTTCACCATCATCCAAATATTAATTTAGTTTATAATATGCCTTTTTCAATAGGCCGTTTAAACTTTTTCTCTGACAAAGTAAGGACCTCCTTTGGAAGTTTATTGTAAAATCTTATACCATGTCCTACAAAAGAGGTACTCACCTTAGCGAGTCTGATTTTTGAAAAGCCAGTTTATGCTTATTTCTGGTTTCCTTACAATGTTGCTTACCAAGCCTTGGGAAAGACTCAACATTTTTTCTGACATATCTAAGGATAATCTACTATCATTGCAAGGAGAAATATTTTTCACGCGTCTGTATGAGGTAGGTATATCAGGTAAAATATATTCAACCCGGACTTTCCACGACGAAGCCAAAGCTATACACAAACGGTGTCCACCCACAGAACTGAATAGAAATTTTAATAATAATAATTCTCGATGTCACGTGACCTCTCTCAGATATGTGGTCGGTTTCTATTACCTACTGAACCTCCCAAAGAAATTCGAGCGGTTTTGAACAAGTTTCACCTTATACACCGCGTGTAAATGGACAGGTTACTTAAAATTAAACTTCATTATTTCCTTATCATAATGATCAACTTGCTCAAAGAACCATTTTCACGTTACCTTAATAATTTCAACAACCTACTGTGAATTCTGTATGGGCAGATCCATTTTTTTATTATTATTTACGTTGACCCGTCATAGGTAACGCCCGAATACAGCGTTTAATTTTGTACACATCAGAGTATACATTTATTTTATGTTATAAGAAGGTCTAAAGATAATATATATGTGCACGACCTTAGCGCCTTCATATATTTTTGTTTCTATAAAGAGCACCCTGCTATTTCCTCATCGCATATCTCAGCATCAGATCTGTTGGAAACCAATATCCTCCAAGGCCAGGATGACAATATCGCCATATGTCTCACCCATTTCGCGTCTGCTTTGGGTGTCAAGGTCGGCAGCCCTTTTCAGCGCATCATTGGGTTTAGTGTTTACAGAGATTATCTCAATAGTGACCTTCGTTGTCGTTTCTCGGTAGGAGGACCGGTGGTCTTTATTTTTATTGTTGTGTTTGATTCTGGGTAGTTTTAAAATTATTCTACGTATAGTGATTATAATAGTAGTTTATGCCACTAGGGCGAAAAGGAATAAATTACGAGAACGATTTCAAACACGAGCGTAACGAGTTTTTTAAACGTAACCGAGTAATTTATTGCTCTTACGCCCGTGTATCGTACTACGTTTTTCAATGCATAGTGTGAGGAAATAAAACAAATATAATCTTGTGAACTTTAAATTATAATTGGCTCAAAAGGACTGTATCCAGAGCCGTTAAACAGTGGAGAAAAAAGTATGACATTTATGGTACACAGGAAAGGCTGCAGGTTAGCCAACCATTGTAAATAAATTAAAAAAAATAATAATAATAAAGCCCTAGGGCAAAATAATCGACTTTCTGTTCGGTTTTGATGCATAAAAAGTGGGCCTTTACGAGCACATGCATTGAAAAAATATAAAGGGGAAGGACCCCGAATGTCTTTGTATTTAAGATGTTGCATTACAATTTTAGAGCTTCTATAAGGCTCCATTTTGACTCATAAATTTGTTGATTTTGTGAAACCAAATATCTTATTACAGCTCTGTCAACATGATATTCTTATCTGATATTCTGAGATCTATTCTATAACTATCAGTAAGTACTAAGAGTAAATTGCTACTTACTTACCTACTAATTTATGTTATGTTATGTAATGTATGACTCGATTAACATGTTTAAAGTTTACATCTTTTGCAGTATTCGTTTTACTAGTAATGAAGTAATAAGTATCTGAATTTTAAATTTGTATACCTATTCATAACAAATACCTTACCACATAGTTTTTTTTTAGCAAAATACTAACTATATTATATATTAAAGATGTTACTTGAACTTCGTTTGAAAGAATTTAATTTGTTTATTATTTTGTGATTTAAGTAGGTTTTATTAGGTTGTAAAAAATATCGAAATCTGAGAATATTCAGGATGAGGTTTTTTGAATAGACTTACTAACAATTCAAAGAACATCAAATAGACGTTTTGTAACTAAATATATTTCTTTTGATATAAAAGCCAAATATTTCGTTACCTAATTTATTCAGTATAAAATTATTATACGGTAACAATATTGAGGAATAGAGAAGCAAAAGCGCGAAATTTAATAATATCTCTCCAATTTTCTATCCAATAATCGAATCTGGTGGGAAAAAAAATTATAGTAAAATCATGGCGACTCTGATCCAGATAATATGCTGTTACCAAGGTAACAAATAACAGTTTTGATTCTGTAAAATAGTTTGGACGTAAATTGCTGTATAAAAAAAATCGGCCCAGTGCGAGCCAGACTCGCATACTGTGTATGCTGCTAATGCAAACTTTAAATTTTTTTCTGTAAATTAGAACTTCAAATATTTTTTTATTCAAATTTGTTGAAATTCTTATTTACAGTAACCAATGGAAACTAAGCGATGGCAACATACACAATACATAGGTAATAAGGTTTTGTTGAATAACTATTCACAGTATAAAACGGTAGATAGAAATATGTACAATAACGAATAGGAATAATAATATATCTAAAATGATAAGTCAAGATCTGTCTAAAATATTATATTAAGGTTCCATTATCTATCTATCTACTGTTTTAGTACCAGTCTCATTGTCATGTAATATAAAAATTATTAAGTGTTTGATTGCTTCAAAGGCAAAATTGTTTTTATCACTAATAAAAAGGTCTTGCCACCTCGAATATGCAAAAAAAGAATTTCTTGGAAAAAATAATATAGGCCTTTTTCCTCTCGGGTTCAGAGCAATATCTTTTAAAATAAATCTTCTTAACATTTTTTCTATAACTTTAGTCGCCTTTGAGAAATCTATTTGACTCAAATAATAAACGAGATAGGTAAGTGAAATATTCGATTAAGTACGGACGTCAGCATGACAGGCTACTAATGGGCAATTCTTATTTCGGCGAGGAAGCCGTTAGTTAATAAAATGGAAATATGAACTGCAGGCGACTGTACGTCATCGAGTGACATTATTTTCATATCGCTTTAGTTGCAATTGCCTTTTGTATTTCATGTATCATTTTAATTTGGTGGTGCTTATTAGTGTTAAATAAATTACATAAATAAATGTACATTGTCACGACGACATGAATACCCAGGATGGCGGTGCTTTTTAAGTATGGACTGTGACGAGCAAATAACAGTGCACACTCACGTTTCACTGTGATTTCACCATGATAGATGGGCGGTAAGCCTTAGCGCGGTATTATGGGTACATACGGGCGGACCAATGCGCTTTCAAAAGCACGCACAGTGCACACAGCAAACACAATTTGAAACTGCAATTTCTGGATTAACGGTCGAGACGTTCAAACCTTTAGCTAAACCATAAAAGCAGTTTTTTGTAAAAATAAATTATAATCAATATAATATACCATACGTACATTATACGTATATATTGAAAAAAAGAAAAAAAATATATATATAATATATCGTCACGACATTAATCCCAAAGGGGGTGTCAGACCTGTTCCGAGTGTGAACTGTGAAATGCAAGTCACAGTCCATGCTCGGTACACCCGCATTTCACCGACGATTATTATGTCCCAACGTAATGAGTGGAGAACCCAATCGCCGTTCTTCGGGAACAAATACACGCTTTTTAAGGCATGCAGGTTTCCTCACGATGTTTTCCTTCACAAGTATGACATATTATGTATGTATAATATAATATTTTAAGGTATTATTATTATTATTATTTATTTATTTAAAATGTATAACATAACAGTTTATCAACTAATACGTTATACAATTATATTATTAACAAAAGAAAAGAAAATGGCAATACATCGACAAAAAATTAAAATTAAAATAACATTTAAAAATACAATAAAGTATAAGTATGTAGTTCTACCCTCGATTTTGTTTTTGTGTTTTATAAGCTAAGTTGACCAATGTTATTTAAGTAGCTAGGAGACAGTCAGTTGAAATAATGTTATTAGACGAATCTTGAAACTGAGTGTACATAAAAACCTCAAAAGGTTTCTGATACACTTTAATGTACCTATATAATGTACTTTTTTAAATAAAAATAAATAAATAAATAAATAAAAAAAATTTAAATTATAAATATGGACATTTCTGTCATTCATCACGCTCGCAGAACTTATTCTTATTCTTTATTGTACACAGATAATAAACATTTACAAAAATACTATAAACAAATTGACGTGTACAAAGGCAAACTTATCTCTATAAAGAGATTCTTTATATACTTTATAACTTCAGGCATTTCTCAATCACAGTCATCAATCTATCAGCAAATAATCAATTTCTCTTCAAACATCAATAGTTCAAAGTAATCTTTACAAAATGCAGTAACCCAAATCATGTGGCTAATAAATAAACAGTTTGTTCCCTGCACAAGGTCAGCTATATTAAATATTCTTCCTCCCTCAAAGCGTTGCTGAAATTTTTAAAAGGGACCAAGTATTCAGGCTACATCCTTGACCCATTACCCATAGGGTCTATAGGGTATATTATAAAAATATATTAGTTAGGGCACTGCGTTTCTTAGTCAAGGTCCTGTAAGCCGCAAATTTATCAAAGTAAGGACCTCCCATAACGGACGGCAAGGCGATAGATATGTTTGAATAGAAATCGTCGACGATTTTTCTGCGTCATCCCTTTTTCTGAGTAGCTTTGGTCATGGCATAGCTTCAGTTATTCAATGATATTAAAGGGTCAGTAGGAATGGGATCAGGAGAGAACGTCTATGCAACTTATGAATGTGGAAATGTTAAATGCCGGGCCCGAATGGCCCGAAATATATCTCACTAAAATTTCATTTTACGTTGTTTTATGTTATTCTTATCATTTATAAAGACATAAAAGTCAGTATAGAATATTTATTTAAAATAAATTAGAATATTCGAATA
This sequence comes from Ypsolopha sequella, assembly GCA_934047225.1. Taxonomy (NCBI): domain Eukaryota; kingdom Metazoa; phylum Arthropoda; class Insecta; order Lepidoptera; family Ypsolophidae; genus Ypsolopha; species Ypsolopha sequella. Next base: position 1,398,832 of record OW203990.1, on the reverse strand, counting down.
TATATATATAACACCTCAACCCACCGAAAGTTTGGATGTTTGGATGTTACTCCTTCACGCCGCAACTAATTGACTGAAATTTAATGTAGTTCTAGACCTAGAATTGGACATGGGCTACTTTTTATCCTACTAATTAGCTCCTATAAGATTATTGGATGCTTTTAATGGCTTTTAACTGATACCTGTCATAGAATCTGTGCTTATAGTATATATAGGTAGGTAAATATTGACAGATTAGATAAGACTACACAAAAACTTAATCAACGTGGGCGAAGCCGCGGGCAAAATGTAGTATTAGAATGATAATTGAAAATATACGCCGTAATATGTCTAGATATAAATAGCATTGAACTGTTTTAAATGCACAGGTTTCATAGACAACATCTTCGACGAAATAATTGATACATTTTTGCTAAAAACGGCTGTTTTTCTGTTTTGATCTATAAAAACTATGCTACACTGGCCTGCAAAACTAAGTACTACACTTTTTAAATTTGATTTTTTTCTAAACTATAGAAGTTAGAGATTTAAAATAAAAAACGTTTTATAGCAAATTTTATCAGCTTTCTTTGAAACTATAGGGAACTATAAGGACAACTTCACTATGTGATTATTTTTAATCTCTAACTTCTATAGTTTAAAAAAAAATCAAATTTAAAAAGTGTAGTACTTATTATAATATATATAATCGGGTCTACCGCGATCAATTTTTACCTTTTTTACGAAAAGGGGACGCCCGACGTTTCGAGACAGTTGCATGTCTCGTGGTCTACGGGAAACTGGCAAGTATGGCGAGGCGCAGTGATGAGATGCAGGTGACGACCGAAGTATTTTCCTTGTACCCGCAAAAACACTTTAGTCTTTAAAATTAATTGTTATCTTATTCACGCACGGCACACAACACTCACAGTATCCGGAGATGCACTAAGAGAAGAAACCCGCGATTTAAATTTCCCGATGACTGGACTCCATGTGGGAGACAATTTGAAACCATCTTCCCTATTGAAATTATTTGGATGTTTCTTGATTTCAATCGCTTCACGCACAATTCTAGGGTAGTAATGGCGATCGGTGGAGAGAATTTTCGGGTTATGCAGTTCTATCCAGTGGTTGGTCCCGGATTCTAAAAGATGTTCTGCTATCGCTGATTTGTACATCTGCCGGTTTTTCACAGCTGCTATGTGTTCCTTGACCCTTTCCTGTACGCTACGTTTTGTTTGGCCAATGTAGGAACTTCCGCAGCTGCATTTTATCTTATAGACACCTGGATTTTGAAAAGGAATCACATCCTTTGGTGTGCGTAAATGGCTTGCCACTTTGGATAACGGAGTATATACAGTCTTAATGGAGTATTTATTTAATGCTGTTCCAATCTTATCCGTAATACCTTTGATATAGGGCATAAACGCTGGTTTTCTGTTAACCTCAGGGCACTTTTCCTTTTTTGGTCTTGGATGTCGCCTCTTCATCTGATATCCGTTTTGTCTGAGTACCTCCTGAACATGTGACAGCTCATCCTTAAGATGGTCAGGGTCACAGAGATCATGTGCTCTGTTTGTTAGTGATGTCATGACGGATTGGATGTGACGAGGATGGTGGTGTGAAGAGGCGTGCAGGTATCTATCTGTGTGTGTTGGTTTTCGATATACAGTGTGGGCCAGAGAACCATCAGATCTCACCATTAATTTGACATCAAGAAATGCCAAAGTTCTGTCACATTCCATCTCATACGTAAAGTTTATTTTTGGATGGATGGAGTTAAGATGATCTGCATACTGTTTTGCTTCCTCGTTACCCCCCTTGAGAATGCTAAATACGTCATCAACATATCTCTTCCAGAGTCTGATTGTTGAGGGACCGGTACGTAAAGCCTCCTCCTCAAAATGTTCCATCCAGATATTGGCGAGCACCGCAGCCACAGGACTTCCCATCGCCACACCATCTATCTGGAGAAAATATTGACCCTGGTAAAGGAAGTAGTTGCCATCCAAGCAACGCTGTAGCAAAACAATGTATTCTTCTGACAGATTGTTCATCCTCAATTTTTGTCTGATAACATCAAGACACTCTTTGATTGGAACGTTAGTGAAAAGGGATTCCACATCGAAACTTATCATAATCTCATTCGGTTCCAGTTTCAAATTCTTGGCAATATCTACGAAATGGCGAGAATCTTTCACGTAAGATGAAGTTTTACCAACTAGTGTCTGCAGTACTCCCGCAACATGTTTCGCTAAATCATACGTGGGTGAACCAATCTGACTCACGATTGGACGTAGGGGCACGTTGGATTTATGTACTTTCGGCAGACCATAAAGTTTAGGTGGCTGAACGTTTTTCGGTCTGTGTAGATTTTGAAATTCATCTTTAGTGAAGAGGTCCTCATGGTTTTTAATCAAGGAACGTATATGTCGATTAACCCTGGCTGTTGGATTGTACGTCACTGGTTTGTACACATTTTTGTCACTCAACAAAACTTGTATCTTTTCATCATAGTCAGCAGTATTCATTACGACAGTAGCGTTTCCCTTATCCGATTTTAACACTAAAATTTCTTTGTTTTCACGGAGTGATTTAAGTGCTTCACGCTCTGCTGTGGTAATGTTACTTTTCGGTAGCTTCGATTTTCGTAGAATCACGGCAACATCTTGTCGCAAAGTTTCCGCGTCGCTCGATGTTACTTTGTTACGAATAAGTGCTTCCTCAACACTAGCTATGATGTTTTCATATGGAATCCTTTTTGGTGTTAGTGCAAAATTCAACCCTTTTGCAAGTACACTAGTGGTTGCTTCATCTATCACTGAATTTGTCAAATTAATCACTGTGTCTGCGAGTCTGATTTTGACCTCTGACTGTTGCTTCCACTTACCGTCAGGTTTTGTTGATACACTACACAAATTACGACTTTTTTCAGGATTCTGTTTTGAGATCAATTTGTTGAATTTTCGCTCATGTGTAGCACTACAGATTTCAAATTTTCGAGCTGCTTGATTATATGTTACGCGATCACACAATTCAAAATCACTTTTAGATAACCACACACTGCAATCCAGATGTAGCATATATTGTTCACTCTGTACACGAAATAAATCTCGCCGGTGGTTTTGAATTAATTTTCTCATCAGCTTTACACTCGCGTTGCGTAGAATTGCTTCGGAATGCGCAATATCACTACGAGGTTTTATTCGAACACTTGTAGGTATCAAGTCCCAATCGCGACATTTTGTCAGAAATGCTAACGATGTTTCATAATACGCCCGTTTTTTACGAAGCAATTCTAGGTGTCTGATTTTGTTTGCATTTTCCGGCCCGTATCGGTTTGCAATATATAACTTTAAACTCTCGCGTTTTGTACACATTATAATATATATAATCGGGTCTACCGCGATCAATTTTTACATGTAGTACTTAGTTTTGCAGGCCAGTGTATTTGGAAACAGTTCATCACCATTAAAAGACATTTTACAACGTAGATTTTCAATAATTATTCTGGTATGGAAGAAATGTTTTTTTTTTTTTAAAGTGGCAGCACTTTCACAGCATATAACGCCTTTAATACAAAAAACTATAACAATATAGGTTATCATATTTATCCTATTATTCGTAGCTTACTTTCTTAATTCCTTTAAATTTTTTCGTCATATAAGCATATAATTTTCGATTATGAGCTGTGATTGAAAAGCCTCATTATGCCTTTAAAAACCTTGATAATACTTTGAAGCTCTTTATGAATTTATCTATTCATATTTAAATTGAAAATCACCCTTAGTTTTACTGCTATTGTTCATGGATCAAATATTTAAAAGCCCTATTTAAAAGCACTTAAATAATGCTGTTAATTATCCGACATAAAGAATAAGAAAAATGTGTTACCTGTCCAACGAGACCGCCACCAGGCTGTAGACGGAGGCTGCCACGGAGAGCCCTTGCACGTAGGGAACAGTCTTGCACATCAGCCAGCCCAGCACCCATGCTGCAACAGAACACCACACATTGTCATACATGCTGGACACCATGTAATCTATCGTTTGGATACTTCTAAACATAATTTATGAGTGCATTGCAAACTAGAAATGATTAAATAGGAACTAAGACAAATATTTTGAAAATAATCCTCTGGTTAAGATTTGAACATGTGACCTCTTGCTTACACAGCTATTGCGCTGCCAACTGCGCAACAATGGTACCCCATCTTAGACCGCTGATTTTTTCTGCTTTACCTGTACACCAAGTTCTTTTAACTACACCAGCCTCTAACGAACATATTGAACTTTTTTCTTGTAACTACTTGATACACCAGTCTTATTAGTCGAGTATTTAAACTACTAGACCAAGGAGGCTGTCTATACATATCCGTCAGGAATGATTGATAATTGCCGTTGTCGCCACTCGTTGAAACATGAATGAATGAATTGACACTTTATTGTACACAAAAGACATATAAAAGAAAACAGAGTATTGAAAACATAATTTTGTACAAAGGCGGACTTTTCACTTAAATCGATTTCTTCCAGCCAACCTTTCATGATCAACATTTGTTAAAAAAAGCAGCAGGTTGTATTGGAGATACAACATTATATTATTTAAGCGCATACATCTTGCCATGTGGTACCTTTAGCCATCATGTTCAGCTTTGGGAAATTATACTTCGTGCTTCGTCCTCCGAGATTAGCATAATACACATGTAGTAACGCATAGCGTTCACCATTCCACACTTTTTTGAGAAACCATTTTTTTTTTTTTTTTTTTTTTTTGTCTATGTCTGACCTGCGTCGGCCATCTTTATCATTCGCTTTTTAGTGCTCCGCTATTCCACCACGCGCTCGCTACTAATAAAGAAAAAAGTTATTTACAAGTGCTTATAGTGATTTGTGCAAATGCCTAAACGTAAGGCAGATGATTGTGATCGTATTCAACGAAAAATTAGAAGACTGGAAAGGAAATTACGACGCAAACGCCATCAAAACTGTGACTCGGACGATTCTGAGTCACCACCGTCGACTTTACGTTCACGTCGTATTTCAACACCTGATGATCAAGGTATTTACAGTTTTACTAACTAGGTATCTTGTTATTTAATGGCCGTGACCTACTTATGCAAGATTAAAGCATATTTATTTGAAAATAAGTGAATACCTAACATTTTGGTTCAGGTGAAGGTCTCAATGACTTTATCATGGGAAAAGTAAATAAAAAATCTATAAGAATAGTTTGTGGACAGAACTTGTTTGCATTGCGACTGTCTCCTACAGTAAAATTCAATATTTTTCACAATAAGTTTGCAGATAGTACTTGCTTTGCATTGGGACTATCTCTTACTAGCCACCTGCCTATTCTAACAATATTACACAGTTTGCAGACAGTACTTGCTTTGCATTGGGACTGTCTCTTACTTAATTTATACAAGAATGTATAGTTTGAAAACAGTACTTGCTTGGCATTGAGACTGTTTCTTACTACTAATTTTCATGACTCAGCTTTTCTACAATATACATACCTAATATACATAATTTTACAGGAATATATAGTTTGCAAACAGTACTTGCTTGACATTGGGACTGTTTCTTATTGTAGTTTATATTTTCACTCTGCAGTAATATGTTCATATTAGGGTGACTGTAGTTTGCAAACAGTACTTGTTTTTATAACTTGGGACTGTTTCTTACAACATATTTCAGTTCTATTTAACTGGGTTACAAGGAATGTTGTATCTGTTTTCCAGATAATGAACACATGGGTCATGGGAACTGGAATGAAAACGAAGAGGTTGTTGATGCAAACCTACCAGGTGCAGGCCAGCAAGCAGATGGAGACTTAGCGCAGCTGGACTTTGGGCTAGAACCAGATCCAATCCCTGGTCCATCGCATATTCCCTCTTCTGTAGTAGTCGCATCAAAACTTGTAGACCCTTCGGAGCCTACAGTTTTGGAGACGGTTCATTTAGCAGAACCAGTAGCAAATCCTGTAATAGAAGACTTGGAACTGGATAGTGAACTGTTAGATATATTGGGATCGGATCCCTCTACAGAGAAGACATATGGGAAAAATATACATAAAGACTTGGCGACCAGATTTCAACATTGGACTACTATGGGGATCACGAAAGAGCTACGTAAAGAGTTAAAAGAAAAATACTTAACTCCTGAAAATTCAAAACTGATTGATCCACCAGAATTGAACGCGGAGATCAAAGCAGCCGTTTCAGAGATTATCGCTAAACGCGATAAAACTATGGAAAATAAACAATGGCATTTGGCCTTAGCTATCACATGCTTAGGTGAGGCCATCACGGATGTATTGTCTAAAAAAGAGAAAGACACTGCACTGCTCAAACTTCTTATGGATGCTGCTCGGATCATCTGCAGTTGTCAGCATGCTAATACTATGACGAGGAGGAACTTCCTGCTAAACGCTGTAAAAAAGGATATTAAGGAGCAGCTACAAGGTACAAAAATTGATAAGTTTCTTTTCAGTGAGAACTTGGCAGAAGCTTTGAAGTCTGCAAAAGCTATTAATAAATCTGTGACAGATCTAAAACCGCATATTCCAAAACCTACAAATAAGAAGCCGGCACAAAATGCAGCTATCTTTCCCAGGAATTTAAACTGGAAAAATCCGGGTCCGAATCACAGGCCAACGGCCCCTCCGAGGATGAAGGGCCCTCCGATGATTTACACGCACAATCGTCCAAACAGCTCCTCGATGCAGTTTCATCATCAACAGCAGCAGAGGCCACGAACGAGCCACAATCGTCGCTAAACATGGTAAATACTGCAGGTCGACTATCCTTATTCTATGAACAATGGTCAATGATTACTAATGATTCAACTATCCTTTCATACATACAGGGTTATAAAATTCCTTTTTCAAGGACACCAGTTCAAGCTGTACCTCCTAGCATTCGGAAAGCTTCCGACACAGAAAGGGCTCACTTTATTGATGCTATTGATAAATTGTTATCTATAGGAGCTATTTCAAAATGTCAAGCTCGGCCTGACCAATATTTGTCAAATATATTTTTATTACCTAAGCCGAACGGAAAGATGCGACTTATATTAAACCTAAAATCTTTAAATAAATCTATCAATACAAACCACTTCAAATTGGAAGACCTTAGAACTGTATTGAAACTGATATCAAGGAATTATTACTTGTGTACTTTAGACCTTAAAGATGCTTATTTTTTAATTAAAATAGATGAGGGTGATAAAAAATTTCTTAGGTTCCAATTTGAGAAATCTATCTATGAATTTAATGTCTTACCTTTCGGCTTGAATACTGCTCCTTTTGTGTTCACAAAAGTGATGAAACCAGTTGTAAAATTGCTTAGATCATGCGGTTTCTTATCAACAATATTTATTGATGACATATGCCTTATTGGTCATGACTATCAATCTTGTCTTAAAAACTTACAAGACACGAAAAAGCTACTTACAAGTTTAGGCTTTATAATAAATAATGAAAAAAGTAATTTTATTCCTTCTCAGACTTGTAAGTTTTTAGGATTCGTGCTAAATACAAAAAAATTCCAGGTCACATTACCAATAGAGAAAATTAATAAAATTAAACAAGAAATCGAAAAATATTCAACATTAAAAAGATGTAAAATAAGAGATTTTGCTAGTTTTGTTGGCCTCTTGGTATCTGCTTGCCCGGCTGTTGAGTATGGTTGGCTATATACTAAGTTATTTGAGAGGTGCAAATATCTTAGTTTAAAAATGACAAATAATTATGAAAATTTCATGAACATACCAAGTTCTTTAAAGTCAGATTTTGAATGGTGGAGTCATGCAATTGACTGTCCAATTAGAAAAATAAAAAACGATTCTTATGACCTGGAAATTTTCTCTGACGCCTCAACAACGGGGGGGTGGGGGATAGCATGTGGAGATCAGAGAGCCAGTGGCTTGTGGAGTAAGAACGAACGAAGCCAGCATATTAACTATTTAGAAATATTGGCTGCATTTTTTGGCTTAAAAATATTTGCAAAAGAATTGTATAACTCTCAGGTCCTCCTCCGCATTGACAATACCACTGCTATTTCCTACGTGAACCGTATGGGAGGTGTTCAGTTCCCACATTTGACAGATGTTACAAAGCAACTCTGGCAATGGTGCGAACAAAGAAATTTGTATGTTTTCGCTTCATACATTAGTTCTTCGGAAAACTGTGATGCCGATCGAGAGTCAAGACGTACGCACCCAGATATTGAGTGGCAACTTGCTGACTATGCTTTTGCAAAAATAACTAGTAATTTTGGTTCTCCGGATATAGACTTATTTGCTAGTCGGACAAATAATAAATGTAAAAGATACGTCTCTTGGCATAGAGATCCGGGTGCGTATGCTGTAAACGCCTTCACGGTTTCATGGGCTAAATATTATTTTTACGCGTTCCCTCCATTTACTGTAATACTGAAAGCATTGCAAAAAATTATTTGTGACAACGCCAAGGGTATAGTGGTTGTTCCATACTGGCCTACTCAGCCTTGGTTCCCACTATTTAAAAGTCTTTTAGTATCTGAGATGTTAATATTCAAGGCTAATGAAAATTTAATATTATCATCGGATTGCAGTCGCCGTCAGATGCGCAACACGATTACCCTGGTGGCAGGGGTCTTATCCGGGAGGCGATGCTAAGAAGAAATATTCCACTACCATCTATGGAAATACTATTTGACTCTCTCTCGGAAAACTCTTATAAACAATATGAAGGGTGCTATAAAAAGTGGTTCATTTATTGTAAGGAGAATAAATTGAACATTTATGAAGTATCAGTTCCTGATATTATGAATTTTTTAACTATTGAATTCAGTAAGGGTGCTCAATATGGGACGTTAAATTCGTACCGGTCGGCTCTGGCTTTAATAACTAAAGAAAAATTTTCGATGAATGAAGATATTAAGAGATTTTTCAAAGGAGTCTATCGTTCCAGACCCCCACGACCTAAGTATAATGATACGTGGGATACATCTCGGGTGTTAAATTATCTTGAAAAATTGTACCCTAATGAAACTCTTGACCTTGAGAAAATGTCTAAAAAATTGGTAACACTTTTGGCACTTGTTACTGCTCAGAGGGTACAAACATTATCAAAAATAAAAGTTTGTAACATTGAGAGGTCTACAACAGAAATAAAGATAAAAATTCCTGATCTAATAAAAACATCTAGAGTGGGAGTAACTCAACCCTTGTTAGTTCTTCCGTTTTTTAATGAAAAGCCAGAGATTTGCCCTGGAAAAGCTATGCTTACTTATCTTGAGATGACAGAACCCATTCGTATTGGGGACGCTCTATTTTTAAGTTTCAGAAGACCTCACAAACCGGTGGGTCCACAAACTTTATCTAGATGGATAAAACATACCTTAAGTTTAAGCGGAATTGATACTTCATCGTTCACTGCGCATAGTACCCGCCATGCGGCCACGTCTGCTGCGCATAGGTTAGGCGTAAACATTGATCAAATTTTGAATACTGCGGGTTGGAGCTCGGGCTCCCAGACATTTGCAAAATTTTATAACAAACCTATTACTAGGACGTCAAATGATTGTTTTGGTAAAGCTATTATGAATGATTCGGTTAAAAAGTAAATCTTGTTGATTATAATCAGGCTCCCAGATATTCGCAAAATTTTATAAGAAATCTATAAATAAGGTGTCTAATGATTGTTTTGGTTAAACTATTATAAATAATTTGGTTACAAAGTAAATCTTGTTGATTATAACTATGATTATCTTAATAATTATGTACTGTTGTTGTTTTCTTTAAAACAATAAAGGACAATTTAAACATTTAAAAGTTGTCTCTTCTGTATATTATTCAATTAAATACTCATATTTTACGAGTATTGTCTCTAAAAGTCTACATGTGTATTATGCTAATCTCGGAGGACGAAGCACGAAGTATAATTAGAGATTAAACGAACTTACCTGTTAGTGAAGTTCTATCCTAATTATACGAGGGCTTCGTCCGAAGAGATTAGCACCCTCCCACCCATTCGTGTGCTCTCTTGTCCCATCACTCATAAAATATGAGGTGGATAGAAGGCTATACTCTAAAATAAATGATAAAGATGGCCGACGCAGGTCAGACATAGACAAAAAAAAAAAAAAAAAAAAAAAAATGGTTTCTCAAAAAAGTGTGGAATGGTGAACGCTATGCGTTACTACATGTGTATTATGCTAATCTCTTCGGACGAAGCCCTCGTATAATTAGGATAGAACTTCACTAACAGGTAAGTTCGTTTAATCTCTAAGTATTGTTGTTTTCTCGATATTTACAGTTTTGGACCAATCACTTTTGCAAAAAACTTAAAACAAGTCCGTTGCACCCACAAAGGAAAAAAATCATTGCACCACATACGATGATACGACACACTTTCTTATTTCGCTATTATAGGGATCTTGCTTGCTTAGAAAAATATTAAATGTACTATTTTTAGTAATTCCATGGCTTTGTGCTATGAGTTATACGACACTGCATGTTGTGGCATTAAATGTCAATCACAGAGAAAAGCATAAAGAATAATATATGTAAACCTACCGTCGCAGTGCGCATTAAGCTTACACAGACGTTAATTTTTTTATTATGGCGATCAAATAAACACTAACTTATCATGAATGATAACTAGTAATAACAAATATTGTACGTTTAAAAAACGTACTAATCTGTTATAAGAAATTAATTAATCCTTCGTAAAAAATAAAAAAGGTTATCTTGAACTTTCTTTCACAAAAGTTGTTACCTGTGAAAATATTCTTATTGTCAAGTTCTAAATACAAAAATGCCTTGTTGCCTTTACAACAGTTGGAACAAACGACAGCTTTAGCCTATAAGTTCCTACTGAAGTAACAAATGCCCTCAATCATCTGCTGCCAATGAGTTCAAGAAGGAAGGAGATGCCCATCTAAACATTTTCCCAAACTACAATCGGCACCACACTTTATGACGCCTCGGACGTTAGTATATCTCTCTCTTTCATACATCATATATTTCTTTCATATTTTTCTCTCTGTCTCGCTGGTACTAACTTCACTCGGGTTTGGCGCGAACATGAATGCCGCGTTGCGTAGGTGTGCGATGTAACCTTGTACGTGCGTATATGAATCCTTAATTTCTTTTTTATGGTAATAAGTCAGTTCCACACCGATATATACGTACAATTTTAATTATGTTACTTGCAATTTACAATAATCACTTTCGCTATTTGTGTACATATTTTTTAAGATACAATTGGCATTCAATCCGACTGATACAAAAATCCATAAAGGCCCTATAGCACCAGTTTCGAGCCGAATTGAGATTCCGCTACTGAATTTCATACCTAGATTAATATGATTATAATGATAACGATTATTTTTTTACATGACTTCCCATAAAAAAGCGTTATGTTTTCATGTATGTATGTAGGTATGTACACGACTGCCCAAAAAAGAGTTTTCTATTTTCAGGGTTCATTTCAGGGCACACGACCGTCCAAAAAGAGTTATACATATTTTCAGGGTTCATATATGTATGTAACTAACTTACTTACTTACTCGTCGTGGTCGGGTAAAAAGCTAGACAAATGAAACTAAGTTTATTCCATTAGTCTGCTAACCAAATCTTATCCTAAAAAAAAATAGCTCTCTAGTATTATCCAGGCCGAAGTTATTATTAGATTTATTGACATCAGAAAAATGTTTTCGTGGTATTTTACTTCTGAAAATAAAGTTCATTATTTCATTTCATTATTTTTTTCATCAAATTTTTAGTTTCCTATGATTATTATATTTTCCTAGTATCGTATATTAAGTTCCCCTTAGCAAAATTTTACATAAGTTTCTAAGACAAAAATAAAATACAGGTTTATAAAAATGACGCCCGTACAAAGTTGCTTTTGTTCAAACTCGCGTGAGGTGGTAGCGAACATCATGGCCGCCATTATGGACTTCGATAATATAATTATCGCTTCGAAAATGGTTTATTTAGTTGTTAAACAAGCAAAAAACATGATGTACGGTTACTTTCTGATGATACGATATCCCATCTGGCTTTTTAAAATTTTTTTCATAGTTTTTGCAGTCTTTTACTGTGCAACAAGGCATTTTTAATAGAAGTTCAAACACAAACACACTGCACAATCTCCCGCGGAACACTGAGTCGCGCTTGTGCTAAATTGGCATTTTAGCACTTACGCACTGGGGTCATTTACTCGCTTCGTTGGCCTGGTCCTTACCTTTAGGTCAATGTCTGCTGCAAATGCTATTACAAACAGCTTCATCAAATTTTCAACAACAAGGGCAGCTACACTAAACAAAGAGGGGTATGTAAATTCACTTTCCTATTAGAACCATTCTTATGATTATAGAATAAAATGAAAATCGAGGATAATTTATGATGTACCTAAACAAAGGGCTCCATAACATAAAAATCATTAGATCGGGATACCCGGCCAGTTTCAGACTGCCTTCTTTTAGGCGAGTAAAGACATTATCCCGATCACAGTATTTATGAGGTGGCCCTTTTGTTTACAGCATTAAGCTTCTTTGCATTGTATTAAAAGTATATAGGTCCTCATAATGATAAAGAAATCAATGTCTGTTGAACAGCTTTTAATAAAAAAATTGGGTTCCTAAATGCACTGATCCATCCATCAGCCTAGTTCGTCCACTGCTGGACATAAAAGCCTTTCAAGGACTTTGCCACTCCCGGCTGTCATCCTGGTAGAATTGCCCATACTCAAACACGCTGGGCAATGCCCTGATTGCCCCCATTTAAACATAACATCAGTCTACAATCTTAAGCAAATTGCATGCCTTGATTGAAATCAAAAATGAATAAGCTAATATGTTTTGTATTTACAGGTGACTGGATATTCACTTCGACCTTGGGTACTGATGATATGCCAATCTACCACTGTCGATGAAAGAACAAGAGTTGTTGATAAGAATGCTTTTAGAAGGCTCAAAAATGTACATGTTGATGTGTTGGGAAGGATAAAGTAAACCAGAGATAAATAGTAACAGTACAACATTTTCGTTTTTTTATTAAATACCATGTTGATACCAAATAAAGTTGTTATTCTGAGAAAAGTATCAGTTTTACAAGATAGTACAAAATTTAATAACTACTACTAGAATCACAACATATATAATATATATTTTTAATCTAATAACTATTATGTACTAGAATTACATTTTTTTTTTTAAACTTTGTGTAAGTTTATTCAACCCAAGAATTAAATCTCATTTCAATCAATTCACAAAGTTGTTGGGATAAAAATATAAGAATGCAAGAGGTCAGAAGTCATTTATTATTAATTTGGACTGTTAAAACATATCCTACATAACTTAATACACATAATACAGTAAATTTAAAACTGGCAAATGTTAAAAGATCTATTTAGCATAAAATTAACAATGCAATAAAGCCGATTTTGAAGGCTTTAATTTTAGTTTTAGTTATGTCAAAACTAAATTTTCTTTATTGTAAAATAGCCCTTAAATGTAAGGAACATGAGAGAAAAATAACATTGGAATAATTTAAGTTTTGACAGCACTAAAACTAAAATTAAAGCCTTCAAAATCGGCTACAATACCTACAAACATAATTATCTCTAAGACTTTTTAACACAAAAAAATTTTATTCTAACAAATCACGAGTATTTGTGTTACAGTAATTATGTCTAGTCCTTAAATATTCATTGAAGAAAAGGTTCATACAATAATAGGCTTGGTAAGTACCATCCTCCTGGTGGGTCTGCCCCGGTGCAGGGAAGAATTGGAAAATAAGTATCATCATCCACGGAGATACCCGGAATGGGGATGTTGTGGTTAACAAAGTGACATAGTCCCCAGCGGCAGCTCCAATGGGGATTTGGCACACTTGATTTGTGCCAACATACCCACTAGAACTATCACCTGGGATGATGACACTTTTTTTCAGCACCGGGGCAAATCTGCCGAGAGGATGGCATCAAGCTCAATAATAATGTTTGTACTTATCGTAATAGCGACATATTGGTTAATAAAATAGTCCGAATAATTTGAATCAAGCAGTTGGGTGAAGGCAGCGGTGGTACCAGAGCGTAGTGTAGAGTCAGTCTCTGCTTAGTCCTTTAGTGCAATGTTTGTATCCATCGTTCAGTGTCAATAAAGGGGCATGCTGCACAATCCAGGACACAAATAAAACATAATAAAGTTAGTTCCACTGACAGTCCTTTGCATATGACAGGTTTTTGTCCAGCATTTGTATCATTCAGCTCCTGTAATAAAGTTTTTTATAAGATTAGGTTATGTTCAGCAAGAAAAGGATCACTTGAATTTTCTGCAAAGATTGCACCTATGATATCGGTTTCTTTTTACAATCGCAGAAGCTGAGATTCTGATCAAAAGTAGATAAGTAAGGGAAAAAAGACTCCGGAAAGGATTATCGTTCATGCCCTCTTATCGACATTTTCTAGGTTAGTATATAAGTACTTACGTCTCCACAAGTCCAAGAATCATGTCCATCTGATTATCACTAGTCTTCTTGATGAGATGAGACACAAAGTCTATTATGTATGAGGTCTATTCTATTTCTTTCACAGGAAAACAGTAACCAACCGAGATATTTTTTTGCGATTAGTGATACCAGAAAATAATTCATAATTATCGACAATACTCGCAAAAAACTTTTTTTTACGAAAAAATAATCAACATTCATATCCCTGTAACACATTTGTATAATGACTATAAGCGAGAATAAGTAAAAGAAGAATTTAAAAGAAGTTACCAATGAAAAATGCCACTTTAGTAAAGTTATTTGCCAATCTATTGTAACAAAATGCATTCTTTTTAAGTGTTTAATAAATCAGGCAGATTTAAGATGTTTTTTTAAACCTTGGATCACCTATGTAGATAAACTATATAGATTTTAATAAATATTATCTTTATGATTTAAATTCACAAAATTCCTGAAATGTAGGTATAAAATTTCTAAAACAGCAACATTAAAAAATACCATTTGCAGAAAAAGCGCATTCAAAACATGTTTTTTTTTCGATCAATGTCGTAATGAAACAATAAAAAAAACGATAAATATCAATGAATCAATGCAAATATAGACGTAAGAACATGTTAATTTATATTTGTTTACATGTTTCAGTATGTGTTGGGCTTTTAGCTAAGATAAAATGATATATTTGTACTTAGACTGCGTAAATATAAATTTTCAGAATGCGCCAACGTAGTTATTTCCCGAACGCTTCCACAGTTTGATCTCCGAGCAAACGCAGGACCGAACGCGGTTCTCTTGCTACGTATGACACCTAAGTAACAGTTCTGTTTCGTTTCGAACTAAACTATACGGAGGTGTTTTCATGCTTAGGCTACTGGGGAGTTCTTTAGTGAAGTCGATCACGGAAGTGACGTATAAGTTCTGAATTGGACCCTCTATCTACACGAGGTGCAAACAAACAATCATTGCCTTCAAAAATCTTGTACTGTTTTATAATAACAGTTTAGTGTGTATCCGGTTTCCCCTTGGTAAATAATAATGTTGAAGTCTAAAATTAAATTTAAATTATAATTTTAGCTACAAATTAACGTTGTTTATCCAAAATTTGCTATTTCAATAGTTCATTGCTATTTCGAGGCATTTAATTTAGCAGACTTTCAATAATTATTCTGATAAGTAAGAAATGTTTTCTTTTCTAATGTAGCAGCAATTTCGCAGCTTTTAAGGGCTTTAATCGTATCATCAACCATCTTGTGATCACATAGAAGTCACCAAATACATAAAACACATAGGTACAGTAGTATAATAAATTAACAAAATAATCTGCAACAGTCGTGTAATGTAATTAATTTATCGTTATTGTGCGTTATACTGAGAAAATGTTTACACTTCGTCAGATATTTCAATTCGATGTCTGGAACGCCTCGTTTTGCAAATTACACTTAATAGATCACAATTATGTCAGCGGTGGTAGCTCAGGGGTGGGACGCTGGCCTCTCAATCTTGAGATCCAGGTTCGATTTTCGGTCAGGCATGCAGCAATGAGTTTTTCGGAATTTATGTGCACAGTATTGGTTCTTACTTACCACTTGCTGAACGGTGAAGGAAAACATCGTAAAGAAACCTGCATGTCCTAAAAAGCGTGTATTTGTGCCCGAAGTACGGCGTTGGGGCGTAATAATTGTCGGTATACCGAGAGTAGATTACGACTGGCATTTCACAGTTCACACCCGAAACACCTCTGACACCCCTCGGGGATTCACGTTGTGACGATATATTTATATTTTATGTTTTATTTTGATTATGTACTGTGACCACACAATTCTACTCTGAATCTAAATATTTCATAAATTTTTATTAAGGCGTATGACCACGCTAAATAAGCAACTCGATGTGTGTCGGTACAAATATCAACGGAAACGACATTGACATTATGTTCATTTCAGCGTGCCTTGAAAAGTGGCTGTTACGACAACCACTGCGTCTCCGGCTAGCGCAAAATAAGAGAAAATAATACTTTTCACATGGACGCTATGAACGGAAAAAAAAATTTGAACTTAAATTTTTTAGATCTAAAAATTTTCTATAATATGAAGAAATAATATTTAAAATCACTTTAGGCGTTTGGAAGGAGTAAGAGAATTCTTGTGTTAATCATGTGAAACTTTCGATGACTTTCGATTTTTTTTGTCAAAACTTGCAATAGAAAAACAGTTTATGAAACTTAAAATTTATTTTTGACTCTATAATGCCTATCACATATTTTTATGAAAGTTTTTGGACCACCCGCGTGGGAGGAGTAGGCCTTCAAAGACAGGTCCAAATTGCAGTTGGCGTATCCATTCGCCTTAATTCTAATATTCTAGTTCTTGATGCTCAACGGCGTTAAAATTTTATAAATATTTCATAGCTAGTTGTAATATCACACAGCATTTTATTAAATGTTATAAATAATGTAAAATCTGTTTGTAATAATATCATACAGCATTTTATTAAATATGTAACAAGATGTTTCATATAACATTATTACAAAATTATGTCTTCTATTTTGGGTTTTTACAGTAACATATAGACTGAAAAATATCGTTACGACATGAATCTCCAAGGAGTGTCAGAGGTGTGTCTGAGTATGGACTGTGAAATGTGAGTAACTCGTAAGAACGCGTTTCGCCGACAATTATTACGTCCCAATGGCAGCGTGATGGGTGTTTTATCGCCGTATTTCGGGTACAAAATATGGAAGCACGCAGACTGAACATAAATATGCACCTACGGAATTTGAACCCGCAACATCCCGATTGATGGTCGAGCGAGACGTTCGAACCGCTAGATCACAGACGATTAGACTTCTATTACGCAACATTCTCGTGCTAGTTAAACCTTAACATTTTTAAATCGACCATATTATATGTGGTTAAAAATAAATTGGAATCACACATTGTTATTTCAACGTAAGTTTGATGTCTACACCCTAATAACCCCCTTTCCCCCGCATTAGTGATCACACCAGCCCGTACCTAGCCCTGCTCTGACAATCGAAGTCCTCACTGAAAAGTTAAACACAAGCCCAGGTCATGGAATCAATAGTACCATGCGTCCATACGCTCTGCAGCCGAAGTAGGTCACCCGGGTCACTGGACTACCTGTGACCCTGCCTGCATTCTTACATCCACCTCCCTTTCTAACCACCACACTGGCTCGTTCCGTCTTTCCTCCTCACACAATGGCCTTGTCCTGAAGAAAACAGTCTACAGCAGAAAAGACGGAAGGGTCTTGAGTGGAACTATAAAATGGCGTTTTAAGGCAATAGACTTAAAGTCGATTTTAAATCGGAGGGGTGGAGGGTGCATTCCGTTTTAAGGCTCGATCGATTTAAATGTAATAACTGATTTGTTTTTAATGTTCGGCGGTAAGCATTTCTGATTGGGGTTGTCGTTTTTATTAATCGATGTAATTGTCATGCGATTCGTTCTCCAAGTATCTTCATACATAAATTTGTGTACAGTCAACAATAGCGATAAGTAACCAGGCCTAGCGCAAACACTTTGATCCTTAGATCTACAGAGTAACTGATGAGATGAGGATTATGTGTGTACGTATTGACTTGTGATTGAGCATTTCTCATCTCAACAACTCACCTGTGAGTCTTATGATCAAAGAGTTTGCACTGGGCCTATTCCCTATCTCTTTTGTTGAATGTTGTACGTCCTATATAAACGACAAAATAATACCTCTGTCCTAAGCAGCATCAGTATAACCAATTTTACTACTAAAATATATAATTTCCCTGTAATTTATTTATGGAAGAACTTAATATAATAATAAATTGTTAAAGGGTGTAGATAAAAATGAGTTAATAGTTTATATTATTATGAATCGTGAAGACCTTTTAAATAAATCTCCAGATCGATGTTGAATCTCCGATAATCGTGAATACCGGCGGCCATACCTCATGTTGAAACCTTATGCAAAAGGTCAGTTAACTTACTTGCTGCTTAATGGATAAATAATATACTTGTTTATTATTTATAGTTATTGAATTGAGATTTATTATTAACAATCCAGCTTATATCACAACTCATTACTTGCAGCGTAAGGATTTCTTATAAAATTTACATATTCAAGTAATATTGAATATTTTTATTTGGTTTGAAAATAACTATAAACTGCTATATATATATATATAAATAAAATCTACATTTTTGTTTATCTGTAAAAGAAACCAAAACTTTTTCAACATACATGTAACTGTCAACACTTGTTGATTCGTATGAAGGATGCTCTGCGGGGAAATGTTTACTTATATTTGTCACATTCTCACAAATATGAGGCTAAATGACCGGGGACTATTTATTTTTGTGGCAATATACAGTTAAACAAATTACATAAGTATGTCACGCAAAGGTTCCGTCACCTTTAAATACCGACAAAATACTTTTTTTGTGACACACCAAATAGATTTTGGTTATTATTAGTCATCAAATCTTTTCTCGACTTCAATCCACCAATATGAAAGAACTCAATCCAGCAATATGCAACAACTCCATTTAGAAATATGCAATAGCTCAATTCAATTGAGATATAATAATAATAATAATAATAATAATAATAATAAGCCTCTTAAAGTCCAACCCTACGTCCGAGCCGAACAGCAGGCCACGTGAGAGGCGGACAACGTGTACAAAACTTACACGGCTAACAGGGCAATGGCAAACTCTTAATGATGGTAAATAATAATGGTGTACGTATAGGGCCGCTACCTGGGGGTGATCGCCAGGGCGCGTCTGGGGCTGGCGCTGGACGTGGCAGCATGCGAGCCGCCAGCACAAACCGTAGACTGGTCCAACCACCTGACCAGTCCGCCAATCCACCATCACCACCAGTTGGCTTGGTGTCGGCAGGGTCTTCACAGACCCAGCATTCGGCACTCGCCGCTGGTGAGAGAGTACGGCGCATGAGATGGTCCAGCGAAATGAATGCCAATGCCATGCGCGCGTACTTCAGAGCAACGGGGGGCAATACCGGTGCAACGGGATATCGAGCAGTAATGTTCCGCGAATTTCTGTTGCCGGAGCCTTCGATAACTGTCACGGAACAAAACCTGGCGGACAGAGTTCGGTATATACAGCGCTCTAACGTATTTAGCGCTGCCGAACTCGAACAACTGAGACGCGAGACTGTTCCTGTAATGGATAATGCACCACATGTGGAAGATGTCTCTACCCAACCCAATGACAATGAAGAGACAGAACTTAATCCACAAAATGTCGCCGAAGAAAACATTACAGAAATGGTCTCCCAGGATTTAAAGCAAATGAGGAACATATTAGAAGAGACGATTATAGAGTATCGCCAAGTGCCTCTGGAACTGAGGCCTCGGCTTCCCCGAGTGCCTCTAAGCATCAAGGTTCGGGATGTCGTTGGGGCCATTAATCAGGTGCTGCCTCCATTCCTGGAAAGCAGCATCGATCTCTGGGATACGGATACGATTCTATTCGGCGCCGCTATGGCAGTTTGCCGGATAGTTGGCGTTCGTATGCCAGGTACTGGATCAATCACTCCCAGAAGTGGTCAGATCCCAGCCTGGCAACGCAGAATTAACCGCCGTATCACCAGAGCAAGGATCCTTATCGGCAAACTGACCAGCTTCAGGTTAGGCAACACGAGGCCTAGAGTGATGCGCTTTGTTACGGAGGCATTTGCTGGGCAAGACATTGATATGTCCCACCCAGACTTTACCCAAAACGTAACAGAGCGCATCGACTACCTGAAGCAGAAGATTGCTGCTTGGGGTAAGCGATTAAGGCGATACTCCGAAATGGTAAAGAGGCACCAACATAATCGTCTTTTCGAAAGTGACCAAAAGAAGTTTTACAGAACTCTGGAGCGTCCGGAAATTAGATCGATAGGCGCTCCACCGGAGCAAGCTGATGTAGTCGCCTTCTGGTGAAGCCTATGGTCACAGCCTGTCACTCATCGGGAGGGCCCTTGGTTCGAAGCTGTCGAGGGAGCATGTGCGTCTATCACGCCAATGAACCCAGTCAGAATCTCGAAGGAGGACGTAACTGCTGCGGTCCGTAAAGCCCCGAACTGGAAAAGTCCAGGACCAGACGGACTGCAGCATTACTGGCTAAAAGGATTCTGGCGTTCCCATGCTACCCTCGCAAGGCAGTTCCAACAGGCCCTTGACGATGGTACGCTCCCGAACTTCTTAACTACAGGAGTCACTCACTTAGCTCCAAAAAGCGAAGATACCGAGGATCCATCGAAATACCGCCCCATCACGTGTCTTTGTACTATATACAAGACGCTTACTTCCGTTCTGAGCTCCAAGATTTCTCAACACATTGTTGAAAATCACATCATCTCAGACGCTCAGAACGGATGTAGGGGCGGTAGCCGCGGTAGCAAGGAGCTACTCCTCATTGACGCGGTCGCTGGCAAACTGGTCAGACGCAACCGTCGGAATTTCTCCGCCGCCTGGATAGACTACAAAAAGGCTTTCGACTCGGTCCCCCATTCATGGCTCCTAAGGGTCCTTGAGCTGTACAAAGTCGACAATACAGTTCGACACTTCCTTGAAGCATGTATGGGGCAATGGAGTACTATCCTTAGTCTCGCAGGCGAGAAAATGATGGATGCCGATGACCAAATACGGATAAAAAGGGGTATTTTTCAGGGTGATTGTCTGAGCCCGCTTTGGTTTTGCTTGTCACTGAACCCTTTGAGTCAGCTTTTGGAGGAATCAGCGACGGGCTTTCAGTTTCGGAGGGGAGGAATGCGGATATCGCACCTTCTCTACATGGATGACCTGAAGCTTTTTGGCCCCACAGCTCAGAAACTGGAGGAGTTGTTGAAGATCACTGATGACTTTAGCAACTCCATCAGAATGGAGCTAGGGGTCGACAAGTGTGCGGTCTTGCATGTGGAGAGGGGGCATGTTGTTCGCTGCGATGGAGTCGATGTCGGCTCCAATCGATTGAAAACCCTTTCCGAGACTGAAACATACCGGTATCTGGGCATGTCCCAAACAATCGGTGTGAATGAAGCAGACATGAAACAAGCCGTTCGTGGGGTATTTTATAATCGCCTGACAAAAGTGCTTGAGAGCTTTTTGTCGGGCGGAAATAAGATACGAGCTTATAATGCTTGGGTCATGCCTGTTCTCATGTACACATTCGGAGTGCTCAGATGGACTCAGACCGAACTAGATGCTCTGGACAGAAAAGTCCGCACAACCCTGACCCTTCATAGGATGCATCATCCGAGATCGTCGGTCATGAGACTGTATCTCCCGCGGAAGTGTGGTGGTCGAGGCCTTTTAAACGCCAAGACCATGCACAACCGTGAGATATGCAGTCTCAGGGATTATTTCCTGTCGAGAACGGATGATGCAATCCATAAGGAAGTCGTGGCATGTGATAAAGGACTCACCCCTTTGTCCTTAGCCAGCGAGGAATGGCGCGACCCGGTTGTACTTAGCACCGCTGAACGAGAGTCAGTGTGGCGAGGAAAGGAATTGCACGGGAGGTTTCACAAGGCTCTTCACGAGCCTCACGTTGACAAAAAAAGCTCCCTGCATTGGCTGCGCTTCGGTGACCTCTTTGGGGAAACCGAGGGTTTTGTCTGTGCAATACAAGATCAGGTGATCAAGACGCGTAACTACCGGAAATACATTATCAAGGATGGGACCCAGGACATCTGCCGGGCATGTGCCCATCCTGGAGAATCTATTCGACATGTTATTTCCGGTTGTTCCGCTCTTGCCAACACTGAGTATCTGCACAGACACAACCAAGTGGCCAAAATCCTTCATCAAGAACTCGCCCACAAGTACGGCCTCGTAAATGAGAAGGTGCCATATTACAAGTACTCACCGGCGCCAGTACTAGAAAACGACCGCGCCAAGCTCTACTGGGATCGGTCTGTCATCACGGATAGGACTATTCTCACGAATAAACCTGACATCGTGTTGATGGACCGGGCGCAGTCTCGGGTGTCTTTGGTGGATATCACAATCCCACACGATGAGAACCTCGTGAAAGCCGAAACCGAGAAGAGGAGGAAGTATCTCGACCTGGCTCACGAGGTTACCGACATGTGGGGCGTGGCATCCACCGAAATAATCCCAGTTGTTTTATCCGCAAACGGGTTAATACCAACCAGCCTCGAAACCAACCTGAGACGGTTGGGATTCCGTGGCAGTTCGCTTCCAGCGCGGATGCAGAAGGCGGTTCTGCTCGATACTGCTCGCATCGTTCGCCGGTTTCTTTCCCTGGGGCTCTGAACCTTGGTCGACTGTGCTTCTGCCGAGGGATGTACCGTCTCTCTCTCTTTAAATTCTTTTGGCCAAGAGGGAGAGACGAGATCAAAAATTCTCGAAATAATAATAATAATTGAGTCAATTGGTCTAGCAGTTTTTGAGTTATGCTAAAGACGGACAAATATATGGACAGATCGATGGAACAAATGTTTCTTTTTGGATAATTTAAATGGTTGAATACCTTTTTATGGGAGAAAGAGTTACCCATTGAAACAAACATCAAAATGTTGAGCACAAGTAAAGATTCGTCGAGCATTTATACTCACTAACTTCGTATAATCTTCAGCAAATGCACCGACATCACTGACATGTCATACGTATATTAGTATTATATCTTGGCCACCAATGATTCTGTCTTCTGTGATTGAGTAAAGAGGCGGCGAAAGAAGCACCCAATTAGATAATTTTCAATGCATGTGCTCGTAAAGGCCAATTTTTATGCATCAAAACCGAACAAAAAGTCGATTATTTTGCCCTAGGGCTTTATTATTATTTTTTTTTTTTATTTATTTACAATAGTTGGCTAACCTGCAGGTTTTCCTGTGTACCATAGATGTTATACTTTTTTTTCCACTGTTTAACGGCTCTGGATACAGTCCTTTTGAGCCAATTATAATTTAAAGTTCACAAGATTACATTTGTTTTCAATTCCTCACACTATGCATTGAAAAACGTAGTATGATACACGGGCGTAAAAGCAATAAATTACTCGGTTACGTTTAAAACACTCGCTACGCTCGTGTTTTAAATCGTCCTCGTAATTTATTCCTTTGCGCCCTAGTAGCATAAACTACTATTACGGTTATATATCTGACACAATCCGCTGCTTTTTTAGCGATGGGTGTGAGTCTGTAATAGACATATTACATACTTCGTTTCTATTAATATTTTCGTTAATTTATGTTTAGTTACTTCATTATATTATTAATAATTCATCGATAACTTTTTTATATAGTGTTTATTATTAAATAAATAATGTTAAATCACCACATGCGCAAAGCCGCGTTCACCAAGTTTATTTTAAATTGATGTTCTAAATCCAAACGGACGTAAGATTGGTTTGTAGTGGATACACTCGAAGTTTATCCATGGTAAAGCCAGGTCACAGACATCTGCATATTTAAACATGCTTGGCCCTTACAGGGCGGCTGAAAAAAGGCCGGGGTTTGTTTGTTTAATACGTAAATAATTCTATACAAATGCAGCCACGGGTTCTGATTTCTGCTATATTCTCAAAATTTTAAAAGGCCATAGTCTTACGTATTTTGTGTAAATTTCAACTACCAGGATGGTCTCAGAAGTACTTGACTGTCTATTTGTCCGTTCGTCTGTCACAGGGGTCTACAGCTTCAGCCATTATAAGTAGCTAGAAGTACCCGACCTAACAGAGAAAATACTTTTTTTTTTGGAAAAATTATCTTTATTTCGACAGATTCCTGTAGTTTTCAGGAACTTGAGTTGTTACCAGCTGTAGCAGTAGCAGGGACGGCGCGGGGTACGGCAGGGAGAGGGGCGGGCTGCACCGGTAACTAGGTCGCGCGCGATGTTGCCAGATGCGCTATCAATTCATTGTATTTTTATGTCATTCCCTGTAATTAATTTTGACAATTTTCATCCAAACACTCTAATTTTGGCATCAGAGCGTTCATACAAACACTGTATTTTTGGGAAATTTCTGGGAAATTTTGTATGGGGACACTGTAATTTTCAAGCTGAGCTACTGTATTTTACGTTTTAGAATACGGTTACACTGTCTGTATGTTTGTGGAGGCGTGGACGAGACAAGTTGGGTTTCCTTAGCCGACTGATTATTTATTATCAGTTGTTTGTTGTAGTAGCTTTTGCTTACATTATTATTTATATATAAAGATAATGCAGACCACCTCTGTGGTCTAAAGGTTATAGCTAATCTGGAGATCGCGGGTTCATATTCCGTAGGTGCACATTTGTGTTTGGTCGGATGCTTCGGAAGCCTGAAGTACAGCGATAGAACTCACCCCCATCACGCTGGTACATTATATTAGATGTACGAGTGTGGGCTGTGACTTGTATTTCACATGCTATATTCATGTCACATGCTATATTCATTTCACATGCTATATTCATTTCACATGCTATATTCATTTCACATGCTATATTCATTTCACGTGCTATATTCGGAATCACCTCTGACACCCCCTTGGGGAGTCGTGTCGATGCATGCATTATTTGCAATGATCAGATCTTGGCGTGCAGTCACTGAGATTTAATGACGTTATCAGAATATGGTTGCGGCATATAATCCCGGTACTCGGGGAAAAGCACATTTGCCATGTTGTATTAAATACCGTTTTAGTAAACTGACAATTATTATTGCACGCTAAAATCGGATCACAGAACATTTGTCATCGAATCAGGTTGTTTATAATATTAGGAACAAATTTTTCAGATCGTTCATGCTTCTCGTGGTACAGGGTGGTAGCGACAGAATGTTCATGGTAGAGGCGCGGAAGGAGGGGTAGTACAGGAAATGGGTCACGGGGTCAATGTATCGCGGACTTGTTGCGACTCGACTGTCTGCTCGAGTAGACTCGGGGGCGGCAGCTTGTATATTATGTTTGTTCGTTCTATCTTGCGTATGAACGTGTGAACGTTATTGTGTTATATTATAATCATTGATGTACAATATAATTACGTCATTGTGTTATAATTACGAGTAATTAAGGTATGGGAGAATTTATTATGCTTTTTTCTTTTCTTTAAAGAGTGAAATGTAATAAATTATGAAATGTTATTGCGTTCTCATACCCCAAAGGGCTCTGAAGACGCAGACACTACAAGATTCTGTGCTTTTATTGAGAGAAATGCAGCTATGAAAGGAATGAAAGGTAATTTTCTGTAGACACATGTAACAGCCGACACTAACTCTCTCTCTTTACAGGAACAACGAAGTTTGCTGGTCGAGCACTATTAGTGTCCTTGCAGAATGTTGCAGAATGAACTCCATGAGTATCTGTAGATAGCACAATATTTATTTTAACTATTGTTATGTATTTTTTATCTTATTTATTGTAAATATCATGTATATAAGTGAATATGTTTATTGTATAAATAGTTACTTCATTATTATTTATGTAGGTATATTGTTGTTATTTATTATCATAGGGTGTAAGTGTACATATTTAGTGTACACGTATGTATGGATGTCTACTTTTTATTATGACTTCTCTTTTTCAATCCGGGGTTGCTGGAAGAAATCTCTTTTTAGAGATAAGCTCGCCTATGTACATGATATATCTAAGAACTTTGTAAAATGATATGTTTCTTTTGTGTACAATAAAGAATATGAATATGAATATGAATGTTGATGGTCAAAGTTTTAACCAACGTACTGTCTACGTAACTTTACATATCTTCATATATCTTATACAAATTGTACATTATTTATTTTCGAGAAGATTGCAAAAGTTTACGTTAGTACTTCAGATAAAAATAGGCTGATCTATTGCAAGAAACCTAAATATAAATTAACTTTAGTCACGCTATCCGCACCTAGTAACACGAAACAAATAAAACGAAGAAACAATTCATTCGCCACAATTATTTTCCATCCCGCCAATAAATCTTGCCTCTGAAACTCGATTATCTGAAAAGTGATTTCCTATTCGACCCAAAAATGATATCGTTTTGGCACACTGGCACGCTTATTCCCTACACGTACTCGCTGTTCCTGAATCTTGCTAAATTAATTTATTTTAGCCACTTTCTCCCAACTGTACTATGCCGTTGTCTTTGTCTTTATTTTGACCATCAATAGGTCCATTTTAGCTAGTCTTAGATGTATGGATAGGGGTGTTTCTAGAGGGTTCGAAAAGGGCTATAATGCCCTGGTTCAGATAAACTGGATGCGGGCTGTGTTTTGGGACATCAAAGTTGTAGCAGCATTACATCATGCGTGCGACATGTTGACAAGAGGATTATTATGTATGTTGTTGACTTAACAGTTTGAACAGTTAGTCTTAACGTTATTCTTGTCTTCGTACTTTCAATTACCTATGTCATTGCTTCTAAGTCAATTATATTTCGTCCGACAGAAGCTTGTTGTCAAAAAAAAAAACTAAGCATGAAACAAAACAAGGAGATGAAATAAATAATAATTATTTGTGCGACAAGAGAGCAAAATTTTTTTTGTGCGAGTGCCGTGTTTGAATATTCTAATCATAGACGAATAAATTCGTCTATGATTCTAAGTAAGAATCCTGAGCGTGGTGAGGGATTCAAAGACACAAGAAACAGAATAAATTTGCTCTCGTGTGACACATACAACTTTTCACCTCACTAGCGAGAAAACACAGATGTAAAGACACCATCTTTTCGAACGAACTTATGTGAATTCAATGTTTTTTTTTTTTAACATTATACCATATAAATATATTGCACGTAAAATAAAATGTAAGGAGTGTTAATTGAATCCCAAAAGCCGCGATAAATCGGAAAATCTTTGATAAATCGATTGAAAACGCAAAACATAATCATCACGCGAGAGTTTTACTCTATCTATCCATTTCCGGTAGAAGTTCATTTGTTTATATCACAGATGAAGTCTAGCAATACAATACATGGATCAAATTGTTTTAAAGTGTTTCATTTATAATCTGCACTGCCTATAAACATTTATTTTTTAGGAATTATTCCATCGGAAGACATCGCTTTTAGTGATAAGACCGCCAAACTACTTATTATAAAACTGATGCCGGGTCCAGGTTGGACCCGAAATATATCTTGAGATTTCCTTGTATTTGTTTATCTTATTTATCAGTATATTTATATTTTTTTAAAACCTTTAAAAGCTGTTATAGTGTATATTTAAAAAAAATATTATAAAACTAATTATCTATTTGTCTCTTTTTTTGGGTGTAATAAAAAATATTGTATTGTGTATTGTATTGTATTAGAGATAAAAACCGGCCAAGTGCGAGTTGGGCCTCACTCTTTTAGGGTTCCGTACATCTGACCAATTATTCAAACTAGATATTTCTTTAATTTTAGGTAATGCTCTAATTCTGCAGACATAAAAACTGCAAAATTAAGGTGGTTGAGTATTCGGGGACGTAACCCTAAAACTACATTATAAATCGACGTTTTTAGTATTTGCTGTTTAAATACAGCATATGGTACATAATACACGGAAATTTCAAATTCTTAACTGCTTTTGCCTTTGAGATAGACCCCGTAACAGAAATGGTATAAAATAGCAATTTTGATAGACCCTCATTCCTTTATTTTTAAGATAAAAAAAAATAAAAAATACATTATACTCTACTTAATGCGTTCTTGACAATGACACCCCACATGCTACAGCAAGAAAAAAAAATGTTTTTTCGTCTTCAATTTTATGCAAGAGGCCCTTCCTAAAAATAATTTAATTACATTTTAAATTTAAAATTCGGTTTCGAGACCACATTTTACACAACATTAGAAATTTCATGTTTCTATTTCATTCCGTCTAAGAGCTAGAAACCCGTAACTTATTGACAGACAGACGGACAGCAAAGGGATATTCATAGGCCTTCGATTTGCCCTTTGGGTACGGAACCCTAAAAATAATCAAAAACGGTCGTCACGGTATATAAGGGTATCGTTTAACAGTACATTATTAGCAAATAACCTATATAAAAGATAACGGGGATACTGCGTTTTTAGGACATAATATATGTTTGTCTATGTATGTACGTCCTAAATTTTCTTTTCATAAAGTATTGCTCTTGAGAGTTCATTTTTCATATCTGATGTCTCCATTGTCATCTAGAAAGTTATTTATCAACTAAATTATATAACTTAAATGATATAAAAGCTTTAGAAATCAAAATTAAACACCCAAGATACAAAGCAGTTACGTAATAAATCATATTTATGTCATATTTCATCTGCAAGCCGAAACCAGACAGAGGCAAGGTCCTGACAATCAACACAATGCAGACGTTCGTACTGACACTGTGCGGAGAACAGTGTCTTCAGACACAATCACACTGAGTACTATTATGTGTTACTGGGAAATAGTACTACATCATATCTGATATTATATTATTATAGTATACACGGTTATTGTGTTACAACAGACGCAATTTGGAATGTTATTTGTATTTGTAAATTCATAAATATTTCAAATAACAGCAACGATGGTCGAGCAGTCAAATTAAATAAGACTAAAATCATTGTCTTGATTTTTAAACCTGCAATAAACAGGAAATCTTTATTCATAGTGAGGTATTGTTTAAAATTAAAACATAATCATTTGTGAGAGACAAGTCAAGTCAAGTTAAGACTGCAAAAGGTTCTTTTTTGATCAAAAAAGCCTTTGAAAACTGCGTGGTCATATTTTAGGCAAGCCAGATTTTCGTTAACATAAAGTAAAATAATATCTTTACAATAATTCGGCTTTCATCTGAACCGTTTGAAAAATAACTAATGCCTGACCCACTTAGTAAATGCGGCTTCTAGATAAAAGTTCGCCGAAGCCTGCTTATTCGGATGATTTGTCAACCCGATACGGCTTGAGGGATATTTTCTCAACCTGGATACACTCGGGTGAACATTGGTCTAGCGACATGGTTTATGTTGGCGCTGGGATCGAAGTTATCTTTGTAAACACGCTCGTATATAGGGTTCCTTCAACTGTGGGTTGACACTAAGCGTTTTGGTGTTTGTTTGTTTACATAAATCAATAACGGGCAGGTCAATTGAGCTGAAATTACGCATGTCGGTGGAGAAGCAATCTGGGACCACGGAAAATACTTACAATAAACAATTCATACAATTCAATGACTCCCAGACTCTTAGACCACCACCCAGACTATCCATTTGTCATGTCAGATAGTTATTCGAATTCAAGGTGGTGACAGATGTGTGTGTGATTTACTAACTTAGAAGATAAAGATCTAATCCTACAACCACAGACCACATAATAAAGTGGTCTGTGCCTACAACCATCATTTCTTATAACCTTAGACTAAACAACATTTAATAGTAGTTTATGCTACTGGGCGAAAAGGAATAAACCACGAGGACGATTTAAAACACGAGCGTAGCGAGTGTTTTAAACGTAACCGAGTAATTTATTGCTCTTACGCCCGTGTATCATACTACGTTTTTCAATGCATAGTGTGAGGAAATAAAACAAATATAATCTTGTGAACTTTAAATTGTTTAGCTCAAAAGGACTGTATCCAGAGCCGTTAAACAGTGGAAAAACAATTATAACATTTATGGTACACAGGAAAGGCTGCAGGTTAGCCAACCATGGTAAACAAATAAAAAAAATAATAATAATAAAGCCCTAGGGCAAAATAATCGACTTTCTGTTCGGTTTTTATGCATAAAAAGTGGGCCTTTATGAGCACTTGCAAAAAATACTTAATGCGATGAAAAATAATATAAAAAATGTGAAAATTCACGAAACCGTCACATTTTGAAACTGTAATTTGTGTTGCATAGTTAATAGAGATGTGAGTACCTACCTAATGTAATGAGTGATGCCGTGTGAAGGCGATGTGCAGTCAAACCTGGTTTTTGTCACACTGTTAATATATAAGTTTTATTTTAAACTCTGTTTTATTAATAAATAAATTAAAGAAATTAAAAGAGCCTCCCAGTAGCGTAAACTGAGATACCATCTGATTATTGCAAATACGCCTGCACCCTGCACCTTGCGACCAGACCCCACTGACAAATCCTAAATCATTTCAACTGGTGTCAGTTTGGCGGTGGCTTAATTGTCAGCGCCCTCTAAACAAATCAACGCTGCTATGCGACACATCATTTTTCGACATGACGTCATGAGATACAGTGTACCAGAACACGGTTACTGTACCTTTTCTGTACTTTCTGGGTGATCGCGCTGTATACTAGGTCTCATCGACGTCAATACATTGCGAATTATACAATTACACACAAACTTTTTTCAAAGGTTTGTTTATAACTAAAAATGCAGTTATTATTAATAATTTATCTTTTGAGCCTTCAGAGGTTTCAGCTAATGAAGCTATTCCTTCTTTAATTAGCGTTTACACCAAACTTAAACAATGTCCGTGATTTGTAAAAGATTTAAAAATAAATGTATGTACAACTTTTAATGTGGCAGAAAAAGACGAGAAGCAACATTTTCCACCACAGTGGGCCGACGCGACGCCGAGCACACAATGTGAATAAAGTAAACCCAATACATCACAGAATGATGTGTGCTTTTCGGTACATAGACACACAAGTTAACTAAAGACCCCATTTTTCCTATTTTTAAGAGAAATATTTGTACTAGATGTAACAGCTATAAAAATAAAATAATATTGCTGTTTCATAGAATTATTTATATGAAAATGTGTTCTATGTGTTGGGTTGAGACTGCGAGAAAGCGGGTTCTATTGTTTGGACCGTAGAACACAGAACGCGGTCTGTGTGGTCGACGCCTTACAATTTGCACATTGTCACATTGAATTTATTAGTCTTAATATTGTTTAATAAAGTGTTTAAAACATTAAATAATTAATAGCAATTGTTTTACTAAAAGTGTTATAAAGCTTAAAAAAAAATAATCTGAAAGATGAATCTGAGCCACAATCTGTACTGCGATGTATTGTTTATTTGTATTTATGACTATTTATTCCTACTTTACGATTCAGAGCAGATTTATAATTTATTATTTATATAATAAGTATTCTTGTACAATTATTTTCTTTCTAAGACAACTTTTAATATGTACCAACCGTATGATCATAACTTCAAGTGTTTCTTGTAATTTGTTGACTACTTTATTATTAAAATCTTCTGGGTTCTCAATTCAAATTGAAATAATTCATTGAACATAAATAATACTACATTATAAATAATATTTTCAATGCATGTGCTCGTAAAGGCCCGCTTTTTATGCATCAAAACCGAACAGAAAGTCGATTATTTTGCCCTAGGGCTTTATTGTTATTATTTTCTTAATAGTAGATTATGCTACTAGGGCGAAAAGGAATAAATTACGAGGACGATTTAAAACACGAGCGTAGCGAGTGTTTTAAACGTAACCGAGTAATTTATTGCTTTTACGCCCGTGTATCATACTACATTTTTCAATGCATAGTGTGAGGAAACGAAAACAAATATAATCTTGTGAACTTTCAATTATGATTGGCTCAAAAGGATTGTATCCAGAGCCGTTAAACAGTGGAAAAAAAAGTATAACATCTATGGTAGACAGGAAAGGCTGCAGGTTAGCCAACCATTGCAAACAAATAAAAAAAAAATAATAGTAAAAGCCCTAGGGCAAAATAATCGACTTTCTGTTCGGTTTTGATGCATAAAAAGTGGGCCTTTACGAGCACATGTATTGAAAATTTATTTACAATGGTTGGCTAACCTGCAGCCTTTCCTGTGTACTATAGACGTTATACTTTTTTTACACCGTTTAACGGCTATGGATACAGTCCTTTTGAGCCAATTATAATTTAAAGTTCACAAGATTATATTTGTTTTCATTTCCTCACACTATGCATTGAAAAATGTAGTATGATACACGGGCGTAAAAGCAATAAATTACTCGGTTACGTTTAAAACACTCGCTACGCTCGTGTTTTAAATCGTCCTCGTAATTTATTCCTTTGCGCCCTTGTAGCATAAACTACTATTAAAATAAACACTAACTACAAAGAAAATAAAATAAAAAAATAGCGCAATAAAAAATATAACTTAGATCGCTGCCGCAGGGGAGGGGTCCCCAGCCATGCTGGTGGCGTTACCACGTTGGATTGCAAGGCTGATCCAAGATAGGCTCCAGCCCGCCGATCACCAGAAGCGTCGACCAAGCGCGAGGATATTTCTTTAATACAACCTCAAGTTGTATTATAGAGTTCCTTATGAATAAATGTTACTCGTAATAAGAATAATATGAAATAGTGAACAAAAATGTAGCTTTTAAAGTTTTTATATTTTTTAATATTGTTTAATTTTTACACGTGTAATTTTAACTTGCGTTTTTCTTGCAATATAAAAAATCAAGTCATTAAATGAGATAAATCCATTCACAATGAAACAAATCGGTTTCACAAAGCAATTTCCTTCGTCAATTTGATAGAAGGGCATTCAAGGAAACGCTATCCTTTGAACGCACATCAAAATATGCCTTCCGGTGTGAGTGATTGATACTCCTTGCAACCTTGGACTAGATCCTCAATATGGTTCTAACTGACCTCGTAATAAGAGTTACATTGCAAATCTTTTGTTACCAGATTTGGAAAAGAATGTTTTTTATGGTAATTTTGGACGTACATAATTATGTTAATAATTTATTATCACATAATTTTGTTTTGGCTCCGATTTAAATTAATTTGACCGTTATGAGAATTATAGTTGTTTAATTGCGTTTCTTTATCTATATTTTTATCTTCTTTGTAACTCATTTTTATAAATCTATTCCAGTGTTCTTAACTTTTATAAAAAAATATTTAAATGAGGCAAAATTGCGCAAGGACCATTGTTATATCTGAAATGTTCATGAAGAAGCAAAGGCATTTATAACGCGCAATATCCCATTTTAGATAAAGCTATTACGATAAGGGCCCGAGTCTTCAACAATAGACAGCCGAAATGGACACCATAGCCTTGAGGAGAAATATTTCCTATAATCTTTGAGTTCCTTCGCCATTCAAACGAAGACCTTGGATGATCAGACAGAATGACTTGTGCTTCTATCGACAATTGAGAAAGGTGCGAGGTCGAAGGGTCCAGTATGTGTCCATTCAAGGACAGTGCCATCAATTACCAAGTTTCTACCTCATCATGTGAGGGTATCGATGCTTGTCTTCCTAGTCTCGTCAATGAAACACAAAAATACACTTTGGATTTATTTACTTACAGAATAAAACTAAAATTATTGATATATATGCTGTTTGGTACATGTATATAAATATTTTCCGGGATGATAGCGGAAGTGATTTTGAAAATTTTCGACTGAATTTACAAAGTTTTGTGGTTTCCGAGATAGGTCATTTTTCAGTTTTGTCTTAAATGTGTTCAAAAAGAAGTGAAAATAAATATAAAGCTAAATAAAGTACGAAGAAACAGTTTTTTTTAGTAACTTTGAGAAAAAACTTAAGTTATTATTTTTCGACAAAAATTGTGTTTTATTATTTTTGAATTGCAGTTACCTAATTTTACGTAGACAAAACTGA
This sequence comes from Ypsolopha sequella, assembly GCA_934047225.1. Taxonomy (NCBI): domain Eukaryota; kingdom Metazoa; phylum Arthropoda; class Insecta; order Lepidoptera; family Ypsolophidae; genus Ypsolopha; species Ypsolopha sequella. The sequence continues at coordinate 1,364,843 of OW203990.1, read as the reverse complement.
AAAACTTCTATATCTCGAAAGCTACAAAACTTTGCATAACAGTAAATACATTCAGAAATGTTCAAAATCACTTGCTTTAATCCCCTTAATTTAAATCATTCCCTAAAATATTTACATCGATGTCCCAAACACCCTGTATATTTCAACCCACTTTCGACCGACTGACGACGACCCCAAGTAAGTCGAAGTAGATTACAGAGATTTATTTGTCCTTTTTTTATGTAATAATTAATTTATCTATTACATATTCATACACAATGAAAATATATAAAATCTTTGCATGTTTATTGTTTGAAAACCAAGATAGTACTCGTCTATACGAACAACTTTTATTATAAAAAAAATCCTGAAAAAAAAACTTTGCCATTCGTTTTGGCAAAGTGGGTATTTTTTCTATGGAACAGCTGTTTTATTTTTAGCGAGATCAGGGTAAGCTCTCCGGTGTGACAGCTATTTTGATGAGTAAAAGACAGACACTTGGTGAGAAATAAAATGGAAAATCCGTTGTCAAAAATAGAAAAAAAGTAAAACAAGCATATATCTGTTATCTAATGTAACTTTCACTCTCATTCAAGGAACGTCCTCTATGTAAATTTCCTATTCCCCTCGGACATACAATTCAATATAAGAGTAATAAAGTCAGTAGCTCAAAGGATTTGTCCCCAATTGTCTAAATCTTGTACAAGACGTGACGTAGCCTAGCTTCAGACCGACTGTGGTTTCGAAAGTTATTTTATTGTAACATTTCAACAAACGAATTTCACTTTTTGATCTGTAAATTGTTAATATTCTTACATATTTTAGAAGAATGTTCTTCTTTATCTTAAAAATCATTTTGTTAAACATAAAAAATATATAGTCATCAAATTGTAGACGTGAATTTTCAGAAAAGAAAGATGATAAATTGAAAACAAAATAATATTTTTCTTTCCAAAGAAACGAACGAAATACGTTTTGTCCACAACCTTCAAAGGAATTGTTTTCGACAATCTTCACATTTTTCCTGCAATCCACGGATTAAATTAAAACACCCTGCGTCGACAAGGCACGTCATTCCCATCTTGTCAATGACTCGAGTTTCATTTATCCCTTGCCTTTTTGAAAATCTCTTCACCCGCACCATAAGGAAGAAGGTCATATGAAAATTTGTGTCCCAAATAATGGGATCCTTGAGTTGAAATGTCAAGTGAAACATTTTGCACGCATAATGTAGGCGTTCAACTTACGTTGACTCAAGGCTGAGAAGATTTGAAAGTAATAAAGGGAATGTTCTGTTTAGCATAGTGATGGCATGTTAGACGGTGGGTGGTGGGCAAGTTAGACAACCTTATGGGATAGTCTCTTACGTGGAACTTTATATTACGATCATGCTTTTACTTGCCTTCGAGATATCCTTTTAAATGAGTATGATATAAATCGTTATTCATATTGCAAGATCAGCGTATTGATCTGTCTTTAAAATAATTTCTTAAGAAAAAAAAAAGCTATTTGTAAATCTTTCAACTACAAGATTGTTTTTTAAACTTTGCTTAGAATTTATTTATATTCCATTTCATATTAAAATTGTAGGATTCGTAGGATTTAATTCCGAAACCTTCATATTTTTATACCGATGTCTTTCTTCTTCAGTTTGACAGTTTGCAGTAATTCGTTTTGCGTTGTAATCAACATTTAAATTACTGCCTTTGATGTTAAAAACGAATCTTTATTGTGTTGGAATATTCTTATAGTATAAAAATAAATTAAATCCTTTGTTTCTGTCTCAACAAACCGATGGGTCTGATGGTTGTTTTTTTTTATTATTTTTTTGTTTGGTTCGGAGCCAACTTGATGTCAGAGTTATACAGGCTTTGGCTTATATTACCTGCAATAATGGCTGGGACCTATGGCTTTACGTGCGTTCCTAGACCCAGGAAAGCCAGAATAAATTAGTTGTTTTTTGTCTGTAGAATTAATTAATTGTTTTATTCAATATTTCAATCTTCACTTACATAATTGCTAGTCCTTCTTACTTGTTTGATATTCTGAATATTTTTTGTGGCACAGCTTTCTGACACACTTTAGTAAATCTGAGTGACGTTGCTTATTTTGCCTTCTTAGTAGCAAGATATGGGTAACTCGGGCAGACCTTAGTCAGTATCTTTTAGACAGTTTTTGGGTTACGGCCAACTAAATTCGGGTCAGTTCGATCATGCATCAAAAATCCTAAGAATACTCTATGTTTTCTGTAAAAAAGGTGATTTCAGATGGGCGCAGATGTCTTCGTAGATGGTGGTCGGTTGTTATGCATTTTTGAAAAGACTTATTTTGATTACATGTTTTCCTCTTTGAGTAAGTTTGTTTTGTGTTGACGAAGGTTAGTTTTGTGTTGGCAAAGGTCAGTTTTATGTTTAAGAAGATAATTTTTGGTTCAATGAGAAACTTAGGTTTAGTTTTTGTGATAAATTGGGTAAATAAAGATGGACTTTATTAAGTTGTTTGGGCCCTGACAGAAATTGTATACAAAAGAAAATGCACTCTGCTGTCAAATATAAAATTCGTTCAAATATAAAAAATAACAGGTATGTAACTTAATTCGTCGTTTATCTTTTAAAAATTCCACTTACTGGGTAGTTACAAATCGGTTATTTTCTTTTTTTAACTTTTATAATTTAATTACAAAAAAAATTTTTTTTTGTCCTGTTCTTGGATTAAGTAAATATAAATAAACTGTTAGTGTTCCAACCCTTTCTTTTGGTTCCAGCGATAGCAACGCCACCTGTAAATAAGTTTGCGTTTTCATTCCCATTTGCTAATTACTTACATCTTTGAGAGCTTTACTGAATTATTATCAAACATCGAAGCTAATGACGGGTCTTTAGGATTAACGATCATCAATTTGCAGCTATTCACTTAAGAACCCATTAAATGTTTTCATCACCCTCCCCTCCCCTCGTACTATGTGCTTTAGAAGGCATTGAAAGCTTTTATTATCTACAATTAAACTTAATTTATCACATTTATTGTTTACTAGCTTTTACTCGCGACTACGTCCGCGCTGATTTTGTTTTACATTTTTCTGGGATAAAAAGCAGCATATGTCAGTCTCTGGCCCATAAACTATTTCTATGCAAAAAGTAGCATATATCACTGTCCGGCCCATTAACTATTTCTTTAGCATATGTCACTATCCGGCCCATAAACTATTTCTATGCAAAAAGTAGCATATGTCACTTTCCGGCCCATAAACTATTTCTTTGCAAAAATTTGCATATGTCACTATCCGGCCCATAAACTGTTTCTTTAGCATATGTCACTATCCGGCCCATAAACTATTTCTATGCAAAAAGTAGCATATGTCACTGTCCGGCCCATAAACTATTTCTTTAGCATATGTCACTATCCGGCCCATAAATTATTTCTATGTAAAAAGTAGCATATGTCACTGTCCGGCCCATAAACAATTTCTTTGCAAAAAGTAGCATATGTCACTGTCCGGCCCATTAACTATTTATTTAGCATATGTCACTATCCGGCCCATAAACTATTTCTATGCAAAAAGTAGCATATGTCACTATCCGGCCCATAAACTATTTCTATGCAAAAAATAGCATATGTCACTCTCCGGCCAATAAACTATTTCTATGCAAAAAGTAGCATATGTCACTGTCCGGCCCATAAACTATTTATTTAGCATATGTCACTATCCGGCCCATAAACTATTTCTATGCAAAAAGTAGCATATGTCACTGTCCGGCCCATAAACTATTTCTTTAGCATATGTCACTATCCGGCCCATAAACTATTTCTATGCAAAAAGTAGCATATGTCACTGTCCGGCCCATAAACTATTTCTTTGCAAAAAGTAGCATATGTCACTATCCGGCCCATAAACTATAAATCACATTGATCCGTTGCTGCGTGAAAGAAGGACAAACAAACAAACTTTCGCATTTATAAAAGTACGGATTTCTTGTTAAACATTTAGCAATTACAACCATTCATTACCTGAAGTACAAACCTTGAACGAGTTTGATTAAATAATAATTCATTTATTTCGGCAAACAAAAAGCCATATAACACACAGCATCTACAATAATGTTAGTAAGAAAAATAAATCTAAAACTGAAAATTGAAAATTAAAGGTTGTTTAAATTCTCATTTGATACTACGATTATTATATATGATGTACCATAGAGGAGCTTTATGTAATTTTTCGTTAATGTGGACTGGAAATTTTGTACTCATTACTCTCAAACATTTCAAACCAAAATTTTAAAATTTTAATTAAACATACCCAAAATTACCAGACTGGCTGTTGTCCATTACATACAGAGTTGGTGAGGTTTTATTTTCCCACATTTTTTGTCCTAAGTACCTTTCTCCCCTGGGCTTCACTGAAATTTCTAGAAAATACACTATAACATTTTTACACCAACACCCTCAAATGGAACAGATGTTGGTTGGTTGTACCTAGGTTGGTTTTCCAAGAAAGGGCACTGGCTCAGAAAGTACCTAAAAGAGGTAGTAGCCACACTCTCGCTGCGGTTACAGTTAACGTCAGACAGAACACGACGAGTCCATAAGCCATGGGCGACGCATACCACCAGGTCCACCAGTGCAAGTAAAAGATTCATCAGTCAGTTGGGTCATGGTGTGCTGGTCCACCAGTGCTAGTAAAGAATTCCTCAGTCAGTTGGATCATGGTGCGCTAGGCGTATTGGGCGTTCACACCACTCTTTATAATATAAAGAGTATGCAATGCAAAATACATATAGAATATGCAATACCTCTCGCTCATAAAATCATAATCATAATATTTAATCAAATAATGTGATATCATGGCCAAATGGACGTATTGCACAGAATGGATGTATTGCACAGTACGGAATAAAATTAAGCAGACTAAACTCATTTTGTAACAAGAACTTGAATTAATCTAATTTACTAATATGCCCAGCTTAGATGAAAATCTCGAATTGACCCAAATAAAGCAGTCTACTTCCAAACATTGTTATATGTTATGGAGTATCTGTGCAAACAGTAAACACTTAATGGGTTAACAGATCTCAAGGTCTCGTTTAAACCCTCCTATCACGTCATTCTGAAGCCCACGCCCTCCTGGGAAATATTAGTAATATGAGTACCATTCCACACACCGCGTTTTAATTGCCTCGAGAACAACCTTATTCAAAATAAATTCCTCTTGGTAATTACGAGATCAATATTTAAATATATTAAGTATTTTAAGTAACAAGATGTGTCTTAAGTTTAAGAAATCTGTAATGGCGTTACCAAAATGTAATAAAATATTAAACATGACTTTTTTTCCAAACTTAGGAATATCATGTACACATTCTTCTGACGTGAAATAATTAAATAACTACTTGTATTTTAGCCAGACAAAGATCCTTCCACGCACACCGACAACCTAGCATCCAAGTCGTACCACTCTCGTTCAAAATAAATAATTTGAAAGGAAGACGCCATGAAATCTGGCTGGCCATCAGTGACACGCAAAAGGATCACTATTAGAAAACGCTGAAAAAAAAATTAATATATAGGTATATATCAGAAAAATATCCAAAGGAAAAAATATTGATTCTATGTTCACCGCCTCGGCACATTATTTTCTTCCTTTAGGGGTTTCTCCATCTAACGGTTGTCTGGAAGAGATCGCTTTTTACAGGGTCACGACATGAATCCCCTAAGAGGTATCAGAGGTGTTTCCTAGTATGGACTGTAAAAGACAAGTCACAGTCCACACTTTACACCCACGTTTCACCGACGATTATTACGTTCCAGCGTGAGTCCTATCGTCGTATATCAACACAAAGCACCTATTCAGCTTAACGTGCCTGCCGAAGTACGCAGACCGAACAGAAATGTGCCCCGACGGGATTTAAATCCGGGTTAGTGGTCGAGACGATGTGTTTCTGAAAGAGTGATCAAGTCGATCAATTACTATAGCAGTCAGATGAGTTAAATTCATACAACATGAAACATAGATGTGCTACGACATGTCCCACAACACGTCTCACAACATGTCCCCCAGTGAATACTCGGGTTAAGTGCCACGATATTGCTTTGCCGGTGGCCGATCAATCTTAAACTACAAGTCAAGTTTACACTTAAACGATTTTCTTTCAGCAAAGGTACGTTATATACTTTTTCCTTTTTAATAAAATAGTAAAATAATCATTATTAAAATTAAAATCTTGCCCAAAATGGTACAGTAATGAACTCCCTGGGCGATTTTTACAAGGTACTAACCTAAATGAAAAAAATATCGTAAATATTTATACAGCTTGAATTACAATTATAATATTATTTATATTATAATTATTATTAAATTATTATATTTTATTAATATTAATAAAATAAAGATATTTAATAGATGAAAAAAACACAAACTAGTGAATCTATTACAGTACAATGCAGACACAAGTGAATCTATCACATTACAATGCAGACACAAGTAAATCTATCACAGTACAATGCAGACACAAGTGAATCTATCGCAGTACAATGCAGACACAAGTGAATCTATCGCAGTACAATGCAGACACTAGTGAATCTTTCAAAGTACAATGCAGACACAAGTGACTCTATCACAGTACAATGCAGACACAACTACCTACATGATGCCATTTTCAATCGGGTTACGAACAATTTTATGTTTTAATCCACTCAATGATATTTCACGGCATTTTGGTAATAACTTAGTATATTAAATTCCAAAAGTGTTAGACACCTCACACCACCTATATTGTTCCTACTCATAGTCTAATTAAATTAGTTAATTTTCAGAGCATAAGGGTCACATTCCGCGATGGTTTCTACGTCATTTAGTACCAGTATGCAACCAAGGTATTTCTTATTGTGGCATTGATTAACCTTTTATGAAATGTCCTGGTAGTTTTCTCTGTCCGACCAATTTTATGTTGGTATTTACCGATTACATTTTTAATTTTTCCTTTTTTTTGTTACAAAAACTTTTCAAAGTCATTTTACTTATTAAATATAAATTACCATAAATTACAAAATAACCGTTTTATATGTAACGAAGCTGACAAAATGCAAAAGTTTTTATTAAGGCAACGGCTATTGCTGTTGACCTGGCGTGCTTGCGTCTCAGTCTCTCACATTAAGAGTATGGGTGACCCGCGATTGAGCAACTCATTCGTAGAACTGACGTTTAGACTATGACGTTTCATTATTGTTAAAAATATCGCGGTCATTAGTAACTTTTTGTTATAAATAATAAAAAAGTAAAAAAGTCATGTCTATACATTGAATATTTTTGCTATGGGTTACTGCTATTGTACTGAGGTCACAAACACCATTTTAACATGTTTTTTATTTATGTCTGTGTGAATGTATGTTCCGTTTTAATTCGAGAACCACTCAACGGATTGAGATGCGGTTTTCTTTATTATCATCATATTGACCCTAGTCAACATATAAGCTACGAGTATAAAAGGTGTTGATGAAATAACCGTCAAGCAAAAAACGGGGCAAATATTGAATAAATGCGGGCGGAGCTGCAGACGAAAGGCTAGTATATTATATAACTACTATGGTGAGTCAGAAAGTAGTTTTACTGTTAAAGAGTAACTGTTGTTAAGAAGGCTGGGTTAATCTTAATTTACACTCCGGCTTGCGAAGCTGCTCTTAAATATTATTTCAATATATAGATAATATTTTTTCCGTACAACTTTTTATTATTACGGGCAAGGATAAGGAAAAAAAACACAGGAAATCTATTGCGATGATCATAGACAAACTTATAAAATGTACTTGGAGAAGAAGTCCGCATATTGTGCAAGGCAACTACGGAACTTACGCACTTGGCCGGTTTTTGGTTTTTGTTTGGTTTCTTCTTTCAAAATAAAATTAATGAAATAGTTACTTGCACTGGTAAGAAACCTTCGATATTTGTGTGCAGCTAGCTTTTATCTTTTTTTTATCTCCGAAAACCTGTACAAAAATAAAAAGACATTAATTTAATAAAGACAAAAAATCCATAAAAATCATAGCTATATTTTTCTAAAAGTTTAGTAATCATTCCAGTATCAATGTGAACAAAGCTTTACATTGAAGACCGTCGCCGCTTTGCGATCAATCCCACACGGAGTATACCTACTATATACAATTATACACCATTCTAGTTAAAATAGTTTGTTTAAGTATTTTATGTATATGTAGGTAGATAAATAAACTAAACATTCAACTATGTAATAAATTTAATATTACCAACGTGATGAAGTACTTGTAAACATAATTTATGCTTGTGAGTTTAGAACTATAACAAGGGTTTTGTTGGTACAAGATTTCAATGTTGTTTTCTCTAGTTACTTAAAAATTAAAATGAAGGCGATACAATCGCACCGATTTCGCGCGGGCACAAAATTGGTGACGTGTGTTAGAAAAAACAAAATTTTAACAATACTGTGAAGGTTTCAAACACATTAATGGTTAAAATTTATCAAGATTATATTTTCAATGCGCTATTAGTATATATTTTAATATTTTATCTACTTCAAACTACAAAACACGATAAATTTACGTTTTTAGGGGTTTGTTGTTAAGATGTCTTGTATTTTTTATCAAAATTCAAAATTCAAAAAGTTTATTTTGCAAAGTAGGTATATATAATACACGTTTCACAAGTCAAATTTTAATCTTATAAAAATATATGTAATAAAATAATAAATGTACATGAACTACTTAGATTAAATGTTTATTTAATTTATGTAGCAATATATATACAATTAAAATTATAGGTAATATATTATTATACAAGGTGAAATCCAATCAACCGCCCGAACCCATACCGGAGACCCGGCCAGGGACCAGGAACAAGGTTCAATGATCACCAACCGAGCCCCCAGCACGAATACAGGCGGCCGACCAAATCCCATCCTATATACTACATAGTAATAGGTTACGTATATAAATACATGCCTACCTCCGCCCATTCGATTAGTCTTGCTAAGAAGAACGGGCAAGAAACTTGGCAAGATCATGACTTTTTTTTTTAACATAAACTTAAACTATACATTGAATTACTTATATCTACTTTAACCAAGGGATAAGAAAATACAAGACAGCAGGAATTCAGGTTAATGAAAAAAGAAAAACATATATATCTTTGCCTACCTGTCTCATATAGTCTATTTCCTTTTACAGTCTGTAATTAATTAATGTTAACTCTTAAGAGGAATCAAAAGTTAGAAAATTATATTAATTAATTAAATTATTACCTACTATCATCAAAATCAGTATCACTATAACACCATGCTTCACCATCATCCAAATATTCATTTATTTTATAATATGCCTTTTTCAGTAGGCCCTGCTTAATATACTGTTTAAACTTATTCTCTGACAAAGTAAGGACCTCTTTTGGAAGTTTATTGTAAAATCTTATACCATGTCCTACGAAAGAGGTACTCACTTTGGCGAGTCTGAATTTTGGAAAAGCCAGTTTATACTTATTTCTGGTTTCCTTACAATGTTGCTCACCGAGCCTTGGGAGAGACTCAACATTTTTTCTAACATATCTAAGGACCTGGTAAATATATTCACAAGGAACAGTTAATATATTAATTTCTTTGAACTTTTCTCTTAATGAATCCCGGTGCTTCATATTATAAATAGCCCGAATTGCTCTCTTCTGCAAAACAAAGACTGCGTCTGTATCCGCGGCTCTACCCCATAACAGCATGCCGTATGACATAATGCTGTGAAAGTAACTAAAATAGACTAGTCTAGCAGTATCTACATCAGTAATTTGCCATATGCGTCTAACAGCGTATGCGGCCGAACTAAGTCTACCACATAGGGCTTCTATGTGGGGACCCCACTGAAGACGAGAGTCTACCGTAATGCCCAAAAACTTAGTTTCGTTAACTAACTCCAGCATGGACCCCTGCAAAAGCAAATTACAATCCACTTGAATAACATTTGGTAACGTGAATTTTATACATTTTGTCTTTTTTGCGTTTAAAACTAAATTATTTACAGTAAACCAATCAAGCACCAGTGATAAAGTTGTATTCGCGTCGTCAAGGATATCTTTACGTCTATTAACTTTAAAAATAAGTGACGTGTCGTCTGCGAATAGTACTATCTTAGTTAAGTCTTTAATTAAATAGGGAAGGTCATTTATGTAAATTAAAAACAGCAACGGCCCCAATATGGAACCCTGCGGGACACCCATTTTAACTAATGCTCCACATGATTTTACCCCATTAATGTCTACCTTTTGAATACGATCACTAAGATACGACTTCATTAACGCCAAAGATTTGCCCCTCACTCCGTAGTGATCTAATTTACATAAGAGTGTTTCATGATTAACGCAATCGAAGGCTTTCGAGAGGTCACAAAATACACCAAATGCATCCTGCTTTTCTTCCCAAGCATCAAAATTGTGCTTAACTAAAGCAACTCCTGCATCTGTGGTTGACCTCCCTCTAGTGAATCCGTATTGTTCACAGTGAAGCAACTTATTTAAATTAAAATGAAATAACAATTGATTAAAAACTATTTTTTCAAAAACCTTACTCAAAACCGGTAAAACTGACACAGGTCTATAGTTTGATGGGTCACCGTTGTCGCCTGATTTAAAAAGGGGGATCAATTTACTAAACTTCATTAAGTCAGGAAAGATACCATCATCTACACATTTATTAAAAATTAATGCCAAATAAGGAGCTATTAAATCAATAACAGAACTTATAACTTTCACAGATAGGCCCCATAAGTCCTCGGTTTTTTTCAAGTTAAGCGATTTAAATGCTTTAATTACAGTTAATGAATTAATATGTTTAAAAGCAAATACAGAAAGACACTGAGGTACGTTATCTATTAAAAGATCCTGCGCAAGCCCAGGGCTTGAATTTAAATCTTTATCTGAATTTATCTCTTTATTGAATTTTAGTATAGGCTTGCTTTTTACATTTAGTTGTTGTAACTAATATTATAAAAATAAGACATGATCTTGCTAAGTTTCCCGCCCTTCTTCTTAGCAAGACTAATCGAATTGGCGGAGTTAGGCATATATTTATTATATGTATTGCATATCTTTATAATATTATTTATTCCTCATTCCTATATTTTTATTTTATTCAAATGTATTTTTTATTAAATTTAAGCAAACCCAACCCTTATTATTTCCCTGTGTATTTCCCCATATTATTATTTATTACATAACACTATTACCTGTACACATATATTATGTGGTTTAACTAAAAGTCTACTTACGGCCGGTTTATTTTTATTTAGTACAGTAAACATCACATAAAACTATGCAAATTGTACTTTGTACCAATCTTATATCATTATAGTGCTAATGTCAAGACCACGTCAAGATAGGTACACTTGCAGTACTATATTAGCACCTATTGTGTATATTCTTCACAATAGGTTATATTAGTACCAAGTCCAATTGGTACCAATACCTTGTTGTTATCTTGAATTTACTAAAGGAAATGTAAACCGAATTACATAAGTATTAATGCTGTCATAAGAGAAACTAAAGCCGATTCTGAAGGCTTTAATTTTAGTTTTAGTGCTGTCAAAACTTAAATTTTTCCAAAGTAATTTAACTTCTAACCCTAACAGTTAAGGACTATTTTGCAATGAAGAAAATTTAGTTTTGACAGCACTTAAACTAAAATTAAAGCCTTCAGAATCGGCTATATTTTGTCTATTAAAGAAATATTTTAAGCAAATAATTTCCCCTGAACGGTTTTCTGCGTAGGAGAAAATAAACTTGGAAAATATTTTACTTCATTGATGACTTTCATTTCAATATAAAACGAAAATATAATTGTATTTCTACGATTGTAAAGGTGTTCCCAAACAAGTAACTTGAGATTACTTTTCATACTATTGAATAAAAAAGTGTTAAATAAATTTGATTTATAACAAATAATAGTTTATTGTCAGTTAAGATTTTCTAGCAAAGTTGTGTTATTGTATGCGTTTATTATCACTTCGTAAATAAACCTGCAAAACAACTATGAAACAAATTCAAATTCAAATACCTAGTTTATTTTGCAAAGTAAAGTTTGCACTTTTTACAAGTCAAATTTAATTTAATAAAAATATATGTTATAAAATAATAAATGTACATGAACTTAATTAGAGGTTTATTTAATTTATGCAGCAACATATATTATATACGATTAAAATGATAGGTAAAATATATATATTACAAGGTGAAATCCAATCAACCGCCCGAACCCATACCGGAGACCCGGAACAATGTTCAATGATCACCAACCGAGCCCCCAGCACGAATCCAGGCGGCCGACCAAATCCCATCCTATATACTAAATAGTAATAGGTTACATATATAAAAACATGCCTACCTACGCCCATTCGATTAGTATTGCTAAGAAGAAGGGCAAGAAACTTAACAAGATCATGTCTTTTTTTAACATAAAACTTATACTATACAAATGACTATAAGAGAATACAAAACACGCTTTGAACATGTTGTGCACGATTATTTACGAAGTAATACCTAAAATAACTGCAAGAAAATCTGTGCTGACAAATCACATTTCAAATGAAATCAAAAAACAATTTTCAATTGTGCGATTGGGAAATTTTATTTAATAAATATAAAAAAAAAATGTAGTGTTAGTTAAACTATAAGAAACAACATCATTTTCTTTAAGAACAGCATGATTTATTTATTTTATTTATTTATTTATTTATTTATTTACTTTAATTAAAACGGACAAACCAATTACAATAATTAAAGATAGTAACACAAACATAAAATGGTACAATCAACTAAAATAAATAAGAGTAACACGTAAAGTCAGAAACAGGCCTATTGATAATATTGTTCAAAGTCAAGCTGTTTTTAGACTAAAATTAAGTAAAATTGGTTATTTCTTTGAAACCACTAATGGTATCTGTAGGGTTCTTGCACTAAAATACGAGGAAAATATTGCTTGGAAAAATCATTTGTGTTTTTTTATTTTTCGTCCATCTTGTCCATGTGAAATGTTCTCCGATTTTGCGCTATCCACAGACCCAGCAACGCGACGTTGTAAAGCAGTGCGCACTAATATAAATGTTATTTCTATTTAGTTTCTGTCGATATTTGTACCGATATAGTCGACTCGAGGTCGTTTGCTATCTGCCCCTTAAGACATGAAATTAGTTTTTTACGGGTCAAATCTGCAAGATGGATCCCAGCCATGGTCTGGACTGCGTTTTTATTGTTTTGCCGATAATGACAATTAAATGGGCTTACCTTCATTATGCAACTGACAAAATCGTCACATAAAATATTGTTTATAATATAAAAGTGGTGGTGAAAGTTTAAAGCTGAAAGCTAAAATTCCTGCAAAATAATTGTAAAATTTTTTCGTTGTAGGAATATAATTTCAATTATATTGAATATGAAAAAGTGTGATAATTTTGCCTACATCGTTTGGAAAGAAAAAAAAGAAAGTGAGTGAGTGATATTTTCCTCATATATGCCTAACATTTGTGATATGTATAAAGAATTGAGATACATTCCTTATATTTCGATGTATTTCGTTTTATTAATGCGAACTCTCTAATTTTATTTCATAGGTCCTAAAACACTAGTAAAATAAGTTATATAATCAGTATCACGGATCGATAATACTTTTAACTAATTAAGCAAAATAAAATGTTGACATCCTTAGTAATAAATTGATTTTGTTTGTTTTCTTTCGTTTGTAGTGAACTCAAAATGATCATTTACGAATTTCACAAAAAGGGTCATCGAACGTTGATACTGAACACTTACTGAGTCTTCAGTATGAATTTGGCTTCATAAATTGGTGTGACCTTGTATATTTATTATATAAAAGTAATATATGAATTAGTCAATACCCGCCTAATTGATTTTATTTGCACATGATTTTGACGATCTTATTCACATTAGAAATACGAAAAACAAAATATGTAATTTCTAAAGTAAACTAGGTACATATATTTCGATTTAATTAACCTATCGTTGAAACCAAAGTACACATAAATATTCAAATTAATGTATAAATTAAGCTTCAAAATCACAACATTAACTAAAATAACAACTGAAAACCTTTCTTTTGAAACATTTTCATGACCAAACGTTTGCAAACGAATCTTCTAATTTGCGGCGAAAATTAATTTATTATAGAAAATATTTGTGAAAATCTTCAGTGAAAGCAGTTTTGTCTTAAAAACTGAAATACGTTTTGGCTGAATTTGCGTCTTTGCTTGTGCTCATCTTAGTGCTAATTGTGCAATGGTAATTTATTTAGTGAGAACATCAAAGATTTATTTTTAATATATATTCTACTAAGCCGTTAAATTTCATCAAAATCTATATTTACATAACCGTATATTTTTATGCAAAGTGGAATTAAGAGATGGACGAATGAGTAATATTTACAGATGAAGATTATATTTTCTTTGATTATGATTACCTACTTTGCATATTTGATATTTGAATAAGCTTTTCATCCATTTGGAGTTTAAATTTTTTTCTACTTTAATAAATTGTAAACATATGTTTTAATTGCCGTTTTTCTCGATGAACGTACAATTTTTTCAAAATCCGTGAATGCAGAAGTAAATGCTTCAAAAGTTTTCTTGTAGCTATAACGTATCTGGTCGCTGCCCTAGTGCCCTTAACTTTCCATCCAGTATTTGCCTCGGTGGAAACGGGTATTGTCTGACTCGTATTATCCAGCAGGCCGAGGTGAGCCAAGGTAATACCCTCCTTTCCCTCCCGGAAATAATGTACTATTATTTTGATTGGCCTGACTTTTTATTAAATAATAGCTTTTGCCCACGGCTCAGCCCGCGTGAAATTCGGTTTTACGTCATCCTTTTTCTCATGGGACCAGTGTTTTTTTTTGTCGAGATTAAATTTAGTCGATGTGTTAATTCAGGCTATAAACTATCTCCCCTATAAATTTCATTCAAATCCGTCCACCTGTTTCAGCGTGAAGAAGTAACAAACATACTAACTCACACACACACAAACTTTCGCATTTATAATACCTATTAGTGAGATAATGGTCCCTGGTCCCTGGCCGGGTCTCCGGTGTGGGTTCGGGCGGCTGATTGGATTTTACCTTGTATAATATATATTTTACCTATCATTATAATCGTAAATATATTGCTACATAAATTAAATAAACCTTTAATTTAGTTCATGTACATTTATTATTTTATTACATATATTTTCTTTATTGGATTAAATTTGACGTGTAAAAAGTGTATATATGTATCTATACCTGCTTTGCAAAATAAACTATTTGAATTTGAATTTGAATAATTGTGTCGATTCGGCGTAACACGACTTAACTTATTTGCTAGGACTTAACTTAATTTGAGCCTTCTGTCTTTTTCTTTCCGTATCGATAAGACAAAGACAAAACGCTCAAAATAAGGTTAGTCCTGTCAAATTAGTTAAGTTATGTTGAGCCGAATCGACACCACTATCAATGAAATACAAAGAACAAAATATAAATTTGTTTACAGTACTTCTATTGCCGCGTTGTTTTGTGTGTATAACAACAGTTCCATCACAAAAGCAGACCTGCGTGAAAGGATAGACCTCGTATGATAGCATCGTGTAGGAGACCTGTAGACCTCTAGTTCCCGACCCTTTCGACCCGTATCTTTTACGCAGAATTAACCGTGATGTGCCTCTACGTAATTTACGAACCTTTGATAAGATGTTACCTAATGTAGCATCGTCATAGAGAAAAAAACCGGCCAAGTGCGAGTTAGACTCGCGTACTTAGGGTTCCGTATTGTGGATGATAAATTTAGTCTTTTTTTTTTCGTGAATTTCTCAAATGCTTTATTTTTCCTGTAATTTTTACGTAAACACATATTACCATGATTTTTTTCATACTTTTTGGTCCACCAGTTTTGGAGATAAGGGGGGGACATACATATGTTTGGGGTTTTTTAAAGATTTCTCGAAACCAGTGTCAGTAAATATACTTAAAGTATATATTTTTACAATAAGCTTTTTAATAGCTACAATTTGATATCCATATTGAATTTTTATAAAATAATTTTTTGATTTTTTTACTTCTTTTTTTGTATTTCTCATTAGTGCTGATTTTTTTTTAATCGCTATAGTTTTCCTGTAATTTGCCAGCTATGAGCTATAATTGTCATATTTTTCATATTTTTCGGTCTACCAGTTTCGGAGATAAGGGGGGGGGGACATACATATTTTTGGAGTTTTTTAAAGATTTCTCGAAACCAGTGTCAATAAATATACTTAAATATATATTTTTTGAATTAACTTTTTAGTACCTACAATTTGATACCCATATTGAATTTGTAACCTAATATTTTTTATTTTTCTAACTTTTATTTTGGAAATATTTTGAACAATTTTAAATAAAATTTTTTTTTGTACACTTTAATATGTGGGCAAATAAATGATATTTTTGTGCCAAATTTCATGTATTTATCTGTGACGGTGCTAAAGTTATGAGGCTGTGACATACGGACGGACGGACAACGGAGTCTCACCATAAGGTTCCTTTTGTACCTTTTAGGTACTACGGAACCCTAAAAATGGCTATTTCCTCTATGAGTAGTGATAGTGTTGAAATATTTAGTAAGTGTGCGAAAATAATATATTTTCCAAATTTAAATATAAATTTCATGTATTTATTTACTAATAAATAGTAGACGAAAACACGCTCATTTAACTATCTAAAAAACGACTGATGATTGATGACGGCCCCATACTGTGGGCCGAAATATATGGAACAAAATCGTATTTTATTGTTTTAATGTTAATAAGGAAACCAAATAAATAACTACAAAACCAATGTACATAAATATAAATGAATTATGAATAAAATTTATATTATAACTACTACATGCGGTTTATCAGTATAAATGAATAAATAAATAAACAATATATATATACACTCACGACGACGACCTACGTGGTAAACGTAACCATCTGTTGTGTTTTAACTTTTAAAAATAGTGTCATGTTAAAAATTGTATTTTGAAAAATTTTATTTTGCAAGAAAATACTATCTGTATTTTTAATTTAATATTTTTATTGACATGTAATGAACATTATGAATGAATTGATTATGATTATGATTATGATTTAAATAATTATATATGTATATTTATATACGTGTACACTAGGTTTTAAAATTATGTTGCGGAAGCCGGAAAATGGCGACTAGTACTCGTCCACACGAACAACTTTTGCTATGGGTGAAGCCAACACTGGAATCGCGAAAAAAAAACCAGCTGTTCCATTGAAAAGTTACATAGCTACCCGACCAAATTGTGTAAAGCAACAGATTCTTTTTTTCGATTTCTAAATTTATTTTCAAAGAAAGTTGTCCGTATGGACGAGTATTATCGCCAGTTTTCGGGTTTCGCAACTTCATCTTAACATCTATATATATATACTTTACAACTTTCTTTGAAAATAAATTGAGAAATCAAAAAAAATAATCTGTTGCTTTATACAATTTGGTCGGGTAGCTATGTAACTTTTCAATGGAACAGCTGCTTTTTGTTCGCGATTCCAGTGTTGGCTTCACCCATAGCAAAAGTTGTTCGTGTGGACGAGTACTAGTCGCCATTTTCCGGCTTCCGCAACATAATTTTAAAACCTAGTGTACACGTATATAAATATACATATATAATTATTTAAATCATAATCATAATCAATTCATTCATAATGTTCATTACATGTCAATAAAAATATTAAATTAAAAATACAGATAGTATTTACTTGCAAAATAAAAAAATGTCAAAATACAATTTTCAACATGTCACTATTTTTAAAAGTTAAAACACAACAGATGGTTACGTTTACCACGTACCTCGTCGTCGTGAGTGTATGATCGTGTACCTAACAATTATTGTTATAAAAAATAATTAACATAGAAGAACGCTTACTCGACGAACCAACGTTTAGCCTTGTTTTGAAAGTGATCAAGTTGGGGGAATTCAAAACATCATCTGGGAGAAGGTGAAGACCCAAAACACGTGTCAGCCTAGTTGATTTTGTAAGAGTATGCGTTACTCCGACAAATTTTCTTATATGACGTGCACTTTTACACGAGGAAGAATGATAAAAGCCACCGTACGCTGGACGTTTTCGTTGTTAACCGTTATTTAATATTATTTTATTATGGTTTAGAAAAACAAGAAGAATTTTTGCGTCTTGAATTCAATTATAACTACGGGGGTAGCCTTGCTAGGCTTCCTAATTTATTACCTTGTAAACCTAACACACTACAACCTAACCACGCGCTCATCATCACTTCTATTTTTGGCTTTTTGTTTAAATTTTGACTAAATTTTCTGACCACGATAAAAAAAATAAGAAATTTGTGACATGGTTTCGAACTCCAAAACCTGGTTACTAAATTCTATTGCTTTTTACAACTGCAGCAACATTCAATATGTGAAGCGACAAATCGAGCTAAAGTATATAAAGTCACGGGACGACAGCGGTGGAACGAAAGTCATAAATATACCATATCCTCCGTACGGAGGCTTTTATCATTCTTTTTATTTCCACCACGCATGCGCAAAATGGTCGGTTTACAGCGGACTTATATTAATTTAAATAAAAATCCCCCGGACGGTGGAATAATAAAGTCTATAAAACGATTCTGCCGGGGCGTTTAGCCACTCATTACACCACAATTTATTGAGGCGTTTGTTGACATCTTACATATTTAATATTTCATCCATCCATCCATCAGCCTAGTTCGTCCACTGCTAGACATAAACCTTTCCAGGACTTTGCCACTCCTGGCGGTCATCGTGGAAGAATTGCCTATACTCACACACGCTGGGCAGGCGGGTTGGTGAGCGCCATGAAGCAACAAGCCGGCTTGTTGCTTCATGGTGAGCGCGATGCCGGAACCCTCGCACCAGTGACGCCGCTGCCCGTCACCAGCCTGTTCCATATAAGGCCCGGCTATTAGGGATGGATATACCGCCATCCGTCGGTCCCAGGCATGGTAGGCCTCCTGGTTTTTTGCCTGTGAGCTGTCATCTTACTCTCCCCCGAATTACTTCGAGGGGGTCTCCAAGTAAGTATTTAATGTTTACGGTAAAAAGTTGCATTTATTGAAGTAATCATTATTACTAGAAACGAAAATTAAGTTTTAAACAAGATTAAACTATAAATAAATTACAAAATGAAATATTAATCTTATAAAGTTGGTGGCAAATTTACTCTTTTATTCTTACATTTATTTGTTTCATCTGTAGACGTTGTTTCCCAGAGATAACCCAAAAATCAAAACGTTTCTTTTTTCTATTAAATTACTAATAAAACTAAAATCAATAAAACATTTGAAAAAAATTTATAATTGCTTCTATAAAGTTAAAAATGGCCTCTCTCTGTAGTTCTGATATTTGAATGAAGGCAATATTTATAATAACTTATTTAATCATTTATTTTTAATACTTCATTAACGCAATTTTCCTTTTCTTTCAATTAGGTTGTATAGAGAGGAAATATTAAAAAAGTATCCTCACAAAAAATATTTTCAATTTTATCAAAGGAGACTTTAAAATATTTTAACAAGTGTACTGTAGTATGCACACCGGCTACTCGGGATCTCGTAGGGATTTTGCTGAATTATACCACTTTGTTTTTACTTTAACTTCTTGTATTATTTCTTTTTTTTCATTTGATGCACCCTAATTATCACATATACATTAAGGGAGGGGAGCTCAGAACCTCGTAGGGCACTCGCTTATCGTGCTGGAGGTATTTTGCTTCGTCAAGACTCTGGAAGGAATATTTATAGATGGAGAACCACCTTCACACCGATAGGACTCTCTAAGGAATCTTGCTCGTGTTTTGTCTGAAAGTTCTTT
Organism: Ypsolopha sequella; assembly: GCA_934047225.1. Taxonomy (NCBI): domain Eukaryota; kingdom Metazoa; phylum Arthropoda; class Insecta; order Lepidoptera; family Ypsolophidae; genus Ypsolopha; species Ypsolopha sequella. The sequence goes on along the minus strand of OW203990.1, from coordinate 1,344,965 downwards.
TATAGTGGATCTGTATTTATTTTTGGAAAACACGAAATAAATCAGTCAATGCGACGTATGTCGATCCATAAAGGTTATCGATTGCCAACTGAACACGAACAAATAGTCCCTTAACCTACCTATAAAACCTAGCCTTACCTAAACCTAACATATTGCCTAGCTATATGTTATAGTACATATTGGGAGTTGAGCAAAGCGGAGCGGAGCAAGGTGACCCTCAATAGTTCTAAAGGAATTATTAATTACTATATGCCGAGGTAAACAATAAAATGCCGAATTCTACTTTAATTTAATTTGGAGATTACGCGATTTCACGTGGCTTGTGTATCTTATTAATGACATGTCCCCAGGGAACTGGCTATCCCCAGGGAACAAACTAAAGCCTATATCCAAATGAAGAGTCTAACCATTACAACAGTGAAATAATTTTCAAAATCAGTTCAATAGTTATGGAGAATAATTATCCCTTACATACAAACAAATTTTACCTCTTTATATTTAATGTAGATAACTCATAATTGTTGACGCATATTGTATTACAATAATGTTATTTTCAGAAGAACATGTAGACAACTTCTCAATGGAATAGGCTGGTGCGAGGCGGTGGACTAAGAAACAACTGCGCAATGAAGACTGTTGACTAAGAACCAACTCCGCAATGAAGACTATTGGGAAATTTGTTTGCATCAGCTGGATGTGATGGGTTTACTAAGAAAACAGTTAAGAGACGTATAATTCGTAAAACACACACGTAAATAATGATATCAATTAAGATTTGTCTGTTTTAGATAACGTCTGTTTTGGTGTTATTTTATACTGTGTTACTAAACTCACTATACTCTGTATTTACACATTTAAATAGATTTAATTAAATTGAATAGACCCAGCGATGAGAAAATTAATATGGCGATGTAGCTAGAAGGGGCAAGTGACGAGTCAGCAGTATATTCCATTTAAGAGGTGTGCTAACTGCGGCGACTGCTATATGAAACAGCTCTTAAATCCATGTTCATTTAACCTAATCGTGACCCAATTTTTGTCTTCACAGCACATCAATCTATAAATTTTACACAAAAAGAATGAAACACGCACTTGACTCAGTTCCGACAATATGTCAAGATATCAGCTCTTATGACTCCGTGACATAGATGCAGTCGACTGGGCGACAGGGCTCCGGGTCAAGAGAGAACTCAATAAGTTATCGATTGGTGTGAGCTCTTAAATGGTTGCGTTACTGGTGAAACGGTGGGGTAGGGCAGTGTTGCCAGCTGCGATAATGTAAATGTAAATGTTTTAATTAGAACATAAGGTTCAATTCTGAAAGTTTTTTTATTTTTTTATTTAAACTCTCTGTGCATCGCTTTATTCCACCCATACGATTTGAGGTTCGAAAGGTGTGGATTTTCTATCCGCCCTAATACACATACCCTCACATTACTTTACTCACGTACCACTCACATACGAACATGCCCCAATTAAACCTAAACATAATGCTTAAATATACCTACTTTAATATATTTTCTGTACCCGTAGCACAGTGTTTAATCGAGCGTGATAGAATATCCATATTTATGTATGTAGAGTTAGCTGTAATAGTTTCCAAAGTTTAAAAATATGTACTTGTAAAAATAATCAATATTATTTTGAAAGTTTTTAACGACCATCGGTGTTACTACAAAACGGTGTTTAACTTTAGACAGTGTTTAAATCTGTAGTTGTCACCTTTTGTTTCATATTGTAAAAGAGTGACTGCAACAGATTTAAACACTGTCTAAAGTTAAACACCGTTTTGTAGTAACACAGCATATGTTTTTGTCTTGAGGTAGTTAGTAAACAAGGGTGTAATGTCATGAAATAATTAATTAATTAATGTTAATTTTTATTTATTAATTATCATCTATTAATTGTACATTTTTAGGTTAAGCTATTTCTGGTATATAAATAAATGATTTTTGAGTTGATATTTTTTTTGAATTATCGTACTTATGTTGGTCTTACACCATAAATTATGATATGAATTGTTATGTGTAAATGTTATTAACTAACGAACTACTTTTATTGTCGAGGTAAGTGTTTAAAATTTAGAAAATATAGAACTTATCTTTTTTCCCGATTTCCATCTAGTGCTGCCATCCTTACTTCTGTTTTTGTACCTACATAGTTGGACAACAATAACAAATTTTATGATTTACAAAAACAAAAAGTTCAACACTTGAACTCGCTTTTGGTTACCTATTGCCAAATTATTGATTATTGATTGAGTGAGAGACTGTCATGTCTAATGATGATATATCCAACTCGTTCATGTTGCTTAGACTTGTAAGCGTCTGTTCCTCCCTTCTCCCCTCGAGGGGATGCCAAGAATGTTCTGAAGAATGCAATCGAAGAGGTCAGGAAACTGCGGTTTATCAAATAAATTGGTTGCATTTCTTTTTTTCCAAAGAATTAGTTGTCTACGAGTTTTGTTCAAAATGAAAGCTTTAACTTTCGAGCGCCGCGACGAGAGATGTAAAGGGTCCGTGTAGGGTCAGATGCACAACTTCAAATGACCATTTCACATTGTGTAACTTGATCAATTATTTTATTAAAAATTATATAAATAGTAGACTAAAGGGCTGATCTAGACATTATGGAAAAAACGCAAAAGCTTTAAGTTCGCTCGATATAAAAATATTACGAAGTTACCTCTAAATTTCATGTTTTTCGAGTGTTACAGTGCCTTCCTTAAATTATACTTGAAATTTGAATAAAATAAGTGACCGTGTTATTGTTAAATTTTTTTGAATATTTCAATAATTCCACCTAGAAAACGAGTTATTAAAAAAAAACGCAGTTAAAATAGCAATCGTCATAGAGTTCAGTTTCAATTCATGCAAAATGAGGTGCACAATCTGACATTATATACAGCCTTAAAGCGCCGCGACGAGTGATATTAAGGAAACATTGTATAAAATCTTGAAAAAAAAACTAGGTATATCAATATTTACTCTGTAGCTTAGTGTAAAGGAACATACAGTAAAAGTTGTAATTGTATCTCTGTTTATATATCCGCAACCCTGTAACCCAACTCATTGGACGACTTACAATGAAACGGTTTCTAAAGGAGGAAATTTTATATTGTATTTTTTTTATAACTTCTATTATTAAATTATTATTTAATTAGGAATATTCTCTTAATTGTATACTAATTTTACCATTTAATAAGATAAAGAAATAATTAAAAAAAGACAAACTTTATATTTTTTCGAAATATTTCGGCCTCACTGATGAGGCCGAAATATTTCGAAAAAATATAAAGTTTGTCTTTTTTTAACTATTATAATTGCTTAAAACTACAAATAAAAAGCTTATATAGCTAAGGTTATATTTATTCATATAGTAAAAGAAATATTATTCTGTAATTCGATTGGATGTTACTCAAGTCTTGGTAAGCACTTTACACATATTTTATCATTAATATATTTCTCCAGAAAAAGTGAGGTGAGGGTAGACTACAAACAAAATTTATGAAATAAGTGTTGATTAGCCACTCCTAATCTTTTGTTTGAATAATGAATATTACTTTTACGATTGTGTAAAAAGAACTACTCGTCTCGTGGCTAAAGTTGACTACTGGATATTTTGGTAAAATTAGTCCTGGGTACTTGTTTTAAAAAGCATTTTGAACTTGTCTAAAACACATGATTAATTTTCTCAGTTACATTTGTAATCCTTTATTTATATACATTACTAGCTTTTGCCCGCGACTTCGTCCGCGTGGGTTTCGGATAAAAATTTGAATCAGATTTTCCCATAGAACTTTAGCATCCCATTAAGCAAAACATGTATTAATATATTTTCAATAACAATATATTTTTAAACAATGCTTTCTTGATGTACCCCTTAACCTTAAATACATCTTATTTCACAGGGAATACGATTTTCCTTACTAAATTTTGCACCGCATTGCACTCTATTAGACGACGATTTTTTAAAATTCTATACCAATTGTTTTATATTTGTTATAAACAGTTTTTGTACTAACAGCATTTGTAAATGACATTCCAAACAAACGTTTTCACCCCATCTCACCACTTTAGGAGACGATTTTCGAAAAATTACTTCTAATACACCCCTTCACTCTCTAAGGAAGTATGTTTCATTTGCACCCCGAACATATTTTATTTTTGTTTTCTGCATTGATGCTTTGATAAGTGTGATAAGTGTCTTTGGCAAGGTCAAAAGTCGAGCCACATTTCCAATAATTTTTTTTTTTTTTGATTTCTGAATTTAATGCTTTGTTCAAGTGTCCTTAGCGAGACCTAAGGCCGAGCCGCGTTTCCGGAGTTCGGAATCCAAACATATATTTTTTTTATTTTCTGTGTTGATAACATGATGTATAGATGCACTTGCACTCGTTTCACAATGTCTGTGTTGATCCTTTGTTAAAGGCCTTTGGCGTAGCCGAAGACCGAGCCGCATTTCAAAAAAATATTTTTTTCGTTTGGCTGAAAGCCTATTTCCACAAAGTGGGGAGTTCTCTGCGTGTCTATAGGAATTAATAATGAGATTTGCCGCACGAGTAGCCGTAGTACCCTTGTCAAAAATTTTGTTGGAGCCAAATTTTTCAATCGTGTTCTAAATGTGATAAAAATATAAAGTTGGATTGTTTTGAAGTCGTCAAAGGATTGCGGTGGAACGGTGTATACCGAGTGATACCAAAATTAGTATGGACCGACGAACATGATTTTTTCCTAGGAAGTCATAAATATGTCCGCTTTTACGATAATCTGACATGGATATGGAAAAAACATTTTTTTCTTAATTTGTCCATACTTGTGTCAGGTAGAGTTATTCTCAGCTTTCGCAAGACTTACTCTAGTGATTATCTGACTTCGAAAACTAGGAAATATATTACTCAATCGTATTTTACAAAAATCTCATATTTGTTTATGATGTCTCTTTTTCGGCTACCACCACTTAATAAAACTTCGGTAACTATTGTCAGTTCTTACTGCGGCCTCATATTTATTACAAATAGACAGCTTGATTTGCTGGCGTCTGTTTAATCTCTCGCAATTTCACTGTATACGTCTTACTGTCAACTAATTGGATACAGCTAAATTTTCTTTAGTTGGTAGGCAAGTCATCGGCTCCTAATGCTAAGTGGACAAACTTTACCGCAACTGATGTTTGAGCAAACTTTACCGCAACTGATGTTTGAGCAAACTTTACCGCAACTGATGTTTGAGCAAACTTTACCGCAACTGATGTTTGAGCAAACTTTACCGCAACTGATGTTTGAGCAAACTTTACCGCAACTGATGTTTGAGCAAACTTTACCGCAACTGATGTTTGAGCAAACTTTACCGCAACTGATGTTTGAGCAAACTTTACCGCAACTGATGTTTGAGCAAACTTTACCGCAACTGATGTTTGAGCAAACTTTACCGCAACTGATGTTTGAGCAAACTTTACCGCAACTGATGTTTGAGCAAACTTTACCGCAACTGATGTTTGAGCAAACTTTACCGCAACTGATGTTTGAGCAAACTTTACCGCAACTGATGTTTGAGCAAACTTTACCGCAACTGATGTTTGAGCAAACTTTACCGCAACTGATGTTTGAGCAAACCAGACACTATACAGACAGAACTAGCAAGTAGCAAAACACGATTAGGAATAAAATTAAAATAAATTTTAGTTCATAAAATTGTTTAAGATGCAAGTGAATTTTATGTGCAGAGAAATTTAACAAGTTTATATTTTATAGATACGACTTGAGTGTATGTATGTGACTCATTTTATTTGAAATTTAAGATAGCAAAGCTTCTTTACTCGCAAGTTTAGGACATTGTATTAAATTTAACTGTCAAATAAAGTAGGATTTCGAAGGAATTTGATTATAAAATAAATAAAACTAGGTAGCGTTAAACTCTTTGCGTTTGATGATATTAAAATATAAAGCAATATAAGTTTAGTAGTCCATTGGTATATAAATTCAAACCAAAATAATTTATTCTCTTAGCATACGAGACATACGAGTACTAACGAGTAAACTAACCTTTATCTCTCAAAATACTGAACAGCTTTAAACTTTTCAAAATTGATTCGTCATTGTTTCAAACAGAAATTTACTTACAAATGTTTTAAAGTGATAAACTTTAATTTGCTTGATCTAATTGATATTTTTATATCTTATTATGCACTCTAAGTTATAATTATAATTATTAATTATAAATTATAAATATTAATAAAATTTAAAGTTTCCAAAGCGATAGATTCGTAATTAATCATAAAATCTTGGGTAATAATAAACTTTATTGCTTAACTAGTTTTTGCCCACAACTTCACCCGCGCTGACCTTCCAATAAATGACTCAGTGTTGTCTGTAAGAAATCTCTACAAGCGATAACGCTGCCAATTGTAACCTCCTTTTATAAGTTTGTTATTATATTTATAGTGTTGAATAAACAGTATTTGTCTTGTCTTGTCAGTGTACAGCGCCATCTAGTTTTACAACTCTTGAACTAATGAACAGAATGTCTTAGATATCGTGATGTAAAACTTAGGTATCGTCTTTTATATTCTTCGATTTTCCCAGAAATATATACACCCTAAATATATACACCCTTAATATATACACCCTAAATGTATACACCCTAAATATATAAACCCTAAATATATACACCCTAAATATATACCCTCTAAATTACTGCCAGGACATTAATCTTCACAATAGTGAAAACTTCATCCTAATTAGGTTTTTACGTGAATCGAGAGACATATATTTTACTTTATATACTTATACTTTAGTACATTAGGATAAAATAGAATATTATTTATTAATACAGATTATAGAGTTACAAAGTTACTGACAAAAAGGAGTCATGCTCAGCTGGAAGTGAGAAAGATCATCTTCACAGTGCTGTTTTTCAGCCTGTCCCTGGTCTCTTTTATTAACAAGTCAAAAATAAAATAGCATTAAAATGACCAAAATTAAACGACAATTGAGATTGGGTTAAAAATTAATAACATACAAATAGATGAGAATCGATATGATAAAAAAAAGTATTTTTTTTAATAGTATGGAAATATATATATTTCTTGCCAACGTATCCCCATTTTCCTGTTATTTTGTGCAGCAGGACCTTTTATCAAGGATTAATCCCAAACCCTTCAAAACAAAATATATTTAGTAACTCCAGACGCAGATTATATTCTCATAAATCAACCACAAATACCCACCAAGAGAAAATCTCGTGAAAAACGCAATATTTATTTATTAGAGCAGACATTTTCAATAACTTTAAACGCCGTCATCAATACTTTGTTCAAAACTGTCCCTTAATACTGTGCTATAAGACTTAAAAAGTAAATTATGATTTAAATTCCATTTCAAGTATCTATAATGAATATCTGGGGAACATAAATTTAAGTTCTCAAATTACTACAAGTTATGAGTAAACGAATATTAAAAATTTCAAAGTTTTGTTTTTGTCATTAATTTTCTTTTCACTATAAATTTACTTTTATTATACAATTTTATTGCGAATATTGTAGAAATTAATGTGTATCCAATCAACGAAATTGATTTATAAAATCATTATCTGACACCGACAACATCAAGTTGTCAAAATGTATTTTACTTACAATCAGATTACGTATATCCTTATTTACATAATATAGATAAGAAATATACCGTGCGTAATTCGCACATAATTATAATTGGGCTGCTATCTTAAAATATAACCACATACGCCACTGATCAAACTCAACAGCTGTCCAAAATAACATAGACACGCATAATAATATGTGTTACTATAAAGGCATGCCTTGAAATTTATACGGGTAACTAATTTTTTTAAATGTAATTGTATCATCGAATTTTGTAAGTTGTTTGGTATAAGCGATCAGTTATTCATATGGAAGCAGTCTGCTTACCCCCGTAAAGTATGATTTAGAAGAAATATTTCAGAATATTTTTTATAGCAAATTATAAAAAGCAAAGTTAAGTCTGCTAAATGTACAACGTCACAATTTACAGATCCTCAGTTATGATAACACCAAATTAATTATTTATGATTTGGTTAAACAGACAGATGGACAAAAAATAGACACCGAGCATTACAATAAGTGTTTCTTAGTCAAGAACCAATTCGTTTGGAAAATTTGAATAATAATGTGCAATCTGTCAGGCAAAAAAGTAAAATAACTCACTTTACTGGGGCAGATTTTCATTGGCTTTGTAATGAAATTTATTTTACAAAAATGATATAATCAACGTCTCATTGAAAGTTCTCACTGAAACTAACAAGAAGTAGTTCACTTCATTAACGTCAAGACAACGGTTTATCAAGATATCATGGTCCCCCTCTGCAAATCTCTAGAAGAGATCCAGACTCAAAATATCATGGTCCAACTCTGTAAATTTTCTCAAAAAGGCATCCAAACTCAAGGTATCGTGGTCCGATTCTGCAACTCTCTAGAAGCGATCCAGACTCAAGATATCATGGTCCGATTCTGCAACTCTCTAGAAGCGATCCAGACTCAAGATATCGTGGTCCAATTCTGCAACTCTCTAGAAGCGATCCAGACTCAAGATATCATGGTCCAATTCTGCAACTCTCTAGAAGCGATCCAGACTCAAGATATCATGGTCCGATTCTGCAACTCTCTAGAAGCGATCCAGACTCAAGATATCGTGGTCCAATTCTGCAACTCTCTAGAAGCGATCCAGACTCAAGATATCATGGTCCATTTCTGCAACTCTCTAGAAGCGATCCAGAGTCAAGATATCATGGTCCGTTTCTGCAACTCTCTAGAAGCGATCCAGACTCAAGATATCGTGGTCCAATTCTGCAACTCTCTAGAAGCGATCCAGACTCAAGATATCGTGGTCCGATTCTGCAACTCTCTAGAAGAGATCCAGACTCAAAATATCATGGTTCAACTCTGTAAATTTTCTCAAAAAGGGATCCAAACTCAAGGTATCGTGGTCCAATTCTGCAACTCTCTAGAAGCGATCCAGACTCAAGATATCGTGGCCCAATTCTGCAACTCTCTAAAAGCGATCCAGACTCAAGATTTCATGGTCCGATTCTGCAACTCTCTAGAAGAGATCCAGACTCAAAATATCATGGTCCAACTCTGCAATTGTCTAAAAGCGATACAAACTCAAGATATCGTGGTCCAATTCTGCGACTCTCTAGAAACGATCCAGACTCAAGATATCATGGTCCGATTCTGTAACTCTCTAGAAGCGATCCAGACTCAAGATATCATAGGTTATAATGGCGTTAATTAAACTAAAATTAATATAAATTATATACCCCTTCAGATACATATGTCGTGAAGTATTCAGTATATATGAATATAATAACAGTATTCAGAAGGTGTCAGAAGTGTACCTTGTGTAAACTGTGAAATGCCAGTCACAGTCCATACTCGATACACCCGCATTTCAATGACAATTATTACAACTCAACGTGATAGGTGGTGAATATCGTCATACTTCGGGCACAATACATGCTTTTAAGGACATGCAGGTTTCCTTAAGATTTTTCCTTCACCGTTCAGTAAGTGGTAAGTGAGAACAAATATTATGTACATACATTCCGAAAAACTCATTTATTTCATCAACCAGGGATCAAACCTGGGTCTCAAGATTGAGAGGCCAGCGTTCAACCCCGGAGCTACCGCCGCGTTAGACGTTCATGTGAACACAATCATATTTTAAGGCATTGCTTCAAGTTCAAGTCGAAAGTCAATTGCAAAAGTCAGATTAAGGGATAAAAAGCCGTTGTAATTCACAGTTCATACTTAGGAACAGCTGTGACACCCCCTCTGGGATTCGTGTCGTGATGATATATGTATGTGTGCATGTGTGATAAAAAATATTTTGCTTTTAAAACTCTAATGTAGATGGTGCTAGCTGTAAAATAATAATACGGAACCCTTGGCACCCTTGGACGAATTTTCACTATTTTCCTCACAGATGAGGTAAGAATTCGTGAAGATGTTTTATTTTTAGCTCCATCGGAAGGCTTTGCGGGAGGATTCCCGGAGACTGCCGAGTGCAGCGGGGTCAACGACCCCGGCATAACGCTCGATACCGGTGCATTCAGCGCGCGCTTCACCCACACTGGGTACAGTCTACAAAAGAAGTAAATAACCATGATTTGTGCCTTTGAGCCTCACACACGCACTTTTGACTAATTATTGTTTATCTCATCTGTCCCTTGTCAGTGGATTTTATTTTAGTATCAAATTGCTCTGGACCTGGTAACTATATATTTTTTGCAGACCGTACTCCAAGTCATAATCTAAAATTATTAAAAGAATTGCCTTTAGATGCACGATTTATTGGCCTGATAAAGTTGATATTAAATTTTATGTCAAAGTAAATTTAAAAGATGGCGTGAAATGAATCTGATATCGACTTCAAACAAACTAACTAATAAACATTATTAGGAAAACGGGGCTCAGCGGGTTTAGTTTTCATATTTTTTCGAATTTTCGGCAGAGATATATCTGTCATGGCCGCCGAAATATCGGACAAATATAAAAACTTAACACAGTCACGCAACGATTTCGGGATCAACCGCCATAGTAACAATTATTTACACAAAATGTACCTTCTCTAAACTATTTAATCCCCCATATGTTTAACGGATACCTTCTAAAGTATCTAATAAATAGTGTTATTACATAACTAACTATACACACGTAGTTCGTCTAAAATGGCGGCAGTTCCAGACGACGACGTCCATTTCTAAAGAAAACTTGTATCTCAGATGGAAGTTATTCGTTTTCCTAAAAATTATGAAGGAAACTTTAGCTTTTAAAAATACCACATTTACTAAAGTAACAATTTTTCTGCAATAAATTCAATTTACTTGAACCATGTTTTAAAATGCAATTTAACTAATTAAAATTTAAAAAACATTACAAACATAACTTTAGTATCACCAAATTAAATTTAGATTGAGCATGGGATATTTAAATACAAAAGCGTTCATGGATCATGTAGTATTTGAAATAACATAAAAAAAATGATTTTTCTTGTTCTCGTACAGGTTTATAAGGTTTTCTGGGTTCCAGATTTCGTTTTGCATCCACAATGCCAAGACAGACACGAATTGGGACTTCTTGCCAAATAGTCTTTTAAAACGTCCCATAACTTCATTTTGTTTGTTTCCATATTTTTACAAATTTAGTCCCTTCTACAAGTTGCCTGATGCTAAAAGCACTAGATGTAAGAGCGATAAAGTATATAAACTTTAGTAACAGAGTGTACGAAGAACAACGAATGGATACTCTGGTTATCTGTAATCTTGCAACAGTCGGGATATTTTTACGAACATGTTTTTCTAAGATAATGTAATGAGAGGAGATGTCATACGACTTGATACAGCAAAATGGTTTAGAAACTTGTTTTTTGTAGCTAATTCAAGATAGACATGTATTTTTAAGGTTTAAAGTTTTTTTTTCAACAAACGATAACACAACTTCTTGTACTTTGTTGTTTTCACGTCTTCTAGTTTGACATAATACAATACAATAACATCACTCTTTCTATGTTTATGAGTTATGATCTATGACGCTCCTGCTGTTTCTATATTTTTAAACAATAGTTAAATCAATATTGTTGAAACAAATATTGTTTATCGAGGGTTAAATCGAAACGTCAAGTATGTTTTACAAGAAATTATACATAGGTATAATTATAAATAAGAAAAAAATAGTATGATTACTAACTACTAATTGCACTTTACTAACTATTAACAATTGCGAAACGCATATCCAATTTTATTTTAAAACCTAAAATAAAGAATAAATATATATATATAATTTTAATTCCTGTAAACCAATGCAAACTTTGCGATGACAGTTTATTATGTCGCAGGTAAATTGTCAGAGCCGTGAAATTGCAATTTCACTAGTTTTTTTATAATCTAACCTAGTGAAATTATAATTCTAAGGCTTAGCTAGAGGGCTTTTAAAAACTTTGTCTAAATTTAACATTCATAGAGTACCTTCCGACACACCCCATGTTCCAATTGAATGTTTTCCTCCAATAAAACAATACATCGTCTTCAAAGACAACACTGAGCTCATTACCATCTAGCGCGGTCTGACCCACTGACCTGAGCTTGTGTGTGAGTGGGACAGAAACACTCGACTGGGACTGATAGAAAGAGATGGGGATGACAGGTGGTCCAGGCATGTCGCTGAATTATGTATGCTATGGAAATGTGGACTTTTACCTGTTGAAGTTTCTCCTTAATTTAGTTTTTTGTTTTGTCTAATGTGAAAAGGTTTTCTATCACAATGGGAATAACTAACAAAAAATTTGTCAGTGTAAACATTTCAAGTTACTTGATTCTTAATTCTTTATTGTGGACAAATCAATTTATTACATTATGGGCATCTTAAATGTATGATGTATGTTCGCGCCACTTCTTGTGGCTCTCATACTGCGGGGTAGTTGTGAATTAATATTTTCAACTGTCATTTTCGCTGCATCTCCACCCGCTTAGTTTTGGACGCAAATCAAGCAGTCGTCAATCAGAAGCCTTTCACGCCGGAGGTCTACGCTGATTGTCATTCGACTAGGTCCTACCTCGACCCTACCGCCCGCCATTTTGAGATCGCACCCGCTGTGCGCCTCATTTTCATCTATTACTATTACGAAGAAGATTAGCCGAGAAGAGCGCAACCAGGCACGAAGAGGAAGAAGAAAACCATCTTGGAGAACACCAGAGACTTGGTGGCTCAGGCGAAGCGTGGTTTGTGGTGCATGCAGCTCCTTCCCAAGGTCAGATCTTTCATCTTCGTAATTATTTCTCTTCACTTCCCGCTATTTTTAAAACCTATGGTGATACAAAGCACTGCCGTCATATCGCGTGCTCATTTTTTGGCCATTCGAGCCGGATCTAGATCCATTTTAGGCCCTTTGATCTGCGATCTATAACCATTTTTTGGTATTTCCAACCGCTATCTTCATGTTCTTTGTCTAAAGAACACGTGAATTCCGCTCTAATTTTCACTCTGCCCGCAGTATTACCCCGCATTCCCGCTCTTATTTGCATTATCTATGCATTAAAACCCCGCATTCGTCAAAATATTAGTGATTCCATTTCCTATATACTGGAAATTATAAATTATCTACAGTGAAATACGCCATTCTGTTAATTTATCCGCTGCGATTATACCATTTGATCATTTCACAGAAAATATTATCTGCCTACCTGCTAATTCTTAATATTATCGAGAGGTACTCGTACACAGGTTCGTCCGCCGCCCGTGTTATCTCTAACTCATTAGCATTATTCTATGTTGTAGTCAGTATAAAACTTTCAATAGTTCTGGTACTTGCCTAACTTTGTACTATATAACATGCCAAATTCCGCAGAAGCTGCAAAATTAAAGATGTCGTATAGTTTAAAGAAGCTTAAAAATAAAAGGCAAGAATTGTTTAATCGCCTTCAGAGAGTTTATGACTTTTCTAAAACCGCTTTAGAGGATGTTTCTTCGGCAGAATTGTTTATGGCCAATGTCGAAACTTTGGATACTGTACGCTCAGAAATTCATGTAATCATAGATGAAATTAATGACACAGAGGTATTGATAAATCCTAATTTTGAACCAAATTATCAAAGTTGGTCAGCTTTTGAGGATCTTTACTCCCATTGCAAATACATCAACCGGAAGTTATCACATTCTTCGAAATCGGCTGACTCTAAAGTTAAAGCTCCACGTGACATGGAATGTCCCAAAAAACCTACTATCAAGCTTCCAAAACTGGAACTCGTTGGTTTTTCTGGTGAAGCTACTATGTGGCCAACATTCTATGAAACATTTAAAACCACGATTCACGATAATCCGGACTTGACCGACAACGAACGAGTACAATACCTGATGGGTAAACTTTCTGGCCGGGCACTTTCGATTTGTTCTGGAATCACACCGAACGCAACTAACTACGACATAATCTGGAAAACACTCGTTTCTACTTTTCAAGACTCGCGTAGTTTAGCCACTACTTATTTGGATCAAATGTTTGAATTTCGCCCTTTAACTACCGCTAGTTCAAAAAACTTGGACTTGTTTTTAGACAAGTTCTGTTCCGCTGTTTCGTGTTTAAAATCGCTGAATATTAAAGATCTTTCGGATTTTATCCTTATGTATTTGGCCCTTAAAAAACTTGATGTTGAAACCGCTCGTTCATTTGAAATGTTTAAACGTGGTTCCGATTTACCCCATTATGATGAATTAATATCATTTTTACGGGAACAAACTAAGATACTGAACCGCACTGCACCCGCAATTACCGCTCCCGCTCCGAACCGCTCCGTTAATAATAATAACAACAAAACCGGGTACAGTACCAAGTCAACCCATGCTTTTGTCTCCGCTTCGACCAATAATAATTGTTGTCCGCTATGTAAACAATTAAAACACTATAATTTATATAAGTGTCCCGAATTTGTGAAACTAGATATCGAGAAAAGATTTCAGTTCATCAAATCTAATAACGGTTGCACCAATTGTTTAAGTATTACGCATAACAATTCCGCTTGTAAATCGTCTTATAATTGCCGCCATTGTAATTGTAAACACCATTCGATGTTGTGCCGCAAACAAAATGTGATGAATACTCACACCGCGCTTGGTCAAAATATTACCGTGTCTCCACGCACACATACGCAATCTTCGAGGTTGGTGGATCCTGCCGTATCGGCGACTAACACAGAACATATGACTAATGATTCTCAATCCGTACCAACTGCGAGTAATAATATTTCTTTATGTAACTTACAGCCTAACTCGCAGCGTAATGAAACATGCCTTTTAGGTACAATTCAAGTGATCGTGAAAGATTCTAACGGTATGTCTGTCCGTCTACGTGCGCTCTGCGACCCTGCGTCACAATCCAGTTTTTCGACGCTTTCCTGTTGTGAGAAGCTTAACTTAAAATATGAGAAAATTCCCCGCGCTTTTGTTAAGGGCATCGGCTCTTCATCAAACCCAATTAAGGGTGCGACAAACCTTAAATTGTTTTCACGATTTGATGATTCGGTTTCAATTTCGCTTGACACTTATGTAATCGACCGTATTACCGACAACTTACCATCGGTGCAGGTGGATTTGTCTACGCTTTCGTATTTAAAAGATATCACACTTGCTGATGAAACATTTTACTTACCGGGTGAGATTGATATTCTTATCGGTGCATCTTTATTCGCGGATATCTTGTTATCAGGCCGCGTCTCTGGTCCCCCGGGTACGCCGACGGGATTTCAGACCATCTTCGGTTTTACGCTAATTGGTAATACGCCTGTTTACCAAAATACCGCATGTTCAATTTCGTTATGCTCTTATATGGAGATTGAACCGCCAATAGATTTTATTTTACAAAAATTTTGGCAATTAGAAGAGGTGCATTGTGAACCTGCTTCTAGTCCCGCAAATGATGAATGTGAAAAATTATTTATTAACAATGTGTCACGTGACCCGCTGGTCGCTATTCGGTTTCTTTACCGTTCGCACGGAATCCTAACATACTAGGAAACTCGTACCATCACGCAAAAAAGTGTTTTATGTCTCTTGAGCGTAGGTTTGTTTCTAACGCAGATTTACGTTCCGAGTATAACAATATAATAAATGAATACCTAACTAAAGGTTACATATCCCCGCTTCATAATGATGACCAATTATCTCTTGGTTATTATATTCCGCATCATCCCGTAGTGCGTGTTGATAAATCAACGACAAAGGTGCGTATTTGTATGAATGCCAGTACTAAGACTGACTCCGCTGATGGTACTCGTGTCTCATTAAATGACACGCTGCACACAGGTGCTAATTTGCAAAACGATTTGTTTTTAATTTTACTTGACTTCCGCTTGTATGAAATCGCTTTTACCTCGGATATCAAACAAATGTTCTTACAAGTTTTGGTTAACGCCGATGATCGCAAATTTCAAAAGTTTTTATACCGCTTTGACACGTGTTCACCGCTTATCGCTTATCAGTTAATATCATTTGCAGACGCAAGTGAACGTGGATACGGATGTGTCGTATATATTAGAGTACAAGATGACTCAGACACTTGCACTAGCATTCGGCTGGTAAGCGCAAAGTCAAAAGTCTGTCCGCTCAAGACCGTCAGTGTCGCCCGCCTTGAGCTTTGTGCCTCGTTACTCATGTCGAAATTAACTCGTCGTGTAGTTGACGCTTATAAAATACGTCACAATATTGAACGTATTTACTGTTTTACCGATTCTATGGTAACTTTACACTGGATACATTCCTCACCGCACAGGTTTAAAACCTTTGTCGCGACGCGTATAACAAAAATAATATCCGCTATTCCCGCTGAATGTTTTTACCATACAGCTGGTTCTCAAAACCCGAGCGACTGTCTTTCCCGTGGTCTCACTCCCACGCAGTTGATGAGTCACCCGCTCTGGTTCACTGGACCTGCTTGGCTTTATCTGGACGCTAAAGAGTGGCCAATCAAAACAATAGAATCAGCTTCTATTGAAGAAAACTTGCCGGAATCAAAAACAATTTCTCTTCCCGCTTTTAGTAATGAAGAACCGCATCCTCTTCTTTCTCTTTCGGAAAGAATTTCGTCATGGCTTGTGCTTTTACACACAATCATTTACATATACCGATTTTTACGTATTTTACCGCGCTCTAATATTTTTACCGCTACCGATATGGATTTCGCTGAAGTTGCATTGATTAAAGCTCTTCAAGCATTTTATTTTCTTGATGAAATAAAAAGATTAAAGTCAAATAAACTTTGTTCTCCCGCTTTAAATCGACTATCGCCATTTTTAGATAAAAATGGATTGTTACGCGTTGGTGGTCGACTTCGCAACACAGACATGACGTTCGATCAACAACACCCTGTGTTGTTACCTCGTAAAAATCATATTGTCGAATTGATTATCATTCATTATCATCGCAAAAATTGTCACACTGGACCAGTGGCTTTAATGTCAATAATCCGCCAAAAATTTTGGATACTTTCCTGTCGAAATATTGTTCGTCGCGTAATACATAGCTGCAATTATTGTTTTAAGGCGAAGCCGAGACAAACCTTCCCTTTCATGGCAGATTTACCATCATGCCGCGTTAATGAGGCTAAAGCTTTTGTCCACTGCGCTGTGGATTATTGTGGTCCTATCAGTATCACTCCGTATCGAAAACGTGGAGTCCGTCCCGTCAAATGTTACCTCTGCATATTTGTATGCCTGGTGACTCGTGCAGTTCACGTTGAATTGGCAACTGATCTTAGCACGAACACTTTTCTTTCCGCGTTCAAACGTTTTTTATCTAGACGTGGAGCAGTGTCTTTCGTATATTCAGATAATGCTACGAACTTTGTAGGCGCTAGAAATGCCCTCTCAGAAATTTACAATTTGACAAACTCCGAAGAATTTAAAACGTCTTTCGCGAATGAACTTGCCGATCATAGAATACAATGGAAATTTAATATTCCACGTAGCCCACATTTTGGGGGACATTATGAGATATATGTCAAAGGATTTAAGACGCATTTACATAGAGTAGTAGGTACTCAACTGTTGACCTACGAAGAATTATTAACTGTAGTTACGCAAATAGAATGTGTCATAAATTCTCGTCCGCTTACGCTGCTGAGTGAAGATCCATCTGAACTTAGCGCGTTAACTCCTGCACATTTTCTGATGTCAACTCCTTTAAAAGAATTACCCGCTTGTAAGGTGGCTGATGAGCCAGTTAATTTATTACGTCGCTACGCGTTGCTTGATCAAATGGTAGAATCGTTCGCAAGGCGATGGAAGAATGATTATCTCCATCTTCTCCAGTCTAGAGGAAAATGGAATACACCTTCCAACCCAATCAAAATTGGATCTGTTGTCGTTGTAGTTACCGATAACACTCCACCGCTTCAATGGCCGCTCGGTGTTATTGTAGCTGTATACCCTGGCAAAGATAATGTCATTAGGGTAGCTTCTGTCAAAACGACGACAGGTGTTTACAAACGACCTGTCGTGCGTCTTTGCCCTCTCCCATCTCAATAACTCCTTTCTTTGCCCCCGCTTCAAAATTTCGTTATTCTCTGTCTTATTTTTACTTTTCTATTCTTATTTTAAAACCAATGGTTTTAACGCCGGGGGCAAATGTTCGCGCCACTTCTTGTGGCTCTCATACTGCGGGGTAGTTGTGAATTAATATTTTCAACTGTCATTTTCGCTGCATCTCCACCCGCTTAGTTTTGGACGCAAATCAAGCAGTCGTCAATCAGAAGCCTTTCACGCCGGAGGTCTACGCTGATTGTCATTCGACTAGGTCCTACCTCGACCCTACCGCCCGCCATTTTGAGATCGCACCCGCTGTGCGCCTCATTTTCATCTATTACTATTACGAAGAAGATTAGCCGAGAAGAGCGCAACCAGGCACGAAGAGGAAGAAGAAAACCATCTTGGAGAACACCAGAGACTTGGTGGCTCAGGCGAAGCGTGGTTTGTGGTGCATGCAGCTCCTTCCCAAGGTCAGATCTTTCATCTTCGTAATTATTTCTCTTCACTTCCCGCTATTTTTAAAACCTATGGTGATACAAAGCACTGCCGTCATATCGCGTGCTCAATGTACATAGGCGAGCTTATCTCAAAACTGAGATTTCTTCCAGCAAACCAAACTTGAAAGTGAATATTTGTTTTAGAAATTTGAGTACACATATGTGCACTAAATTAACTACCTAATAAAATTAATAATATGTCAATTAAGTACTGCTAAATCTAACCTACCAAACTTAGTAATAATCACAAAAAAAAATCGTGCTTTTAAAATTTAAATTTGGTACATCCTAGGATTTAAATTGTTAAAAGATAGTTTTAGGAATAAAACAAAGTATGAAGATTAGAATTATTATAAATAGATGCGACGACGAGCAAAGTGAGGAGGGGCGTGTCAGGTTGCTTGTGATCATAAAATCGCAGACCCAAGCAAAACGGAGCGGAGCAAGGCGACCCCTGTTGTTATTAAACCTAACATTTACACGTTTTTGTCTCATTTTTGCTACGGCGTAGCAGTAGCTACGACTGTAAACATTTTCCGCTTTCTTAACGCGCTACGCTTAGTATGGACGTAGTAACTACCATAATAATATGTGGTATGGCGGCATGTAGGATTCATAGGTGTATGGTTCGATCGTTATTACCTTCTACATATAAACAAATGTTGTTATTGGTTAGCTCAATCTGATATGATTTTGCTAGGTGAAAAGGTACGTGTAAATTTTTTCATACCATCTCATGATTTATAAAATGTCACAATAGATGTCTATTCCACAAAAGTATCTGGAATATTTATTTACTTTTCAAATCTTTTTATAAATATTGCTGTGGGGAAATGGGAAATGGGTCGGAAATCAAAATGGCCACTGACTGCCACTGCCGGGAAAGTAGATGGGGGACGTTGGGGCAACGACTTCTTAAAATATCAAACCTACAATCCTTCGGTCAGTGTTAACCTACTTTTTTAACAAATGATTTCTTATTTTTATCAAATTGTCATAAAAATACTTTCAAGTTCGTGTATGTTATAATTTAACCCCTTAAATATTTGATGCTATTATACAGATCGGGATCGCTCACGACGTTTTATTCTTATTTTTGGATATTTAAACGTTTCAAGCATTGGGTATTTTATATACTTATATTTGAAAACCGATACATAACGTCAATTTCAAGTATTGGTATGATGAAAGCCTCTTTGACTTTGAACAATTTTTATGGACTCAAAACCAAAAGTTAAAAAGAGAATCAGCCGAATTCTAGTTGATACTAGGATTGAACTAGTTAATGATTTTTTGCTTTAATAAATCTTTATTTAATAACTATTTATATACTAAGATGAAACAACGTGTTAAAACATTATAAAACTTACAATTTGAACAAAAGATATGCTTACATAAAAACGAGTTTCGTTAAAAGTATTTATAAACTTTAGAAAGTGAAATGTTTAAAAGAAAATCTGAAAAGAAGAATTTCTTTTAAGTGGTTGTTGTAATCATCTTTGTACTTCGCTAATAATAAAGTTTATTGTAAAGTTTCCGACAAAAAGAAAACATTCAAATAATAAAATATCATTTTGTTTATCAAAACAGCAATTACTCGTATTTTCTTCAAAGTGTGTCCTAAACCAGCACTTAAGAGCGGTTTTGCAGCCGGATTGTGAAAAACCCGCTTTTTCTAAATTAATCAAAACAGAACACTTCAATTCAAAACTCACTCAATAGTTATTCAACAAAACCTTATTACCAAAAACTTATTGTGTATGTTGCTATCGCAAAGTTTCCATTGGTTTTTGTAAATTACAATTTCATATTTTTTTGTAATGAAAAATTTCAAAACTTTTTTTGATACAAGAAAGATAGTTCAATCATGAAGTGCGAAGAGCGTGACACGATGTTTTTGCGATTAAACAGTATGTCACGCTCCTTGCACCTGTGAGTCAACTAGGTCGCGTCGCGCTTGATTAAACACTGTGCTACGGGGCCTGAAAATGTTTCTTCCATAGCACCAATAAGGTACCAGAATATTGTAAAAAGCTCTGTGTAATATTTGTGTGAAATATTCTTTTTTTTTTTCATGGACACCTTGTAGTAAACATCGGGAGGTTAAATTTAAATTATCTATTTGAACGTGCATTCACATTTACTCATGAACATTTTAAAATTAAATACGAGAAATACAAAGATAGGAATATTTGACTTGAATATCTGAATATCCGTTTTTAAGTGTAGGCTCTGTGACTTGCACTTGATACCCATATTTCAAGTGTAGGCTCTGTGACTTGCACTTGATACCCATAATTCACCGATGATTATTACTTCCCAGTATAGGTGGTGAGTCATATCCGTGCTTCGGGCACAAATATGGCGCCTTCTAAAGCATGTAGACCTGACACAAACGTGCCCTTACGGAGATTTGAACCCTAGACTTCTAGATTAAGGCGCTTGATCCTTCAAATACAGCCAGATGTGTACTTTCTAAAGCCTACTCCTCGTTTACGGCTAAACCAAATGGCTTGAAAAAAATATATATGAAATATTAACTCTTTAAAAATGTTTGCAACAAATTTTGGTTTCGTACGATCAAAACTTCTATATTAAAAAAAATAACAACTGTATGATGTTTTTTTGGCTTAAATTCTCTACTCCTCCTAATCTGCTATGACGTTTGGAAATATTTACACGCCAAAAAATTAAGAATCTGTTGAACTTTAAATGCAACATATCTCAAGTATATCCAGTAACTTTTTCTATTAAAAATATCAAAATATGTAAGATTTCAAGGTCAAAGGCTAAGAGGTGCTCTGCGCGGGCGCAGGCATCAGTCATGCAGTGGCGTTCAGACGGGGAGGCTGTGTCACTCGTTGCCACGTACCGCACCCTGGCGTCTGATGACATGTTTGCGAAAATATTTATAAGGATTTTTATTTGTGTGCGTTCAGAGAGTACTTTCGGCAATGGACTTAGTTATTTAGAGGATAAATTGTGCTGTGACGTTCGCGCGTGGACGCTATAATAAACTAGAAGTTTGACGAGTTAGCAAGGAACTTTTTTTAGAAAAATTATAATATAGTAGCTCATGGGTAGAACGCAGGCCTCTCAATTTTGAGATCCAGGTTCAAGCCTCGGTTGGGCATGCACCAAGGAGTTTTTCGGAATTTTTGTGCATAGTATTTACTAATACTTACTACTTGCTGAATGTTTTGTGCCCGAAGTCACCACCAACCACGTTGGGACATACTTATCGTCGGTGAAACGCGGGTGTACCGAGTGCGGAGACACTCGAAACACCTCCAAAGCCCCCTCGGGGATTCCTATCATGACAATGTATAGGTATAATTATTATTATAAACAGCTATAAGCAACAATTCACGCAAAAAACGTTGCTCAAAATTATGTTTTTACTTCTATCCAGCTAAATAAACTACCCAAGTATCAAGGCTCGGACTATGTATATGGTTTAGCTCCGCTTCCGACCTATTTTTTTGGACCGGAGCACTATTTGAAATACTTGTTTTAGTTCATTTCAGAAAAATATGTCCCAGGCAGGCATATCAAAACCGTGGTATTTATACCTGTAATATTATGTAGAGATAGTTGAATAACTAGAATTGTAGGTATAATACATATAGTTGATATATTATTTCAGGGGCATCTAAAAAGAGACCACCAGAAACAGAAGGCAAAGAAAATAATCCGACAAAATCTGCAAAAAAGACCAAGACCTGACAATATATTAATTCAAAATAATCTGTGCATGTAACCTGTAATGTCATTCCATCCATCCATCAGCCTCGTTCGTCCACTGCTGGACATAAGCCGTTTCAGGACTTTGTCATTCCCGGTGGTTATCCTGGAAGAATTGTCCATACTCACACACGCTGGGCAGGGGGTTGATGAGCGCGGTGCCGGAACCCTCGCACCAGTGACGCCGCTGCCCGTTACCAGTCTGTTCCATATAAGGCCCGGCTATAAGGGATGGATATACCGCCATCCATCGGTCCTAGGCATGGTGGGTCTCCTGGTTTTTTGCCTGTGAGCTGTCCTCTTACTCTCCTCAGAATTACTTCGAGGGGGTCTCCAAATAAGATGGTGGTACCTCCACAGTCGAGTCCAGCATCAGCTCTACCACCTATCAAATATCATTGTCATTGAAATTATGTAATGTCATTGAAATTTTGTAAATATTTAGAGTGCCAACAAACGAACATCACTTTCAAAACGGTAGCCGTACACATGATTATGTCGAACCATGTTGGCGATAGCCATCGATTACCATCGAACAATGGTAGTGAGCGTCAGCTATTGGTTGCATTCGACGCGCTGACGCTGCCAAACAGCGCCGACTGTACTCGATTGATGGTATTGTCAGCGTTGTATGGTCGACTGCAACCGACGGCTGACGCTAACGTCATTCGGTGGCAATTTATGGTATAGAATAGTAGACTGTCAGAATACATTCGGGAACACTATGTCATCGAGTAACAAGATGTGACCAACTCGTAGTGATGTAGAAAAAAAACTACATCAAAATAAACCGGGTTGGCTAGGCGCAACCTAGAGCGTTTTATACAGTCAGCAAAAACAACGCAAATTTTCTGGCAAAAATTACGTCAATAAGTAGCAAGTACTATGTTCGGTATAGCGTATCACAAGGTGCTTAAAAATAAGGTTTGCATGTCCTATGTTGGTACTAATATCAGCCTGATTTTATCGAATATCTTTTTATATGAAAAAAAGCTTTCTTTAGCACCTTTTATACGCTCTATCGATGATATATACTTGATGATGTGATTTTTTTTAATCAATAAAATTGTGCTGCTTTTGCTGACTTTACAAAATTTTTCAGGTTGCGTCGAGCCAACTCTGTTTATTTTGATGTAGTTTTTTTTCTACACCACTACGAATTGGTCACATCTTGTTATTTAATGACATAGGGTTACCAACTGTCACCCGACAGCCTAGTACGTAAAAAAATATATTCCGTATTAAAACATATTCAGCGTTATTTGTTATGTTTCTTAGAGAAAAGCATCGTCTGGATCACCACAATCTCTAAGCTCATTCATTGCTTCAGAAATTGCAAAGACAATGATCCAACAATGTCTGCACAAAAGACTATCGAAGAGTCGATTCCGGTAGGTTTGAGAATTTACCAATCTTTTTTTATAACGTGGTAATATCCTTGAATTTAGGTAAATATTTAGGAATTAATATTATGTTTTATATTTGTTTGTGAAACTTGAGTATTTTTCTTTAATGGGTTTGCATTATTTTATAATTTATAGTGGGTTAAAAAATATACTATGTACTTAGGTAAATTCAAACTTATTTATTATGTTTTTCAGAGAAAAATATCTTTTGGACCACCACCATCTCCAGCCTCATTCATTGCATTACAAATGAACGGCAAAGACAATGATCCGACAGCCTCTGAACAAAAGACGATTAAAGACTCGATTCTGGTAGATTCATTTTAATTTACAGCAAATGTATTACAAAATATAAAACAAGAAAATGAAAACCACAGTACAGAACAATAAAATGAAAAACAAAGTGCACAACAAAAAATTTAACTTATCTCAAGTGAAGAACAAATAAAAAGCAGAAGACTCATGATCAAGAAAATATATACATATATTTATTAAATTGAGGATTTACCTGCAGATCAGAGCTTACAAGTGTTAGCGAGGTGAAACTGTGGTACAGATTACGTAACATAATTAAAATTTACAGATTAAAAAAATATGTGTTTTGTTTATTTTACGTGCGAATACAATCTTCATAAAAATAAAATCTAAAAGTTGCATCAACATCATTGAAACCGTTTCTGAGTACCCAAATATATTACATACTATCGGTTTTATTATGAGACCCGCAAATAACCGATACATACCACTCAAGTCTCTAAAAGCACCGAAATAAACAAAAATTGTAACAAAATTATATTTTATCAATATATATATTTTTTCGTCATTATCGTTCAAAAATCATTCAAATATAAAAACAGACACTTTTTATGAAAAATTGTTTGACTGCAACCGACGACGGCTGACGCTACCATCATTAGACGGTTACCTCCGACATTAGTTACCTCAATCCTCTGGCACAGTATAATACTGTGTCTCTGGCCTACCATGAGTTTGGCACTCGATGCACGTTAGCGACAGCGTAAAACATTTGTATGAGTTTAGCGGTTCTAGCGGTATACGAGAGGAACCAGAATTTCCAATACATTATATTTTACGCAGTCGCTAACGTATATCGAGTGCCAAACTCATGGTGGGCCTACTGTTGACGGTTACCAACTGCAAAGTGACGCTCGTCTGTTACCGCTCAAGCCCAAGATTTATAAAGGTCTGACCCCAATATCAACTTGGTCACTTTCGGGTATCCTCACATAACCGATTTTGTTGTATATGTTTTATATATTTTCGCGATTTCAGTACTATCACCACTAGTTCGCGATTACTATAATCACTAGTTTGTTTTCAAAACTACCAAAATATCACCGTGTAGTAGTAGGAACAGAATAGTCACATCTCTCTGTTACAGCACCACAGCCTATTGAGCTTCAAAAGTTATACGAGTATAATCGTAGTTATAGGTTTACGCATAAAACAATGCTACATAAATTTATTTCTACCTCGCTACGAGGTGTGAATCATTTCGACGCTAGCGATCTTTGTAGAGGGGCGCGGGGCGTCTGCGCAGAGGCATGCGGGGAGCAGCGCCTGTAACTCCCCGGAGGTGAGGCCCATTGCTCAAGGCCGTTGGCGTGGGTAATCACCTTAATGGTCAACGCGTTCAAACCACTAGACCACAGAGGCAGTCTAAGATTAAGAATATTTTTTGTTTGGAATCTCACCTATTTTGTGATCTATGTACCATTAGTTGTTTAATTCTATGTGGTATATCCACGTCACATCAAGTTTGGAGAAGGCATTCGAAGCAGCCCCGATAAGAGGGTAAGTGTGCCAGGAGCCGGGCATCGTGCGGGGTGAATGTGCCAATAGTGGGACACCGTGGATCGGGGGTAGACCAACGCGATTATTACCACACTGTTGACTCAGCAAATGTTATTTGAACACCCAGTGATTTTGGAAATGATGTTTTCTATTATTGATGGTTGACTGAACAATTTTTTGGTAAGTTGAAGCTATTACCTTTTACTTTTTGATACAAGAAACCCTATTACTTTTCATGTCCATCTAGCACAGTTTAAAATATCGGAATAGAATTGAAAATAAATAGTTTATTTGCAATGAATGTGGTTAATAGATGTTACAACATTACTTAAAACTAATCAAGTAACCATTTATGTACAGCACATTTAACCAGTTAAGGGATGCAAAAATTTAGCAATAACATTTGTTTTATGTAATTATAATTTTATGTTTTATGTATTAATACCAAAATCAATCAATATTTCAATTCTTATTATTTCACATGATTTTAATTATATAAATTCTTTACAGTGTAAAAGCTCTTATTTACTTACCAATTAAATAAATATTTTTATTTTTATTAAAGCCTTTTTTTATTTAATGTTTTTATTCTAAAAAATATGTTTAACACCGCTTTGATATTTATCAATAATATTGAGATTTCGTTAAGTTTTTTTAATTCCCCTTAGCGCCTTTATTTTTATTATAATAAATATTCTTCATTCATATCCGTGCTGTTGTAAGATGACATGACAAGTCAGTAAAAATGTTAGAAAAAAAACACAGCATGGGCTCAACACGAGAGCTGCTGCTAAAGGTGTATATGAAACTGTAAAAGTGAATAACTATTTTGGCGGCAGAATGTTTAAGCGCAAAACTCTAATGTTATATAATGAAATGCCTACTCATATAAGATCTGAACAAAACAAAAATAAATTCGCGAAGTTATAGAAAACTTACCATTAACAAAACATGAAAACATTAACGTATAAGAGAAATAACATTTTTAATAGAGCCATTTTTGGATGACGCTGTGAAGATGCACCTGCCACGAGAGAAACATTGTGATAATAAGCAAGTGAAAATGTAAATACTTATAGAATATCCAAACAGGTTCAAATAATAAGTCACAAAAAGGCAACGATATTTTGTCAGTGCAAGAAATATGTATTTGCCCAACAAGGTTAAAAAAACACTGTAAAACATGCATATTATAAAATCAAGGTATTAACGTAATTTATTCAAAAATTCATGTAGTTTTGTATCATACTTTTTGAACTCATTTTATTCACTTAAATGTCAAAGTTGTCCTTCAGAAAAATACTACAATAAATATTTACTTTTCTCCTTTCAAAAACCACAAGGGAATTTCAATTTGACGTTTTCTTTATAACAAAATCCTATCTATTATTGGATAACGCCCACTGGATTTGGCAATATCTTTGTATGCTATTTTTATCCACCTTTAGGAGATAATCGTATTTAAAAGCGGTCACTCACACCTTTTTTTATAAACTTATACTTTTTTAATTATTTAAGTTCTTTATTAATCCTAATGAATGAAGTCAGTTTCCACCAATCATTAAAATAGATGACCCTTGTGAAATAAAACAGCTGTACCCATTGTGTTAGACAATATATCCCGAGTACATAAACGTGTAGTAATTCGGAGAGTCCATTACAGTAACGTAATTGGTGTAACAGTCGCCGAGGTCGTTGAGCCAAGTGCTGGGTTTACGATATATCCTGTTACATTACGTTGCTAGAATGGGGAGGAATTCGCGACCGATTTTGTGATTGTCGTTGCAAAGAGTTTTGTGATTGTTTTAGAGATCCTTCGATAAAATACAACTCTTTAGTGTAGACTAGGATTTGTAGAGTCACTGTGCCATATGTACACTGCGTGTAAGTAGAGAAATATTTACTGAAACTACATTCTCTATTCAATATATTGCACTTACTCTTCCTTGACTTTTTTTTCGATTTTATAAAAGTTACCTGAGATACAGACACTGATTACTGCAAATACGCCCGGCGTATACCTGACAGTTAGAGATCCTTCGATAAAATACAACTCTTTAGTGTAGACTAGGATTTGTAGAGTCACTGTGCCATATGTACACTGCGTGTAAGTAGAGAAATATTTACTGAAACTACATTCTCTATTCAATATATTGCACTTACTCTTCCTTGACTTTTTTTTCGATTTTATAAAAGTTACCTGAGATACAGACACTGATTACTGCAAATACGCCCGGCGTATACCTGACAGTTAGACCAAGCCCCAAATAAGCTTAGATAATATTACTAAGAAATTACCTGACAAATCCTTTCACTTCTAGTGGTGGAAATTTTCAACCCTTTGAACGAAACTCAGCGTTTATGTATTGTACGAAATTGTATTATTGTATTGTTGTAAAGCAGATGCTTAAGTACAGTCAAAACTAAAAAAATGTTTAGCTTCTGTTTCTTACAATTAAGGACTATTTTACACTGAAGAAAATTTAGTTTTGATAGCACTTAAACTGAAATAAAAGCCTCCAGAATCTTTTTCAGTGTGTACATATTATATATATTATAAATGTACACAAATAAGACAAGGTAATAAGTAATCAATCAAGATATACTTCGGGGCCTGCTGAGCCCGGTGAAATTATAAAGCCCGAAATATATCTTGATTTATTTAGTTTATTTATACGTATTACTGTGTCTTATTTGTATACATTTAATGTATTAAATCTTTTAATTTAAGCTATCAAAGTCAATATAAATTTATTTAAAATGTTAATTTATTGGTTAATTGTAATTAAAAAAAAAATGTTGTCTACTAATGTCTTTTTCCATCATCACATTTATATCGTGGAGACATTCATCTTGAAGGAGAAACGTCTCAGCGATCTGAGACACAAGTAGATACGAGCACAAGCTTATGAAAGAAATAATATTGCGATTATTATCGTGATAAAACGAAAATGATAATCCAGCGCTTTCATCAGTTGGCAAACCGTTTTTATCGTATTTTATTTGTCATATAACGTTATAGAAGAATCTTGAATCAGTTTGATGGGTGACTTGCTATATCAATATTGGCCATAACGTCACGAGTGCTTTTTATTCAACAACAAATCTACCTCCATCAAACAGTAACGATGCCAAGCAAACATGGGGTCGTACCACGAGTCGGCTTACATAAGCTCACCCACTGGTGATGGTATCATCCCCATAACATGGTGGCATTACTCCCGTGACGTGGTGGTATTACCCCTGTAACCTAATTCCGTGGGGTGGTTGATGCCTTGTGTGTAGGTCGTGAGCTTTGACATCCAGGACAGATTTAGTCTACATTTCTAAAAGATTTAACCTTAGAATAATGAGCATTTAACTTAACTTTTAAGACAAACTTTATAATGCTTAAGGGATGTTGTATTATGAAATGTAAAGTACTAAAAAGAATATTAAGTAAATTGAATGCAATTCATTACTTTGCCACTGACCATATGTTTCTTTAAACAGAAAATATGTTTTCAATATTAACGAATAGCTAGCTAGTCATGTACTCTACCATTAAAGTAGTTCTAGCATGGCTCTGATAACTGTTGTAATAGCTCACTATAATTCGAATTAAGGACTGAAACAAAAGTCTTTCAAAATTATTCATCAATCATTGCACGTCCGATTGAAAAAATATAAAAATACATCACAGGAACTCCACTCTTTGGTGGAAAATACATACAACTCTGATATTAAATTATTTTATCCGTTGGTAAGTCAATTTGGTGCATGAAAACATTTATTGTCTAATCTAGAACTTATTACTGAATTTGTCGGGAACTATATTTTTAACTGGATATCATTCCAATTGTCATAAATATAAAATAAAAAAATAAAATAAAAATGCATATCGGTAATATTCTGTGTTAATGTATTCCAAGCGCATTGATTTAAGACCTTGTCGCCATTAGTTATGGTACAGATAATTTAATGTTATTTATACATAAATAATCGTAATTCCGAACATACACGTACGTATTTACGAGTATATTATGGTACTAACTACTGTACTTTTATGTGCGAATTTGTGTTTAGTTGCGTGTCATGTGGAGTCATGCTATGCCTTCAGCTTGGGCAAAGCTGAAATAAATCACAACGAATTTATGGTGAGAAAACAGAGGTTTAAAAAGTTTGTTTTCCTTATAAAGTCTACAGCCAGGAACTTCTCACATTTGATGATTCTAAAGGACTAGACTTAGCTGTTTTATATATTTAAATGATTAACATTACTTATATTAATTCCAAGACTTGTGCTACACCTTTAAGATACTTTATTCTTAGTTTTGAATAGTAGAAATAAAAATATTAATTCCACGATAAGTAGTGTCTACACAATTTTAAGACAAAGGATAAATGAGACCAATCAAAAGTAAATATCACATCAATATATTAAGTTCTCAGTAAGACTATACAATGAAAAATAAATACAATATACAATAGATAAACAGATTATAACCACGATTTGGACTGCGTTGTATTGTTTCAGCAATAATGATAATTTAGAAGGTTAAGTAAAACAAAAAGAAGAAGAACTCTTTCCATAAGAACAAAAAGTAGTTATTACGTATGTAAGTTACCCAATCTTGATTAGTGAACAAGTATCAGTGAACAATCACAGTCGGGACTCCCGAGGGGCCCCGAGGTACTCGACAACTGATCGACTCACTTCGGATCGGGGCCCCATTTACTTGACCTGGTCATCTTGATTGCTTTACTGATCGCTGATCCACATTGAGGTGAAGAAAGTAGAAAAATCACAAGTGTTGTTTGCCTATTTGTTAGTTCGAACGAGCAAGTGTCTAATTTGAAGGAAAGTTTTATTTGTGTGTGCTACAATCAGATATTTGAGCGAATTAAGTTGAAAATAATAAATAATTGGAGAAACAGGGTTTAAGTTCCTACATAAGATATACTCACGAGTCTACAGATTTTAATTTAGCACGATCCTGACAGACTACTTTCGCCTTTTAACATCCATCAATCTAGCGGGATGGATATAATTGTGAATATTGCGGGTCCCTTTAACTTTGTCCTTCCCCAATATATCCTTCTTCGGCGACACAGTTCACATTTATTTACCTACCACCTGCGCACTATATATTTATATACCAACTACCTGCGCACTATATATTTTTATACATACCACCCGCGCACTATATATTTATATACCAACTACCTGCGCACTATATATTTTTAATTTAATATGTAGGTATGCTTAATTCTTAACGCAGGTAATTTTTTAAACTCAATCGCTGAAAAGACTAAAGCAATTGCAAAAAAAATTACACACAAAGACATAAAAACTGCAACCGGTTTCACCTTAAGTCATTATCAAGGAATGATAAAACTGAATTAAATAACTATGAATAATATAAATATAATTGTTTACTTTACAGAAGGTAAATAATGATGTCTCTTACAAGTCTCTTATTCATTTTATAATTTTGTTCTAAATACTTATTCATTTCTTATTTATTATAACACATTTAATTATATATTATAGTCTATTTACACATGTTTTGATATATATGTATATACTATGTATATATACTTATATTTACATATACATAGAAACATTAATATGTGTGCTCATGATTTTGTTAAGCGATGAAACCTAATTTCTCTAGACCCGTGTATGTTTTTGTTTAATTAGAATTTCTGGCACTGGCGATATTTACTGTACTACTTTTTTCTGTATTATCATTAAAACTTATCATTAAATTTTGTGGGCTGGAGAGTGACATAGGTTACTTTTCGTTCCGGAAAAATGCAAACTAAATTAGCGCGGGCAAAGCCACGGGCAAAAGCCATTATTAAATATCAGTAAATTGCATTATAATGCATAAGTTAAGATATAAAATGTCAATAAATTACAATAATTCAAATCTATCTGTTCGTTTAAGGCGACGTTGGTTGTTGTGCTTTGATGTGTCAATTTATTTATTAATTTATTTAAAGTGCCTCTAAAACATAAATTTTTCTTCTTTACATA
Source organism: Ypsolopha sequella (assembly GCA_934047225.1). NCBI lineage: Eukaryota > Metazoa > Arthropoda > Insecta > Lepidoptera > Ypsolophidae > Ypsolopha > Ypsolopha sequella. Next base: position 1,313,419 of record OW203990.1, on the reverse strand, counting down.
CGAAAGAATATGCGTGCAAGAGCGGTAACCTAAAATTAAAATATTGATTCGATTCACATGTTGCCTGCTTTATTGTTAAAGTATTGTTTTAGCGATATTGAGAACTCAATAGCGTAATGACAGCCAAGTTTTCGTTATATTTTGAGACATCAGGCAGTTTATAATTCCTCCCTCACTGGTTAACACTTGAAATAAAGCAACGTATGACAACAACTACTGTACACTATTAAAGCTATGAGTACTCTTAACTCTTATTTGCTTCCAATAAGCGATAGTATTGTCTGCTTAAACGACATCTGATAGCCCCTACTAGAGCAGCCAAAGACATTTGCATATGAATTGCAAATAATTAAATGTACAGAATGGCCCGTTTATAGAATGGCCCGTCTGTAGACCAGCCAAACGAAAAATATTTCGTTCACCAAAATTGTGTAAAGTTTAAAAGTTTATAATTTTCTGTGCTTATCAAAAATTCGCTACTATTAATATAAATAAATAAAAACTACATAATAATATAATATAAACTGTTCTAACGTGAAAACTGTTGAATACATTGAAATTAAGTGTTGGCATCGAAGTAATGTGGCTATCCATTTCTGTAGTTATTACTCAACCAAGTATACCAACTTTTCAAACAAAAATAAAACAGCACGCAAAACCATATATTTTATTTTATTTTGGAGAATACATTTTTTTTATAAAAACATTAGACGTCCCAAAACGCGCCACCTGTATTATCTTTGTCAATAACGTTCGTCGCTTGAGTCTAAACAAAGCATTTAGCTCTCGTCTTAGATTTGATGCGACAAGTAACAAGTTATGAACGGAGCAACTACCAGTACATTATCTTTAAGGGTGCATATAATGTCAGATTGAGTACGTTATTCAGAAATATGCGTTAATATACCTCTACCTATATCTATTTTGCATGGGCTCAGGCACGTTACTTTTTCTCAAAATAATGTTTTTAACATTGTGGATATAAAAGTAATCGAAGAATTATATATAATAAAATATACTAAGAAAGAATGAATATAACTGCATATTATGTAAGAACTGACACGAAGTAAACCTTAATAGAGTTTTCATTTATTTCTCGGATAAAAGCTACGAAATCTTAAACTTATGGGTGTACCAATAATTGGGCAACAATTATTGGTACAATTATTGGATAAATAAGGCCACGAGGACCTTAAGTGCCTCAACCCGTTAATTTATCGATCGTCAATAACAACAGAAGAACAATAGATACGGAGCGCAATCATGCCTTGTGAAAACAGACTGGTTAATGTTAAAAGTTTAGTGTATTAGTGTTTACAACTAATTCGCTGATTTTATTCTTTCAGTTTCATATAAACAAGTAAATTAAAAAATCAAATAATATCTTATTTTTATAGAAGTGACTTACTTGGAGGAAAAGTTAATGGGATACGATTAAACAAAAACATACTATCAGCGACAACTATAGCTTCATTGATAAAACCACTTTGCTTCATCAACAAAGCGAAAGCTGAATTAGAAGTTATCACACTTCGAAGTGATATCCTCAAAAGTACAGACAATAAAAGTGACGACGTTGTCAAGCTCACGAACCATGTGAAACACAATAACGTTCATAATGTGCGCCATCGTTAAAGCGTTTTTGTAATAAATTGTATAATGGACAGCAGATTACTAACCAGGCAATAAGAAGCTATCTGAAAATGTAAACAGCGAAGTATCACATTCAAATTGTGCTGTTCCGGTCTTTTGTAGTATATCAATAAATAAAATGGTAGGTAGGTAAATGATTTAGTTCCCTTTAATCTCGGCGGTGCCCGCGAACAATGTCGAGATTTTCAAAACAGCCTTCGAAGAAATACCAGTCGGGCATTACTGATTTAAGACATTGAATGACTCATTAAAAATATAAATAGTCGTACCAGACAAAGTGTTAATTCATTTTAAAACAAATATACGAGTATTTATTTTCACCCAAAAAGAAAATAAATTAATAATATAAATAGCAATAGTGGGACAAACACAGTGGGACCACGAGCTATAAATCCATTTAAAAGGGCTTTGTTACAAAACGAATTATTATTTCTCGTTTCACTGAGACTTAAAATGTGTGTAAATTCTGTCCCCATTACAATCCTCTTAATGGGTCCTTAATTAATGAGCTACTTTTGAACTAAATTTCAAAAATTGAATTAGGATATCATTCACTTTGAGTATCCGTTCATGGCACAACTGTAAACCTTAACTGAAAAAACTGGTCGCCGACCCGTGCAATCACTTTATCTTTACGACCCCATCTTTGAGGGATGGATGACCGACTGGATTCAGTTTCCGGCCATTTACTTACTGCGGATTCATTTATATTACAATCGCGATGTGAGGTCAAATTAAATAAATTCTTTTTTAGGTTCGTGTTTATTTATTTTGTTACATTTTATCTGTCAGGGGACTTTTTGTATGTTGAACAGGTTGATGCTAAATTCATGTGTTATAAACATGAAAGCAAACAATATAAACCTTGAAAAATTATGTATTCGATTTTTTAATTAGGTTTATTCCTCGTTTGTAATAAAATAAATAAAATAAATATAAAAAACCGTCAAACTTGAATCATAGAGGAGATGTTTGAGAATGAGTTTGGATGTAAGAAGTAATCTTTGTAACTACACATCCGATTCTGAAAATTCCTTCACAAATTTGAAGCTACGTTATCCCTGAGCGCTACAGGCTGTAGTTTAGTCCCTGAGGACAGGCAGTTCCTTTCACTGTTCTAATGGTTTCGACAGGACTACTCAAAAACTAAACAAACATGGGGGAAGTTGCAGGCACAAGCATATAGCTAAGACCACTCTCGATCAATTCACTTTTCTAACAAAAAAACAAAAACAAATCAAAATCGCATCTTTACAAAAACTAAACAACCGCGGGCAAAGCTGTTGGCAAGAGCTAGTAGCTAAGAACAGATCAATCAAAATTGATTATTATGTTGCTCAGAACTAGTGCCTGGAGTCAGTGAAATATTTAAATTAACATCTTCCCTTGAAAATGGAGTAAAATCCGAAACCGGTTGGGAGTTAACATAAATAATGTGAAACTATAATGTACAAGTGTTTTTAATTCAAGATGATATTTTTAACATGTCAATACATATTTTATATGGTTTAACAAAGACGTTCTTAATAGACGTTCAAAAATAAAAACATATTAAATAAACGTAAATATATAAATACAAGAAATAAACATTTAATCTAAGTAGTTCATGTACATTTATTATTTTATTACATATATTTTTATAAGATTAAAATTTGACTTGTGAAACGTGTATTATATAACCTACTTTGCAAAATAAACTTTTTGAATTTTGAATTTTTTTGAATATATATTTCCTAATAAAAATACAATACGTACATAGTACATATATTTTATCTCACGATCAAGTCCGTTTGGCTATGAGTGTAGTACCTAGTGCGTGCAGCCAGTGGCGGCGTTAGGGTAGGGCGTGGTTGGGCGACCGCCCAGGGCGCCAGACACCAAGGGGCGCCAGCGCCCCCTCGTCAGTATGGATCACGGGATGGCGCGGTAAAATTTTGTTAAATTATGTTAAAATAATTGGTCATGATTGAAGATTGAAATAATCTTTCCCATGTTTTTTTTTTCCTTTTTTGCAAATGAATAATTTAGGAAACAGATAGGGGGCGCCGTTAATGCTAAAACCGGCACTGTGCAGAACCACTTGTTCTAGAGTGCGTAACCTCGGGAGCGCTACAAAACGCGCTTTTGTACACCTCACTACTACAACCATAGCCAAACGGACTTCGTGAGATAGAATATCTGTACCTAATTACTCCGAGCTTCGAGTACATTCGTGTAGAGCTACGTCAATTGATCCTTTCTTTCATTAGGATAATTGTTCTTTTGGTACAAAGTAATACCTAATATTGTGCGTGATTGTACATCTAAAAGGCTTTAACGCTTGGGTATTTCCGATCCTAAAATAATAAAATTTTATTTGGCAAAACAAATGACCTAAGGCCTTGTTATAGGAGATGGTTATGTAATAGTAATAATACTTTAAGCTAATGCCTTAGCTGCCTGGCATATTTAATGCCCTAACGAGACCTTTTCAGTTTATTTTTTTTGTATTATCCACGTTTGTTGTTCATTATCCGTTGTTGTTTTTAATGTTATTATTTTAACATTGTGGGCGAGGTAACTAACAGCCTTAATTAAAACTAGTAGTTTGCCCCGAACTGTGAACTCGCGATTCGATATTGACCGATTTGGCTCGTGTTCAAACTTAAAAAATCTTTTCGTCTCATGTATTTGTCTACCAAATGACGTTCCGATCAACGATACCCGCTTAGAGCATAAAATACTCAAATTATTTTGAATTAAACTGTTTTATAAACTGTTAAACTTGAATTAAAATGTTTGTCCGACATTCATACATACATACATACATACATACATAAATACATATATACATACACATACATACAAACGCCGGATTGTTCAAGTAGACTCGGAGAACATCGCTTCGCTCACTCGTTCAAAAAGTTTATTTGTGTTTTTAGGAATATTTATTTTATTAATATTATAATATAATTTATCTACACTCATAATGTAAAATTCTTAAACACAGTTTGATGTTATCAGTATTTTTTGGACTGTAAATAGGTAGGTAACAACAACCTGCTGCATGAGTGTAGATACAGTAGTGGAACTATACGTAACTAGCTATAATACTCGTGTATACTATAGTATAAAACAATACTATACAATAGTATAGTTACATAAAACTGTAAATAGGTAGGTAACAACTACCTGCTGCATGAGTGTAGATACAGTAGTGGAACTATACGTAACTAGCTATAATACTCGTGTATACTATAGTATAAAACAATACTATACAATAGTATAGTTTCATAAAACTGTAAATAGGTAGGTAACAACAACCTGCTGCATGAGTGTAGATACAGTAGTGGAACTATACGTAACTAGCTATAATACTCGTGTATACTATAGTATAAAACAATACAATACAGTAGTATAGTTTCATAAAACCGAAAATAATCTCTTTATGTGCCAGTTTCATAAACTACTATATTATCTTATACTCGCGCAAAAAAGACTCTGCCAATAGAGTTAAGTCACAATAAGTATTGAAGATAAAAAACAAATAAAAATAATTAATTCTGACACCTACGTTTCACAGGGGTGGCAAGGAGACCCCCATCTGTAATATTCCTGAACCTCTATTCCTCGCCTCGTCCTTATTATACACCTCTTTTGTCACTTTCACATTCATCGATCTAGACATACAAGCTCCTCTTCTGAAGCCACCGAAGCATTATTTTTTTCTTTCACACATTTTTTTCAGGCCGCAAGGATCCCTGACATTGCATCGATATGTTCCACGCTATATATCATTCCAGAATGTCAAACCACACATAATTCTTAAGGAACGCATTTCTACAGCATACACTCTACTATGTATGGATTTTAATAATCTGAAATAAATTTTATTCTACGAGGGTGAATCCAAAAGTTCTAAGCCCGACCGTGAAAATGAAAGAAAAGTGGGTTCAAAATTATTTTTATTTTTCGACATAGTCTCCATCTAGATCAACACACTTCTTCCACCTGACCTGCAACCAGTTTATACCCTCGAAAAAAAATATTCCGGAAGGTCGTCAAAATAGTCATTAACTGCGACTATCACTTCTTCTCTAGTCGAATATTTTGATCCCACCAAGTGTTTTTTTTAAATTTGGAAAGAGATGATAGTCAGAGGGGGCTAAATCCGGCCAATAAGGTGGGTGAGGCAGCAACTCGTAACCACATTCACGGATCACAGCCATCGTTTCAACCGAAGTGTGAACTCGTGCATTGTCTTGAAGAAACAAAACTCTCTTACGCAACATCCCCGGCCGTTTTTCTTTTATTTCTTCGCGAAGTTTTCGTAATAGGTTACAATAATAGCGTGAATTTATAGTTTCACCTTTAGGTAAATAATCCAATAAAATAACTCCCTTCGAATCCCAAAAAACAGATGCCATGACTTTGTTGGCTGACAAAACGCACTTGGCCTTTTTCGGCGTGGGTGAGCCAGATCTTTTCCGTTTGGATTGCTGTTTTGTTTCAGGAGTATGGTGATGAACCCAGCTTTGAACCCAACAAAACGAGACATAAAATCCTCAGCATCTGCCTCAAAAAGTTCCAAACAGTCACGCGAAATTGTGAATCGAACTCGTTTTTGGTCAGCTGAAAGCAATCTTGGGACCCAGCGAGCAGAAACCTTACGGAACCCCAATTCTACAGTTATAATGTTTTGCACTCGGCCATAACTGATGCCTGTCATCTCAGGTATCCTACTAATGGTCAATCGTCGGTCTCCTAGGATGAGATCACAAATTTTGTCAGTGTTTTCTTTAGTGGTAGACGTTGAAGGCTTTCCGCTCCTTGGGTCATCTTCAATGGTCTCCCGACCGCGTTTAAATTCAGCTACCCACTTTTTGACAGTGGAATACGATGGAGCAGATTCCCCTAATGTTGTTTCCATATCTTAATGAATCTCTTTAGGTGAAAGACCTTTTTTATTGAGGTACTTAATCACAGCACGGTGTTAAATTTTCTCCATTGTGAAAAATCCCGTCAGACTGCGTTAAACAAAATATCACAAAAAAATAATAGCTTGCAGTATCGAACTTCAACTTCACACAATCAATCACGAAAAAACATACTAACAAATGACGGTAGATTTACAAAGATTTGATACCTCTTTGTAGGTCGGGCTTAGATCTTTTGAATTCACCCTCGTATTAAGTATATTCTATTCTATTCTACTTCACTATTATACATAAGGTAGAGACCCAACACTCCATCATGCACAGTCTGGTTGTCCATAAGGAAGGGCAAACCCTCGTACTTTCTAGCATGCGTAAAACCCAAATCCAACTTCCTTGTCTCCAATCTTAATCTTGCATTCAAACAAACAAAAACCATACATTTATCACAGATTTATAAGTTCAATTAGTATGTGGTTAAATTTAAAATTACCTGTCTTAAGTCTGTATAACCCAAGTCTTTAAAGCCTTATTCTTCAAACTTTCCGTTAGATTGTCTGTGTCTAGTAGTTCCCGCTAAACTAACAAGGAGCTTATCCCGTGAAAGTTTCCGTACTGAGTAGTTCCACCTTAAGTGTGTTTTCAAACGGGCGCGTTAATACATTTTTGAACCTTTAGCAACTTAAATCCTATGAAGTAGACAACTCGTTGAATATTTACGGATTGTAAGGACACTGGCATTGAGGCAAATCTTTTAATTCACTACTTAGTACGTTAAGCTCTGTAGTTTCACATGAAAAAAAAAACGAATTCTTAAACCGCTGAGGTGCCGTCTGTGCATGAAATCGGTAAAAAGAAAGCAAAGTATATATCGTATGGTAGCATATTAATCTTGAAAAAAAAATGAATGAATGAATGAATGAATGATCGAATGAATGAATGAATGAATTTGAATGAAAATTAAATTTAGACAAATTGTAAATAAACCTTCTTTACTTTTTTCTTTTTTGTAAATAACTTATATATGTCATATTTAATTAATTGTCAGAATCTCAACTGATGCCGGGCCCAGTGGGGCCCGAAATATATCTTGAGTTAAATTATTATTTTTACCTTTTTATTATTAATTTTTAATCAACCAAAACTACATTGAAAAAAAAAAACAATACATTTTCAAGACTAATAGCAGCTATTGCCGGAACTCCAAAAGCAATGAAATTAACTTTAATGCATAAAAAAACCTTCAAACATACCTCCACATTCACCTTTCAAAGCAATTTTTCTCTTAAATGACAATAATAGTCCACACTAAAAATAAAGCGTATAATTTCAAATTCTAAACCACATATTATTGTTGGTTTAATTTTTATTGAATAGTGAATATAACATTTTAAAAACAAACAAAAATGTGAAAAATCTGTAAAGTAAAATCGAACGCGTCGATATTTTCAACCTTATTTCACCATGAAAAATATTTCACCTGTACCTACCAGTGAACAGTAACTCTAAAAGCTATAGTATTGATAACTAGCCTATTGCAACTAATATGTACAGAACACTTATGTAAGAATAATTTTGTCGATCCGGTGTAACACGATTTGACTTATTTGACAGGACTAAACCTAATTTAAGCTTTCTGTATTTTTCTTTCTGTATCGAAAAGACTAAGACAGGACGCTAAAAATAAGGTTAGTCCTGTCAAATTAGTTAAGTCATGTTGCGCCAAATCGACACCAATATGTGTGGGGTGTGGATGCCATAGAACAGATCGTTTACGAATTTAGCTGGAATCAATAGTGAAACATTTGTGATACTCGTAATATTTATGTATTTCTAAAGCCAAGTTTACACTGGTAGAGTACGTGACAGAGGATAATAAAAAGTATTAATAACATAACCAGCTTAATGTTAACAGTTACATAATATCTTGATTTTCAACACAAACACTTATACGATTTGTTTCATAAATTTATATATTTGTTACACACTTCCCAACCGGCTTGGGAAACTATCCATCTACAGGGATAACACAAATTATTTAATATTATTCTACGAGCCATAAACGATTTTTTGGAAAAAAAAAACATTAACAGAATAGTACTAAATATAGTAGCGGGTTGGGTAGAGTAGATAACGCATCTGGTAAAGTAGACTCTACTCTACACAGAAAATCGCCAAGCACCATTTATTTTATTTATTTACTCATTGGAAGATTAACAGACAAATAGGTACAGTAAAAATTTAGAATAAATAACTAAATGCCGATAAAAAATCTTCACCTAATGGATAACAAAATTAAATAGAAGTGAGCCGTAGGGGCATAACAGTTTAACTTGGGAGTTTAATTTACAGTTTTAGCTAATACTACAAAATAATATAAAATTTTAGTTTAATTAGAAATAAACAAATATAATTTGAGAAAAGATAAATGGAAAGAATGAATCTACTCATTTTTAAAGTGTAAAAGTGTTCAATCTCTTTTGACTGATGATGTGCTTGAACAAAACAAATCTTTGTCAAGCAATTAATGAATTGACACTTTATTGTACACAAAAGACATATAAAAGAAAACAGAGTATTGAAAACATTATTTTGTACAAAGGCGGACTTATCACTTAAAGCGATTTCTTCCAGCCAACCTTTGGGTGGTGAAGAAATAGTCACTAGAAAAGTAAAAATAAGGGGATAGACGTAATAGATAGAGTAAATTAAATTAAAATCAATAAAGTGTAAATACAAATAACCTACCAAATTAAACTTAATTTTAATAGATATCAAAGACTTACATAAACAAATATACAAGAATATATTAATAAATACATCTATAATATATATATAGATATGTATCAAAATATTATTGAAAAGAGAACTCGCTCTTGATAAGATTATTGTCAGTTTGTAATATGGTTATGTTTCACAGGTTATGTTTGTTTTGTTTTTGTTGTGCTCTAAATTTCGTTTTTTTTTATGAAGTGGATGGAATTTTAAACTTATAACAATAATATTAAAAAAAAATACTGTACTTTATAGAAACTGAATATTTGTGGAATATCCAAATCTAATATTAATTTTCAAAACAAGCGCAGAGTGTTAAGATGTTGGTCAAAATTAGCAGATTCTTTAACTTCATTTAATAATGTACTTGTTAGTAGTAGAGTAGAGTACAGTAGTCAGATAAATAGGACGCTAGTAACTCTACATTTAATAATGTACTTGTTAGTAGTAGAGTAGAGTACAGTAGTCAGATAAATAGGACGCTAGTAACTCTACATTTAATAATGTACTTGTTAGTAGTAGAGTAGAGTACAGTAGTCAGATAAATAGGATGCTAGTAACTCTACATTTAATAATGTACTTGTTAGTAGTAGAGTAGAGTACAGTAGTCAGATAAATAGGACGCTAGTAACTCTACATTTAATAATGTACTTGTTAGTAGTAGAGTAGAGTACAGTAGTCAGATAAATAGGACGCTAGTAACTCTACATTTAATAATGTACTTGTTGGTAGTAGAGTAGAGTACAGTAGTCAGATAAATAGGACGCTAGTAACTCTACATTTAATAATGTACTTGTTAGTAGTAGAGTAGAGTACAGTAGTCAGATAAATAGGACGCTAGTAACTCTACATTTAATAATGTACTTGTTAGTAGTAGAGTAGAGTACAGTAGTCAGATAAATAGGACGCTAGTAACTCTACATTTAATAATGTACTTGTTAGAAGTAGAGTAGAGTACAGTAGTCAGATAAATAGGACGCTAGTAACTCTACATTTAATAATGTACTTGTTAGTAGTAGAGTAGAGTACAGTAGTCAGATAAATAGGACGCTAGTAACTCTACATTTAATAATGTACTTGTTAGTAGTAGAGTAGAGTACAGTAGTCAGATAAATAGGACGCTAGTAACTCTACATTTAATAATGTACTTGTTAGTAGTAGAGTAGAGTACAGTAGTCAGATAAATAGGACGCTAGTAACTCTACATTTAACTTGCCCAAATGTAAACCTTCTTTTGAAATAAGAACAAAGTTGTACTATTTATTTTAGGTAAAATAAATAATTTTAAAACTTTTTCGTTTTCATAAAATTCCAACTTATAGTGGCGGCAACTAATTCAGGAGAAGCCCAGGACGGCGATTCTGGCACGTGCGGAAAAATTGCGAAAGCAAATTTCATGTGATATTAAAACAGGATTTCTAAGAATGTGTATCGATTTTCTCTATTGAAAACCTAAAGTTTGTATTCCTTACATATTGTAGTCTTTATTGGACACGGTTTAAGTCATTTTACTTTATATCGCATGGTATTTATCACACATTAAATAAAAGTCGAATGATTGATATTGCTTGTGAAAAATAATGCCAGAATAGCCGCCCTGTTCCTTAATCTTGGATACAGTTTAAAATATTGCCAGTCGTGTATACTAATGAGTTTTTCGAAATTTACATGCTAAAGCTGATGTTGAAGGGTTCAAATAGAAATTGTGTATTGTCTTGTGTAGCGTGAGAACTATGTGGTGAATAATAAATTGGGGAATTACTGTAACAAAAAGCACCTATGTACCTACAAATCCTCCATGCCATTTACTACACCTACTGTATCTGTACTCAGAATGCCTTTTTAACCCTTTTCATTCTCATTATATCGTACACAATAGATTGCATTCCGGATCGTGGCTAGAATCGGTCTTACAGATTTAGTAATGAAATACAACCTGCTAAGTATCTATTGTTCATATCTACTTGTGGGGTCATTGAACCTACATTTACAGCAATACTTGCTAGTGTTATCTTAATGTATTCAGAAGGGTAAGAACTGCACAATTTCGTGGAAATATACTCATTTATATTCAAACATCGTGATTTCTAAACGGGAAGCTAAAATTATTAAACTGTTCTAGATACCAACTTCTTTCCGACTGTACTTTTATCAATTTATTTGCTACTAAAATTCTTATTTGTAACATGCTTTGTTTAAAAACGTCTAATTACGTAAATTTTATTTCTTCAATTATATATGATAACAGAAATAGGTCACTAGCAGATAAGTATTTCCCAACTGAACTTTAGTTATAAAAGTTCCTACTATATGTAAGTACCTACTATATGTAAGTACCTATTTATGTAAGTACCTATTTATGTAAGTTAGCTAAATTGATTAAAAAGTGAATTGAAATTTACTGATAGTACGATGAAGGTTTGACCCCAAACATTGTGCTATGTCTGGTCTACGCAACTGGGGCGACGCAGCAAGCACTTCATTGGCCGTAAATCAAACAGATACAGAAGTTGACAATACAGACCAGTAATAAATATGACTGATGAAATGCTGGATCACATTGCTCATGTAGACGACGAAAGAATTTAGAAATGAGATGCAGCTCTCTGGTGGAACCTAATCTGTTGTTCTCTGCTGAGTGGACATCGAGGGCTAGCGCTGAATTAATCTGGCGAGGAGTCAGGGGTAGCGTCGGCAAATGAAGCGAGTTGTAATTGGAGTTTGTTTTCATAAAGATGTTTGTTTTACTTGAAAAGAAAGACGCTGTAGACAATGTTAAGAGTTATGAAAGTGCTCTTCATTCTTAGTATGTTGTTTCATTTTTCATAAAAATCATTAGGTTATTAATAGTTATTATTGTAATGATAACACGTAAAGAAAATTTATTTTGAAATATCAAGATTCTTGCGTTAGTACATAAAACAAAATATTTGTAAGTTTGGTTAAAGTTTTCACACAATTTGTTTAATTTATTTATTCCTCTCTTTCGTTCAACTGAATGAGTCAAAAATTGTCCATGTCTTTCGTGCAAAACACATTGTACGTGAGAGAACGTCTAATGTGCTATTTTATTATTAGTATTCTAGTCTGTTCTTCTTTTATGACTACTTACAAAGACTCTTATGACAACTGAACAGAACTTACTTTGCATCGGTCTACATATCTGCAGGAATTAATAAAGTGGAAGTTTGTACAATCTCACGAATAACAGAATGATTTTTGCTGGATTTGTTTTTGTGCATAGCTATTTACAAGTGTTTGTTGTGTACCAGATGTAAAAGAACTTCTATCTTTATTATTATCCACATTATAACTTATCTATTTTTAATTATTTAATGTGTTTAATTCGGTAAGTTTTTATTATTATGGCTTTTTAATACTGTGTTCCTACCTATTTCTATCAAGAATTATATTTTACTTTTTTATTTAAATACCCACAGGTTATGCATGTCTCAGGCCAATGGCCTGTCGAACAATAGTCCAAGAGCCTGTACCAGTGGTCAAGCATCGCTGGAGAACCAAGTTATATGTCCAGATTGTCCCCAGGCACGATCATTTAAGGTGATTACCCACGCCAACGGCCTAGAGCAATCGGCCTCACCTCCGGGGAGTTACAGGCGCTGCTCCCCGCATGCCTCTGCGCAGACGCCCCGCGCCCCTCTACAAAGATCGCTAGCGTCGAAATGATTCACACCTCGTAGCGAGGTAGAAATAAATTTATGTAGCATTGTTTTATGCGTAAACCTATAACTATAACTTTTGAAGCTCAATAGGCTGTGGTGCTGTAACAGAGAGATGTGACCATTCTGTTCCTACTACTACACGGTGATATTTTGGTAGTTTTGAAAACAAACTAGTAATTATAGTAATCGCGAACTAGTGGTGATAGTACTGAAATCGCGAAAATATATAAAACATATAAAACAAAAACGGTTATGTGAGGATACCCGAAAGTGACCAAGTTGATATTGGGGTCAGACCTTTATAAATCTTGGGCTTGAGCGGTAACAGACGAGCGTCACTTTGCAGTTGGTAACCGTCAACAGTAGGCCCACCATGAGTTTGGCACTCGATATACGTTAGCGACTGCGTAAAATATAATGTATTGGAAATTCTGGTTCCTCTCGTATACCGCTAGAACCGCTAAACTCATACAAATGTTTTACGCTGTCGCTAACGTGCATCGAGTGCCAAACTCATGGTAGGCCAGAGGCACAGTATTATACTGTGCCAGAGGATTGAGGTAACTAATGTCGGAGGTAACCGTCTAATGATGGTAGCGTCAGCCGTCGTCGGTTGCAGTCAAACAATTTTTCATAAAGTGTCTGTTTTTATATTTGAATGATTTTTGAACGATAATGACGAAAAAAAATATATATTGATAAAATATAATTTTGTTACAATTTTCGTTAATTTCGGTGCTTTTAGAGACTTGAGTGGTATGTATCGGTCTCATAATAAAATCGATAGTATGTAATATATTTGGGTACTCAGAAACGGTTTCAATGATGTTGATGCAACTTTTAGATTTTATTTTTATGAAGATTGTATTCGCACGTAAAATAAACAAAACACATATTTTTTTAATCTGTAAATTTTAATTATATTACGTAATCTGTACCACAGTTTCACCTCGCTAACACTTGTAAGCTCTGATCTGCAGGTATATCCTCAATTTGGTAAATATATGTATATATTTTCTTGATCATGAGTCTTCTGCTTTTTATTTGTTCTTCACTTGAGATAAGTTAAATTTTTTGTTGTGCTCTTTGTTCTTCATTTTCTTGTTCTGTACTTCGTTTATTTCATTGTTCTGTACTGCGGTCTTCATTTTCTTGTTCTATTATATTGTTATACATTTTCTGTGTGTTTTCGTTTTTGTAATTTTTTTTTTCCTTTTGTTACTTTTTTTGTTGTGCACTTTATTTTTCATTTTATTGTTCTGTACTGTGGTTTTCATTTTCTTGTTTTATATTTTGTAATACATTTGCTGTAAATTAAAATGAATCTACCAGAATCGAGTCTTTAATCGTCTTTTGTTCAGAGGCTGTCGGATCATTGTCTTTGCCGTTCATTTGTAATGCAATGAATGAGCCTGGAGATGGTGGTGGTCCAAAAGATATTTTTCTCTGAAAAACATAATAAATAAGTTTGAATTTACCTGAGTACATAGTATAATTTTTAACCCACTATAAATTATAAAATAATGCAAACCCATTAAAGAAAAATACTCAAGTTTCGCAAACAAATATAAAACATAATATTAATTCCTAAATATTTACCTAAATTCAAGGATATTACCACGTTATAAAAAAAGATTGGTAAATTCTCAAACCTACCGGAATCGACTCTTCGATAGTCTTTTGTGCAGACATTGTTGGAACATTGTCTTTGCCTTCCATTTCTGAAGCAATGAATGAGCTTAGAGATTGTGGTGATCCAGACGATGCTTTTCTCTAAGAAACATAACAAATAACGCTGAATATGTTTTAATACGGAATATAATTTTTAACGTACTAGGCTGTCGGGTGACAGTTGGTAACCCTATGTCATTAAATAACAAGATGTGACCAATTCGTAGTGGTGTAGAAAAAAAACTACATCAAAATAAACAGGGTTGGCCCGACGCAACCTGAAAAATTTTGTAAAGTCAGCAAAAGCAGCACAATTTTATTGATTAAAAAAAATCACATCATTAAGTATATATCATCGATAGAGCGTATAAAAGGTGCTAAAGAAAGCTTTTTTTCTTATAAAAAGACCTTATTTTTAAGCACCTTGTGATACGCTATACCAAACATAGTACTTGCTACTTATTGACGTAATTTTTGTCAGAAAATTTGCGTTGTTTTTGCTGACTGTATAAAACGCTCTAGGTTGCGCCTAGCCAACCCGGTTTATTTTGATGTAGTTTTTTTTCTACATCACTACGAGTTGGTCACATCTTGTTACTCGATGACATAGTGTTCCCGACTGTATTCTGACAGTCTACTATTCTATACCATAAATTGCCACCGAATGACGTTAGCGTCAGCCGTCGGTTGCAGTCGACCATACAACGCTGACAATACCATCAATCGAGTACAGTCGGCGCTGTTTGGCAGCGTCAGCGCGTCGAATGCAACCAATAGCTGACGCTCACTACCATTGTTCGATGGTAGTCGATGGCTATCGCCAACATGGTTCGACATGTGCATGTGTGCGGCTACCGTTTTGAAAGTGATGTTCGTTTGTTGGCACTCTAAATATTTACAAAATTTCAATGACATTACATAATTTCAATGCCAATGATATTTGATAGGTGATAGAGCTGATGCCGGGCTCGACTGTGGAGGTACCACCATCTTATTTGGAGACCCCCTCGAAGTAATTCTGAGGAGAGTAAGAGGACAGCTCACAGGCAAAAAACCAGGAGACCCGCCATGCCTAGGACCGATGCATGGCGGTATATCCATCCCTTATAGCCGGGCCTTATATGGAACAGACTGGTAACGGGCAGCGGCGTCACTGGTGCGAGGGTTCCGGCACCGCGCTCATCAACCCCCTGCCCAGCGTGTGTGAGTATGGACAATTCTTCCAGGATAACCACTGGGAATGACAAAGTCCTGAAACGGCTTATGTCCAGCAGTGGACGAACGAGGCTGATGGATGGATGGAATGACATTACAGGTTACATGCACAGATTATTTTGAATTAATATATTGTCAGGTCTTGGTCTTTTTTGCAGATTTTGTCGGATTATTTTCTTTGCCTTCTGTTTCTGGTGGTCTCTTTTTAGATGCCCCTGAAATAATATATCAACTATATGTATTATACCTACAATTCTAGTTATTCAACTATCTCTACATAATATTACAGGTATAAATACCACGGTTTTGATATGCCTGCCTGGGACATATTTTTCTGAAATGAACTAAAACAAGTATTTCAAATAGTGCTCCGGTCCAAAAAAACAGGTCGGAAGCGGAGCTAAACCATATACATAGTCCGAGCCTTGATACTTGGGTAGTTTATTTAGCTGGATAGAAGTAAAAACAAAATGTTGAGCAACGTTTTTTGAATTGTTGCTTATAGCTGTTTATAATAATAATTATACCTATACATTGTCATGATAGGAATCCCCGAGGGGGCTTTGGAGGTGTTTCGAGTGTCTTTGCACTCGGTACACCCGCGTTTCACCGACGATAAGTATGTCCCAACGTGGTTGGTGGTGACTTCGGGCACAAAACATTCAGCAAGTAGTAAGTATTAGTAAATACTATGCACAAAAATTCCGAAAAACTCCTTGGTGCATGCCCAACCGAGGCTTGAACCTGGATCTCAAAATTGAGAGGCCTGCGTTCTACCCATGAGCTACTATATTATAATTTTTCTAAAAAAAGTTCCTTGCTAACTCGTCAAACTTCTAGTTTATTATAGCGTCCACGCGCGAACGTCACAGCACAATTTATCCTCTAAATAACTAAGTCCATTGCCGAAAGTACTCTCTGAACGCACACAAATAAAAATCCTTATAAATATTTTCGCAAACATGTCATCAGACGCCAGGGTGCGGTACGTGGCAACGAGTGACACAGCCTCCCCGTCTGAACGCCACTGCATGACTGATGCCTGCGCCCGCGCAGAACACCTCTTAGCCTTTGACCTTGAAATCTTACATATTTCGATATTTTTAATAGAAAAAGTTACTGGATATACTTGAGATATGTTGCATTTAAAGTTCAACAGATCCTTAATTTTTTGGCGTGTAAATATTTCCAAACGTCATAGCAGATTAGGAGGAGTAGGGAATTTAAGCCAAAAAAACATCATACAGTTGTTATTTTTTTTAATATAGAAGTTTTAATCGTACGAAACCAAAATTTGTTGCAAATATTTTTAAAGAGTTATTATTTCATATATATTTTTTTCAAGCCATTTGGTTCAGCCGTAAACGAGGAGTAGGCTTTAGAAAGTACACATCTGGCTGTATTTGAAGGATCAAGCGCCTTAAGGGAAAAAGAGGTCTCAGTATCCACAGATCCAAAATCCATAATGTAGAAAAACAACAGGTACTACATTCATCCCAGATTTTAGGACCTTCAAACCCTAATTCATCTCAAGATAAACCACTCTGGCAGACAATCTCAAAATTAAAAAAATTATACCCTATAGTGAAAAGAATACCACGCGGAGCAAGGATTAGCGTCGCAGAAAAATTATCAAATTGTATAAAAAATGTGGTAGCAGAAAACACACAAAGTGCCTGGGAATCTTTTTTTAAATTCCCGTACGAAACTCTTCATGCAGACAATGAAGCCCGGAAACGCAGCTCCCTTACAAAATTAATAAAAGACAATTGCATTTATAACCAACCATTGGACTGTAATAAAAAACACACTAATTTTCAACCCCGCGACATTTATAAAAAATCTGAAGAAAAAGTGGCCGACGGAGACATCAAGGGAGCTGCGCAACTCCTTTTCTCCAGCGATGCCATTGCACCAGAGTCACCCGAAACCCTTTTGGCCCTTAAAAGTAAACACCCTTCACCTTCAGCATCCCTCAACCTCCCACCGCCACCGCAACCTGACGATCCCAGCATCAGGGCCACCGGGAAGGACATCATGTCAGCCGTGATGTCATTTAAAAACGGATCAGCGGCAGGTATTGACGGCCTTAGTCCGCAACACCTCAAGGACCTGCTCTGCGGAACGACCGGCCTAGCAGGCGAGAACTTATTGAGTGCCATCACGGACCTGGTGAACCTGATGCTGGCAGGTAAAGTTAATACCGATATAACTAGTATACTGTATGGTGCTAATCTCTGCGCTCTTATAAAAAAAGACGGGGGAATAAGGCCTATAGCAGTGGGCGCAACTCTTCGCCGTATGGCATCAAAAATATGCTGCCAAAATATCCTCCCAAAACTTACTGAATTATTCCAGCCTTATCAGCTAGGCTTCGGCTCTAAGGGAGGCTGCGAGGCAGCCGTTCATGCCATGCGGACATACATCGAAAACAATGGAGGTGAGGTGGTGCTCAAGGTGGACATAAAAAACGCGTTCAACTCGGTGGATCGGGGCGCCCTGCTTTCCGAAGTAAAAGAAATCATTCCAGAAATCTACAACTACATTTGGCAATGTTATGGCTCTCCATCAAAATTATTATACAGAGATAATGTTTTAGAATCAGCAGTTGGCTGTCAGCAGGGCGACCCACTCGGGCCAGCGATATTCAGCCTCGCTATCAATAAACTAATTAATTCTTTAAATTCAAAATTAAACATTTGGTATCTCGACGACGGCACCCTGGGAGGTGATGCAAATACAGTTCTGAACGATTTAAAAACAATAACTCAGTCTTTCCAATCTATAGGTTTGGTTTTAAATTTCTCAAAATGTGAACTTTTCATCTCTGAGAGAATACCCGATTCAACAAAAATCGTAACCGATTTTAATAATTTGGCTCCGAATATCAAAATTCTAGACACAAAATCACTTCGTCTCTTAGGTGCTCCAGTCCTCGAAGATGCCATGCCCCAATATTTGGATGACCAATTATCTAAATTCAACGACACATTTCCGCATCTTGAAAAAATTTCCTCCCATATGGCATATCAAATTATCCGGTTTTGTCTATTCGTCCCTAAATTCACATATGTTATAAGATGTTCACCAATATTTAAATGTGAATCACTTCTCACAGAAGTCGACAATATGATTCAATTGGCATTAACCAAAATTCTAAATTGCCACATCACAGACAGGTCCTGGCTCCAGGCTTCCTTACCGATTCGATTTGGAGGACTGGGCATCAGATCAACAAAGAGCATTGCGCTTCCTGCCTTTTTGTCTTCTGTCCACAGCACGGAGACCTTGTATAAAAAAATTATTCATCCATCCTTGGGTGATATTGAGGTCTCGTGCTGTGGGAAAGCCAGGGAGACATGGTCGCAAGCTTGTCCGGGTGAAGATCCACCTCAAAATTTAACAGTTCAACGGCAATGGGACGAGCCGCTATGCAAAATTAAACAAAAAGAACTATTAGAAACCTGCAGCAGCGACACAGAGCGGGCACGTCTCCTTGCCGTCTCAGAACGTGAGTCGGGATACTGGTTACGGGCTCTCCCTTCGCCTAACATAGGCACACTTATGGATGATATTTCTTTTGGCACCGCCATCGGCCTGCGGCTAGGCACAATCTTAGCACATCTACATCGCTGCCCCTGTGGAACCGACGTTGACCAATACGGCCACCACGGGCTCTCGTGTCGACGCAGCGCTGGCCGTCTCTCCCGCCATGCCAGCCTAAATGACATCATCCGGAGGGCCCTTGTCACCCAATACACCGTGCACTCTCGAACCAAAGGGGATTGTACGAGACGATGGCAAGAGGCCTGATGGTATGTCATTAATCCCTTGGAAACATGGGCGTCCGCTAGTGTGGGACGCTACATGCGTCGACACACTGGCGGCCTCCCATGTTAGACAAACTTGTAAAGCTGCTGGTGCGGCAGCGGATTCGGCCGAAAGCAACAAACGGCGCATATATGTCAGCTTAGACAGCTGCTACATGTTTATGCCGTTTGGCGTCGAGACTTTGGGCCCGTGGGGTCCAGAGGCAAGAAAATTATTTAAAGAACTGTCATCGCGCCTGGTCAACGTCTCGGGTGACCAGAGGGCTGGTGCTTACCTCGGCCAGAGAATAAGTCTGGCCATCCAGAGAGGTAATGTAGCCAGCATTCTGGGCACCTTACCAAGGGACAGCGATCTGGATCCAGTTTTTTATTTGTAATAGATCTATTTTATTTATAGGATAGTTTTAAGTTGTTATTATCTTATATAAGTTTTTGTGTTTTGAATAAATATATTATCTGTATATGTCGTCAACTTATCTACTGAAATTAACTGATCTGATCTACTGATACTAACTGATCTGATCTACTGATACTAACTGATCTGATCTACTGATACTAACTGATCTGATCTACTGAAATTAACTGATCTGATCTACTGATACTAACTGATCTGATCTACTGATACTAACTGATCTGATCTACTGATACTAACTGATCTGATCTACTGATACTAACTGATCTGATCTACTGATACTAACTGATCTGATCTACTGATACTAACTGATCTGATCTACTGATACTAACTGATCTGATCTACTGATACTAACTGATCTGATCTACTGATACTAACTGATCTGATCTACTGATACTAACTGATCTGATCTACTGATACTAACTGATCTGATCTACTGATACTAACTGATCTGATCTACTGATACTAACTGATCTGATCTACTGATACTAACTGATCTGATCTACTGATACTAACTGATCTGATCTACTGATACTAACTGATCTGTTCTACTGATACTAACTGATCTGTTCTACTGATACTAACTGATCTGATCTACTGATACTAACTGATCTGATCTACTGATACTAACTGATCTGATCTACTGATACTAACTGATCTGATCTACTGATACTAACTGATCTGATCTACTGATACTAACTGATCTGATCTACTGATACTAACTGATCTGATCTACTGATACTAACTGATCTGATCTACTGATACTAACTGATCTGATCTACTGATACTAACTGATCTGATCTACTGATACTAACTGATCTGATCTACTGATACTAACTGATCTGATCTACTGATACTAACCACATATGTATCTTTTTTGGCAAGCTGTACTTCACGCCAGATCTTTCAGGTAAAGCTGCACGCACAGACAATGCCGAAACGCTTGCCTGTTTAAGATTATCTCCCTGCAAAATTACACTTTTCTTCAAAGGATTTTTGAAACATGCTTCAACATTAACTTTAACATCAACATTGTAGCATTGCAAATTTTGTAGTTGCGGTTATCACAACTTGATGGTAAATTGCGGTTTACCCTCTTTTCTAGACATGAAGATAATCGCGTGTCTGCTGCAATTCCGAGGAGGTTTTCTCGTGCATTTGT
Source organism: Ypsolopha sequella (assembly GCA_934047225.1). NCBI lineage: Eukaryota > Metazoa > Arthropoda > Insecta > Lepidoptera > Ypsolophidae > Ypsolopha > Ypsolopha sequella. The sequence continues at coordinate 1,292,105 of OW203990.1, read as the reverse complement.
CGGCCGGAGCTTTTGCCGACAGCTCGTGTTGAGTTATTTTTTTATTTTTAATGGCGGTTGTGCCAACAGGAGTTGTGTTTTTAATAATATAGGAAGATTATACATATTCTTTTGGATGATGTAAAAAAGGAATTTTTTTCGTCGGGTTGGAGGGAGTTCTGACTATCGTCAGATCATGGGTGTTTTCGAGATTTACCAGATTTTTCAAGTTTGAAGTTGTATTGCCTCGTTGGTGATTTATCCGGCTGGCAGAGGAATGATCGCCGCGTGGTGTACGCAGTAAGCAGTTCCTTTGTCTGCGTGGACGAGGATCGTTGACCTTGATGGGGGCAGCGGACGGCGTGTCATTTCCTGTGGTGTTTTTTGGAGAAATTCAAGTATGTGTTGGAATTTTTTACTTTTAACCACACACAATTAAGATACCTAGGACGGTATGTTTTCAGGACACTTAGTTATGTGTCCTATTAGTAACCAAGGGTAAATTCTTCTTCCTGTTTCACCGAATAACCCAAACTGTAAAAATGTTATGTTCCGTAATATTTTTTTTCCTTGGTAGAACTGAATGGTGTACCAGACGATTTGGTTTAAAGAGTATGTACGACAAATATTTATTGTTTGTAGGATCTACGGCTCCCCTGAGCTAGATTTATTTTTGGAAATTAATTCCCTTGTATGTTTTCAAGTTTTGTTACCCTTAAAGTTTTTTTTAATGTAATTCCACAAGTTTCCATGTAATCTAGTTACCTGTGGTTAAGGCGGTAACAAACACATCTAGTTATCACTTAAATGTTTTATTTTTTTTGTCTTGGCAATACTAATTCCAATGTAATATTACTACCTGATGTTAAGGCGGTCCCTGACACAACTATTTAAAGGTATTTCAGGTTTAGTAATGTCTTGGCAAGATATATGTCAAATGAAGGTCTTGGCCAAAAGCTTGTAACTAAGTATAATTTTTCTGTAACACCTTTGGCTTGTGGAGTTGACGTTTTGTTTTGTGATAAAGTTAAATACACTTAATTGTAAAGTACCTCGAAGTTTTCTTCAGAACCTTTTACCATCGATTAGGTTACAATTAGGTCAATGTTTAATTTTATCTTGTCCAGTTGCACGACTGGTGGAAAGACCGGGTACCCGCCGGTCGTGTTATCTGACAACATTAGTAGACTAACTCAATGAAAAACAAGTTCTACTCCGATTTGGTAAGGGTTTAATCATCATAAATGTGAGGCAGATCTACGTAGTGGTTCCCTGTAAAGACGTCGCAAGCCGATTCCAATAGGTCTTTGTCTTGTTTTTACTTATAGTAGGGTCCAATTTCTACATAAGTTCTACGTCAGAGAATTGATGCCGTCGTAGCACATTTGGGTTTAAAATACAATTTTAACTCGCATTTTAAAAATATGGAATACCTAAGTTATGCAGAGTGTGATACAAGTACAATGATCCATCAGTTACATACATTTAAAAAAAAAACACTCAAATGGATTGAATACAGAACGTTTACTCTTCTATTAGTTCAATAATTAGAGTCGATAAATACTCGCAGTCTGAACGGTTTGTCTTTAGATCTTCAGTAAAAAAGATCCCACCAAAAACATTTCATGCCGAGATTCGTTAGCTCAAAACGTTTTCACCGTTAAAAAGATATCCGATCTCACGTAGAGACAAGCCTCTAACTCTACAAGGACTAAATCTACAAGCCCTAACTCTACAAACCCTACATCAAGGTTTGGTCGCTACGCGGCCGTCGCACAGACTCTCTCACTATGGTAAAAAATTACCGTTCCGTACCTAAAAGGTACAAAAGGAACCTTTATGGTGAGACTCCGTTGTCTGTCCGTCCGTCCGTATGTCACGGGCTCATAACTTTAGCACCGTAGAAGATAAAGACATGAAATTTAGCATAAAAATAGCATTAATTTGCACACATATCACGGTGTAAAAAAAATGAAAAATTTGAAATTGTTCAAAATATTTCCAAAACAAAAGTGAGATAAATGTCGATTATAGATCAGAACTGACCAATTACAGAAAACAAAACCAAAAAAAAAAAATTGAGCACAAATGAAAAATAAAAAAAAACACGTTTTAATACAATATGGGTATCAGATTGTAGGTGTTAAAAAGCTGATTGTAAAAATATATAGCTTGGCTATATTTAAATGCATCTTTTTCGAGAAACCCTTGAAAAACCATAAAAAATTGTATATCCCCCCTTATCTCCAAATGGTAATATGTGTTTACGTAAAGATTACGGGAAAAATAAAGCGGTTGAGAAATTCACGAAAAAAATTACAAAATTAAATTTGTTATCCACAATACGGAACCCTAGGTGCGCGAGTCTGACTCGTACTTGGCTGGTTTTTTTGAACAAGAGTTAGGGCTTGGAATTTAGGCCTTGTAGAGTTAGAGGCTTAGCTCTACATGAGATCTGATAACTTTTTAACAGTGAAAGCGTTATGAACTTACGGCTCTTGACAACTTACTTTAAATGAAATGATTCTGGGGGAGTGTCATTTCTTTTTGTACAGAAATCTGGGGGCACGGCAGTGCCCCCGCAAAGTCTCGCAGAAAAAACGCGGAACGGCCGTACCATCCTTTTCTCGAAGCAACTCACGGCACTTTCAACCCCCTTGTATCTTCGTTGTGGGTTTGTTTTGTTTGTTTTTCAAGGTTCTTTATTTAACAGGATAAATACAATGTTATGAAAACTTACAACATAGTCAGTAAGCACATAAACATAATATTACTTTGCTTTTTAAGGCTTTTACATGCACCTGTCAAAACTTATGGCAATTACATTAAAATAGTTTTACATAGAATGAAAATATTTTCTAAGATGAAATCATACCTTCTACTTAATATAAACAATTTGCTGTATTGTATATTTGTTACAATGATAAGGCCCAAAAGGGACAAAAGTGATAAAACGTTGCACGTTACTTTATAGGTTTAAGAATAAAGAGGGCTAATAAGTTTTACGTATAACATATTACTATTACTTAAAATAGGAAATAACAGATTAAATGCAAACAAAACACGTCAGGGGGTAGATTAACAAAATTATCATGCGAGCATAAGAATGGAATGCGGCCGCTAACTTAACCGAAGTCAAGGAAGTAGTGATGAGGTAATCTGTACGATCGATAAGTATCGATGTATGATAGGGTACATAGCCGGGATTTTCCGATGGATGAAATTAATTTGTTTATGTGGTGGGGATTTTTTTTCAATGTAGAATTTGTGTGAAATTTTGTGGACATATGATTTTAGTGTAGGTAAGTTAATGGCAGAATGTAGATTTTTAAGATTAGTATAAAACGGGGTATTAAATGAAATCTTTAACGCTTTATTTTGGATAACCTGAAGTCTGTCGTAGTTGGTGTTGGAAGTGCTGCTCCAGACTGGAGGAGCGTAAGTAATACGGGGTCTAATTAATGTTTTGTAGATTCTGAGTTTAGTGTATGGGCTTAGGTTGGACCGCCTGTTCATAATTCGACTTAGTGCACCTAGTGATTTGATGCCTTTTTGGCGTAATAAGTTGATTTGTTCTGTCCACTTAACTTTGGTATCAAGAACTACACCTAGGTATTTTACACTAGGGCTCCAAGGAATATTATAATTGTTGATGGAAAGTTTTTGAGTCGGCAGAGTTCGACCACGTGTAAAAAGAATGGCCTCGGTTTTGGACTCATTCAGTTTAAGTTTCCATTTCCTAAAAAATTGTGTTAGTAACTCGATGGAGAGTTGCAAGCGGCTAATAATAAGGTCAATGTCACTAGATGTGGAAAAGGAAGCTGTGTCATCAGCAAAGCATGCTAACTGTGTATGAGGTTGCTTAGGAATATCATTCAAATAGGCCAGGAATAGGTAGGGACCCAAGACAGAGCCTTGTGGGACGCCGGCAGGGACGTCGTAAGGAAGAGATTTTACATTACGACCAATATGAACTCTAAATTGGCGATTTGTAAGATATGACTGGATCAGCCTCACCATAATTAATGGTACTCCGAGGTTTATCAGCTTGTGAAGTAGGCCTGCGTGCCAAACAGTGTCGAACGCTTTTTCAATATCGAGTAGGAACATCCCTGTCGAACTCCTTATATTGAGGTTGTGTGCAATATGTTCAGCTACACGGGCAAGCTGTTGGACCGTGGAGTGACCACTGCGAAAGCCGAACTGTTCACATATGAGGTGTTTATCACAGGTCCGAGACAACCTGGTAAGTATGATACGTTCGAATAGCTTTCCGATAGCAGACAATAGGCTTATAGGCCGGTAGCTCACAGGAATGGCGTCATCCTTACCGGGTTTCTTAATGGCGATAACTTTTGCTATTTTCCATGATGATGGATAGTACCCAAGGCGAAGGCAACCATTAAAAAGTTTGACAAGAAGGACGATACATTTCTGGGGTAGATTTTTTATCAGGGAGTTCGAGATAGCATCATATCCAGGAGACTTGCGACATTTTAGGTTTCTTAAGTGATTCCAGATTTCCTTTGGCGTTACAGGGATAATATCTGAACACGAGGTAGCACAGCTGTTAAGAAGTGACATGGAGTTCTCGACTTCTTTATCAGTATCTGGACTTGCCCAGTCTGAGGTAAGCAGCATATTGCAATGAAAGGATTTCACCAGGATGTTAGATTGTTCCTGGACGTCATTTGTGGAGGAGCCGTCGTCTTTGAGCAGAGGTGGGATGGCAGTGGATTTGGGATTTAAAGCTTTAACTACTTTCCAAATGTCGGACGAGGGATTATCAACACTTTTCATTTTTTTGTCCCACGCCTTGTCATTGTTTACTCGTATTGCTGTTTTAATTTGGTCTTGCAGGGAATTTATGGCAGTTCTCAGGTTAATCCTAACTCTTAAATTTGATTCACTTTGTTGTCGTCTCCTAAGGTAGTTTTTTTGTTTGATGAGCTTTTTTATAAAACGAGGCAAGGGCTTAGGGCTGTTGTTTAATACATTTTTTGGGACAAATAATTCTTTTGCTTCGGCTATCAATTGAACCAGGTGAGCAATTTCAGAATCGATAACTTCAATAGAATCAAATACATTGTTTTTTAGGATTACGTTGCTATTGAGAAACGATCGGTAGCGTAGCCAGTCTGCTTCAGAGTAATTGTAAGTTACTGGATAGTCCTGTGCAAAAACCAGGGGCAGGTCGAACATAACTGGAAGATGATTCGAGGAAAGCGCGGGGATTGTAAGAAGTTCCGATAAATTGTCAACGTTTTTGGTAAGACAAAGATCAGGAGTTGAGGGAACATCCCCAGGCCTATAATGTACAAGGGTTGGGGTACCAGGGGCATGAATAGTGTAATTTTTTACCATCATATGTTCAAGTAGCTGTGTCCCACGTTTGTTGGTAGATGAGCATAGCCAGAGCTTGTGTTTTGCATTGAAATCCCCCATAATGAGGACTTTAGTTCCTAAGTTAAGCAGTAGGTCGAGATCGTGAGTAACAAGGTCGAGATTAGGTGACTGATATGCAGATATAATAATGTAATCCTGCCCTGACGAGCAGATTTTAATACCAATAGCTTCAACGGATTGGGTAATAGGAATAGATATACAGGAGTGTGCAATGCAGGATTTAATAAAGATGGCTACACCTTGACCCCTACCACAATTAAGTTTATTCTGTCGGTAACAAGTATAGCTTCGTTGTGGGTGAAGCTAGAAGTCTGAAGTTTCAGGAACCAAGAGTACTTACTGATCCTACTTCTGACCCCAAATTAAAACTTTGTACATATGTTTGATTACGAAATATCTCAAGTCAAAGTTCCCTTATTTTGTCACTGACTGACTGACACATCATCAAAAGTCTAAAGGTGTTCTAGCAGGCCTACAAACTTGAAATTTTGTATGCGGCAAGTGTTAAGTGTACATTGCAACAAAAAAATATAAAAATGTTATTTGCGGTTGGTAATTTAATATTTCCATACAAAGTCTATACAAAATGTATGTTTCCAGCTGCATCTATAAATTTGTATGACACTAGATGACGTTGGTGGTATGCTGCTTTGCATTAAAGACGCCTAAAACGAAAAATTCTACGTTAAAGTTAAAGTGCGAATCTAAAAAATAAAACCGGTAAAGTGCGAATCTGACTCGTCCATAAAGAGTTCCGTACCCCTAAAAAATACGGGTACGGAACCCTAAAAGTAAATAACAACAATATAGATGCCATAGCAACATTAAGGCGATAAAAAACAAAGCGATAAAACGGTAGCGCCTGACAAACAATTCGGTACCTTTTTAGTACGGAACCCAAATTTTCATTATTTTACTTTAAAGTATTTACTACAGACTGCCCAAAGTTTAAACTTTTACTTGTATGTTGTATTACCGTTCTAAAGATAGAGCCTTTGTTATAGTAATCTGTTCCTTGGGTAAGGCACCCTAAAAAGGGTGTTTTATAATGTTCCACATATTCACAATATTAGTCTATTTAAGAAGAAAATATCAACATTTCGTAATTAAGTCACTAAAAAAACGGTAGTGTGCGAATCCGACTCGCGCATAAAGGGTTCCGTACCCCTACACAATACGAGTATGGAACCCTAAAAGTAAATTGCAACAACATAGATGCCATAGCACCATCAAGGCGACAAAAAACAAAGCGATAAAACGGTAGCGCCTGACAAACAATTCGGTACCTTTTTAGGAAGGAACCCTAATTTTTATTATTTCTTATTTAACTTTAAAGTAGTCTGCCTAAATTTTCAACTTGTAGGTACTTGTATGTATAACCGTTCTAACGATAGAGCCTTTGTTATAATAATTTGTGCTTTGGGTAAGGAACCCTAAAACACATTTAGTCTATTTAAGAAGATAAATATCAACATTTCGTAATTAAGTCGCTATTAAACCGGCTAAGTGCAAGTCAGACTCGCTCACGAAGGGTTCCGTACTACCATCACACAATATGGGTACGAAACCCCAAATCATTATGGTAAATACCAACAATAAAGATAACAGAGCAACATCAAGGCGACAAAAAACAAGGCGCTAAAATGGTAGCGCCTGACAAACAAATCTGCACCTTTTGAATACGGAACTCTAATATTTATATGCCCAAAATTGTTGTTTTATAAAGATAGAGCTGAAACAAATAACATCGAATAATTGGACCCCCCTTGGATTTCCATTTATTGAACTTTTTATGCTGTGATAGGGCCCATATTATTATTTGCCGTGATAGAGGACAATGTAACATATATTATGTGAAAATATTTACGCGCTACCTATAACGGCTGAAGCTGTAGACCCATGTGATAGATGGATAGACAGCGGAATATTAGTAATAGGGTCACGGAACCTAATGATACGGAACCCTAAAAATCAAGGTAAAAGGTTATTTATCAAGTAAAGCTTTAAATATATTAAAGGAAAAATAAAGCGGCTAATGTTGTTTTATTTGTATATGCATCCTCTATGATGTAGGTATATTGAAATGTCTATGTACTCGTGTGTCATTCAAAAAAGACCAGGTTTAGCTCATTATTCTGAGAGTTTTAGACATAATAATGTACTCTGTGGTTTAGACTGACAAGCCTGCCTTTCACTTCATGGTCAAAAGAAATTTTAACCTGCCTGTTGCATATATTTGTGGATAATAGTAATAATAACTTACAGTAAAAATTAATATTGCAATGGAACCTGAAATATTGTACATAAATGAAAATCCTTGTCCACACCTAGTTGTCCCTATACCTGGAGATGGTTCATGTTTGTTCCATTCTTTGTCATTCTCTATGTATGGGAACATTGAGTCGTCATATGACATTAGGTGTGCGGTAGTCGAGTATGTGGTAGCGCATTGGGATCAAATGCAACACGTATAAAGTGTGACGAGCGTGGAGACACATGTACTCGACAGCAATGATGAAAACTACCACCTACGGTTCCGTATCCGAACTTATGGCAGCCACCGCTTTGTATCCATTTACGTTCGAGGTTTACGAAAATGGCCGTTTGAGAGGATCATTCGGTGGCGATCCTGGGATGCCAGTGAAACGTTTACGATTCTCTGGTAGTTTCTTAGGTGGTCATTATGAAATGCTCCTTCCCGATACTAGTTTCTCAGGAGTATGTCCTAATGATCAGTTAAAGGGAGTAGATTTTAAGAAAATCCGCAGCTGACGTGCAAGAAATATTACCCGAGAAGAAAAAAAGGACGACTACCTACAAAAAGAAATGAGATCCCATCAAAAACATAAAATGTACAAAAATGGCAAGTCTCGCAACGCAATCCTTCCACCGTAAAAAGTTGTGAGATCTTATGTAAAGCCAATTCTGCTATTTTAGTTTTTATGGAAGCACCTTTTCATTTAAGTTAGTATGGGAGCACCTATTTAACAAATTTATCATTAATTGTTTCCTATTTAGTTACCTACCAACATTAAGTGACTGTATTAATATTAGTCATCTTTATTTCCTAATAAAATATGGTGACTTTGCAATCGCAGAGCACAAATAAAGCACTGATGCGTAGAAATATCTTCTCAAATCGCTAATAAATTGGTATTAGGTAGCTGATATGTTGTATATGTTGCTGTGCGATTGCGAAGTCACTAAATTTTATTAGAGAAATAAAGATGACTAATATTAATACAGTCACTTAATGTTGGTAGGTGACTAAATAGGAAACAATTAATGATAAATTTGTTAAATAGGTGCTCCCATAGTAACTTAAATGAAAAGGTGCTTCCATAAAAACTAAAATAGCAGAATTGGCTTTACATAAGATCTCACAACTTTTTACGGTGGAAGGATTGCGTTGCGAGACTTGCCATTTTTGTACATTTTATGTTTTTGATGGGATATTATATACATACCCGCACTCCCCTTTATGTGGGGTTGCAGGATGAAAATTAGAGATTATTTTTTTTTCTTTTTCTTGTTTGCAAATCCTAGTCTGCATAACAAATATCAGCCTTTTAGGACTTTTGGAAGTATTGAATATAAATTGTTGTATAATACAGAACCAGACCCTCCTTTATGGGGGGTTGCAGGGTGAAAGTTACAGATTTGTATAATACAGAACCAGACCCTCCTTTATGGGGGGTTGCAGGGTGAAAGTTACAGATTTGTATAATACAGAACCAGACCCTCCTTTATGGGGGGTTGCAGGGTGAAAGTTACAGATTTGTATAATACAGAACCAGACCCTCCTTTATGGGGGGTTGCAGGGTGAAAGTTACAGATTTGTATAATACAGAACCAGACCCTCCTTTATGGGGGGTTGCAGGGTGAAAGTTACAGATTTGTATAATACAGAACCAGACCCTCCTTTATGGGGGGTTGCAGGGTGAGAGTTACAGAACCAGACCCTCCTTTATGGGGGGTTGCAGGGTGAAAGTTACAGATTTGTATAATACAGAACCAGACCCTCCGTTATGGGGGGTTGCAGGGTGAGAGTTACAGATTTCTCGTATTTTTGTTGTTTTTGTGCTTATACTAACCTACATACCAAATTTCACCTTTCTAGGTATTTGAGAAGTTTGGAATAGAAATTGTTATCTAATACCTAACCGGACCCCCTTTTATGAGGGTTTGCAGGGTAAAATTTACAGATTTCTTTTTTTGTTTTGGATTTTGTGTGCTAATACTAGCCTGCAAACCAAATTTCAGCTTACTAGGAATTTTGGAAGTTTGAAAGGAAATTCTTATATAATAATTATATTTTTGCATAACTCTGGGGGGTTGGAGGGTGAAAGTTACAAATTTCTTGATTTTTTTTGTTGTTTGTATACAAATCCTAGCCTGGATACTTTCACTTTCTAGGACTTCAGGAAATACCCTAGAGGTCTTAATGGTCATGAGTGAATCAGTGAGTCAGTGAGTCAGTGAGTCAGTGAGTCAGTGAGTCAGTGAATCAGTGAATCAGTGAATAAGTAAATGACGAAATCGACGTACCTATTTTAAGTATAAATAAAATCTAATATATAAAAGCTAGACGACTGAAACTTCATCTTATCTTGAAAATTTGAGGCCGAATTTATGAGTACAACGAAACGCTTCGAGAAAAGGTACGCAGTGCCTTCCTTCCTTCGGCTCGTCTTGGCGGAGGCACCCCAGTACCCCAAGATCTTTTTACATCATCATTTTCTACAAGTACATAGATTATTTTCTTCTATTTCCACTTAAAAATCTCAACATGCTAAACAATTACAATAATGTTGAGCTTTTAAATATTGAAATCAGAAGAAAAGCTTCTAAAATATTAAAATCATTTTGCATAATCTAGTTTAGTTTACAGTACATTAATGTCTAGTTTAGTTTACAGTACATTAATGTCTAGTTTAGTTTACAGTACATTAATGTCTAGTTTAGTTTACAGTACATTAATGTCTAGTTTAGTTTACAGCACATTAATGTCTAGTTTAGTTTACAGTACATTAATGTCTAGTTTAGTTTACAGTACATTAATGTCTAGTTTAGTTTACAGTACATTAATGTCTAGACCAAAAATGTGGTAAGCTTAAGAAAACATCAGCAAACAGCAGTTCATATGTACTTTTTAGAATTGTGAGTGCATCGTGTTACCCACTGTATCTCAGAAAAGTAGGTATGAAGGAAACAATGAAAGAAACAATTGCGAAAATAACTTGACTTTTTTTATTTTTTCAAAAGACTTACTTTAGAGTATTATATTACTTCTTTTATTTCGCGTCCAGAAACAAATACCAACATTTAGCGGGTTGTTAAATAGAATAACCCTTATCATACACCATTGTTTCATTGTTTTGTTTCTGGTATTAAGATATTAATAATATATTTTTCAATGCAAGTGCTCGTAAAGGCCCACTTTTAATGCATCAAAACCGAACAGAAATTCGATTATTTTGCCCTAGGGCTTTTTTTTTAAATTTATCTACGAGATGTTGGCTAACTTGCAACCTTTCCTGTGTACCATAAATGTTATACTTTTTTTCCACTGTTTAACGGCTCTGGATACACTCTTTTTGAGCCAATCATAATTTAACTTTCAACTTTAATAATTAAATTGTTTTATTTATTATATTTGTTTTATTTCATCACACTTTTCATTGAAAAACGTAGTATGATACACGGGCATAAGAGCAATAAATTACTCGGTTACGTTTTATTCCTTGTTGTCCTTGTAGCATAAACTACTAAAACATTTTAATCATATAGAGGTTTTAAATTTTGATATAATTACCAATATGGAAAAACATTTTATTTTTGAAACGTATTTTTGGCCAGACGAGTAGCTGAAAGTAAGTGAAAGTACCGAAGCCTCGTTCTTATATTTATTTAGCTCCTTAGGGCTGTAATTTGAATTTACATCCCGTATTTTAAAGTTAAATACGACCTTCTTTCAAAAATGTAAAGGTTTTAATAATAACATTTACTTCAAAGCTCAGAAATATTTGTAGTTTCCAGGAGATACATAGCATAGTCGCGTTTTATACCTCAAAATAATTCTTAAACCCAAGGCTTTACAGTACCTCTATACATGCTCAGATTTATTATCACTCAAAGGACGATACGACAGTACTTGTCTCGTCTCGTAACTTTTATAGACGGAACTGTATCCACGAAGAGATTCGATTAAACGAAAGAGCTTGTAAAAACATTACAACTGTTCTCGTACTTGTAGTTTGAGTCCAACGTAAAGTGCTCATGTTCATACAAACGAAATACCAAATTAGTCGATATCTATACACATTATTAGGGTAGTGTGTACTTATTCCGAATACAGAATAACTATAGGTTTGTTTATAGGTTCTCATGTTTTTAAAAAGGCTATAATATCACTGTGGACATTGTCATTCCTAGGTAGGTATGTTTATATATACAACTACGTATAGATAACAAATAAAAATATCTTACTATATTCGCAGGAAAAAATATTTCACAAGCTAGAGAGGGGAGAGAATTAGCGTCGATTTGTTATTTTATATGGTCGTGACAAGAAAAGACCTTTTTATACATACAGGGGAAACATATTATTTCTTCTGCATGCTTCAGATGGAATGGATTTCTATGTTTCCTCGTTTGAACAAGGAAGTCATAAAATCCATACGTATTCGATCTAAGCTATTTTAGTATCTAAATTTATCACATCGTTCTATATCAGAACATAAATTATTATGGCTAGATTTATCAGGTGTAAAATCAGTTGATGACTGGCGCGTGCAACTTAAAAAAATTAGTTGATGACTGGTGCGTGCAACTGAAAAAAATTAGTTGATGACTGGTGCGTGCAACTGAAAAAAATTAGTTGATGACTGGTGCGTACAACTGAAGAAAATTAGTTGATGACTGGTGCGTGCAACTGAAGAAAATTAGTTGATGACTGGCGCGTGCAACTGAAGAAAACTAGTTGATGACTGGCGCGTGCAACTGAAGAAAATTACAACCAAAATTAATCAATGATGGCAGTTCGAACAATATAAAAACGGTCAGAGGTCAGTAATCTAAATTATTGTTTATGTATTTGACCTTTTGATCGAGCAAATACTTGACAAGCTGAGTACAAAACAAAAGTTCCGAAATATTAAGTAGAGCTGTTGGGTGCACGAAAAAATCATGATGGTTACTTATTTTACCATGGTTAATATTTTTTTGTTTTTTAATGGTTAGCCAAATTTCGGTTGTGTAGGTCAATCAGGTTCTGAAATTTAGCCTGGTGGAAATGGGCAATTTAATAAACGAAATGTTAAAAAAAGGCATTTTTTTCGAGTCCTCATTAAATAACATAAAAATCTTACAATTTTGTCCTAATAATGTTCAAAGTTAGTTTGTTTGAACTAATTAAGAAACTATATTTTTTAAGATAACTTTTCTCTACGGGTCCGTTTCAGAATTAATAAACTATATTTTAAGAATAACTTTTCACTTTGGGTCCGTTTCAGAATTAAGAAACCATATTTTTTGGATAAATTTTCTCTTAGGGTCCGTTTCAGAATTAAGAAACTATATTTTTAGGATAAATTTTCTCTAAATGTCCGTTTCAGAATTAAGAAAACCTTGTTAAGCTTTACTTAAGTGACGAATCAACCAATCACAGCACTGCCTTTCCTAGCTAAGCACCGCTTAACTTGAAATTGTCTAGTTTAAAACTGGGTAAGTTTCTAAACCTAACACTTAATAAAAAACATATATATTTGGTGCGTTTCTCGGTCCGTTCTCGGAAAGACCTCGGGTACTTCCTCGGGGATTCATGTTGTGACAATTTATTATTACTTAGTTCTTTTGAAGATGCGACATTCCTCAGTCGACAATATTTATTTACAGCGAGACTACCCACTAGGTTGGTGTCGAAGCAGATGCTACAACGACGAAGTTTCAATGTGTTTTCAATCGCAGCATCAAAGTTGGCTCGTAATTATCTAGTCTCGACACCAAGAGGGAAGAGGTGCCCATTTGTCAACATTTCTCACAACTTTGTGCACAAACTTCTGTTTTGGTTGCAAACACCAACTTGACAGTGGATGTGTAGAATTTAAATTTTATTGGCTTTGAAATAAAAGCTACTTTCCATTGAAGAAATTGTTAACATCATTAAGTTGTGTGAATCGATTTAAAGTAAAAGCAAACAATGTGATTTCTTACCGAAGAATTTATTATTATCAGTAATCAAACCGACCTACGTGGTATAAAGACAGAGTGACGCTCGTGGAGGTAGCTGAGTGTGCCACTGACCCTACTTTATACTTTTGCTCGGCTCCGTTCACGTTATAAAAGAAACTGACACTTTTTTAACGATATCATGTCCCCCCCCCCTCCCCTTTGTCTCCAAAATAAGACGACCGAAAAATGTGAAAAAAATTATGATAATAGTTAATTGAATGAACATTAAAGAAAAAATATAGCAGTAAATATATAAGGGTTCCGTGCTCAGCGGGAACCGCGTTTGCCAGGCGCTACCATTTTAGCGGCTTGTTTTTTGTCGCTTTGATATTGCTATGGCATCTATATAGTTGCTATTTACCATAATTTCCGTAGCCATATTGTGTGGTGCTACGGAATCTATTGTGCGCGAGTCCGACTTGCACTTGACCAATTTTTTAAAATGATTGCTACACAAATTAGTTTTACCACACTGCCTTGTTTATCTTATAATATCCGGATTCCAAATTTGAAGTGGGTAATTTTACAGGTGAAAATGATGAAAAAGTGTTTGTTTTATTTTAAGCACATCCGTTGAATTCGAATCTAGATAGAGATAAGTCCCTTAAGATTATAGTTTAAAAATTTATTTAGAACTATGTTTTTGTTTCGATATAACTATTTGCTTACTTACGTTTTATATACCTACGACTCTTATCTTACTTACGTTTTATATACCTACGACTCTTATCTTACTTACGTTTTATATACCTACGACTCTTATCTTACTTACGTTTTATATACCTACGACTCTTATCTTACTTACGTTTTATATACCTACGACTCTTATCTTACTTACGTTTTATATACCTACGACTCTTATCTTACTTACGTTTTATATACCTACGACTCTTATCTTACTTACGTTTTATATACCTACGACTCTTATCTTACTTACGTTTTATATACCTACGACTCTTATCTTACTTACGTTTTATATACCTACGACTCTTATCTCTTACACAAAAAATACAAAATTTTATAAAATTTACTGAAAGAAACGTTTCGAAGATCTCTAATCGTTTAATTCCGTTGTCTCGGATTCCTAGTTTTCTTTATTTTTTCAATCTCCGAGAGATCAGGTGAAGTGGAGCAGCCTTCTCATTGAAACTGTTCACTGACGTGTCTTAGCAAAACGAAATATATCCAAATATATACAAATACGCAAAATATTAACGGTATTTGAAAATAAAAATACTTATATTTATTATATAAATCTATTTGAATCTTGGGTTTTTAGTTATTATAAATAAAGTTCTATTAAAAGTTACTATCTGCTTTAATTATCTTAATGCAACAAATTATAAATAATTGTTCAGTAAAATTTCAAAATCAAAATTGTATTTTTATACGTCTAAATAATTATAGTTAATTTGACCAAAACATAGACCGAGGGCAGTGGCGTACCCAGGGTTTCAGAATAGGGCAAGCCCGACATATTTATTTGTGATTTTTAACAATTTATTAAGTAAATCTATATTTTCATCCCTAGCTTTCAGCTTATATTGACGCTAGATAAGTTATTTAAATCGTCATATCCAATTATATTCTAAACAGCCTATTCGTTCGAAAAAAATATGCAACACCAGCAGTAGAACAAATTGGAATATGAACAGCCAACGATCCAATGTGTTTTGTTCACAGATCTATTGAATTTTCTAGTACGCCCCTTACACGTCTGAGAAATGCAAAAGTTGGGTGTAGGTTTTGGCGATAAACTAACTTTTTTTCTGAGCAAAGGTCAAAGATTTTACCTTTTCCTCGAAGATTAACACTTTAACACACTTTAAGTTTTCACAAGGGATGACTTTGTTTTTCGTCACGAAATACTTGTTTCACTAGCTCGTCACTTCAATTGCTCAAACAAAACAAAATGAAATGAACTTTGAATTATTTGATTGAAATTTGGATTATTGCATTTTCATATTTACTCCTTGACAAGAACTTTGACAGTCTTTCACAGGAGATTTCTTTCATGAAATAACTTTAATCTTGTAATGGGAAGGTTTTCATTGCTAGGAAAGAAAGATATACTAGCCCTCGCGAAGCCCAGTTAAAGCGAACGCGTGCGAGTGAGATGACCACATTTACATTGTTTGTTGTGAACGTACACATGTAGCATAGGCTATGTCGGATGTTTACGTTTACAACAAACAATGCATAGCGTTGTTTTTATAGTGACCGTGAATTTTTAAATAGTTCGACCAATAAGATTTGAAGTTAATATTTTTGATATAGCATTTTATTAGCAAACCGGAATTTTGGTCTTGTGTGAAGATACCGCCACTGACCGAGAGTAATTGTATGAAGGTACCGCCACTGACCGAGAGTAATTGTATAAAGGTACCGCCACTGACCGAGAGTAATTATTGTATGAAGGTACCGCCACTGATCGAGAGTAATTGTATGAAGTTACCGCCACTGACCGAAAGTAATTAGGGAGTTTACATTAACACACACATACTCTAGTGACTTTTTCAAAAAACATACCCGTGGTTTTATTACATTTGTACTTGTGTGTAGATTATATTCTGTCTCAATATTTCAAAGCATCTTCACTTATTTTTTGGCACTACCCAAATTTATCCAAATCACCAAAGGTTAACTGGAAGATAACGCTAACCCGCATTATGTTCCCTTGCGTACAAGTTTTATATGCAATAAAGAATTATTTTTTTCTACCTTATTCTGTGTTTCATGTTTGAGAGCGCGACTATTTTTGATTTGTCCGGGTGTCAGTTTTGAAGTGCTCTTCAGTATGTTAAGTGGAATTCAATTAATATAACCCACCTGATCCTATATACACCCAGTATTACAACGTATTAAAATACCAGATTCATAACATACCTTTTTTTGCTCAGTGCGGCAGCGAAGGCAATCGAGTCTTCATTAGAAGATCTTAATGGCAGCCATTCAATTTGCTCGCCTCTGCTTTATTGTCACTGGCTTCTGTCGCTTCTATTACTTTATCTATTTGTTGAATCAAGGAACGATATGTCTTGCTTGGCTGTCTTTTTGTGAGCATTGTGTGTCTACTTCAAACACTCAGTTGTTATTTCTGACGTGAAGACGTGGATGCAGGTGCATTGTTTTCTATGATCAAAGGCTTTCATTCGTTAAAAGTTATCCATTGCTCAAGTGTTATGTAGGACATCATATTTTATGTTTTAGAAACAATTTCTATGTGATAAATTATGTTATAAATTGGTAAAAAAGAAAAAAGGTGCATAACACATCAAGTCTAATTTTAACGATGAAAATGTAAATGATGTTGGTTTTCAAGTCAGACCATAATTTAGCAGCAGAGCTTGTTAAAAAATTAAGAGATGTTATTAAGTTAAAATAGAAGCTCTAAAATTCTAATCAGCTTGTCAATGTTAAAACAATTTAGCATTTCTTGAATTTCAATTCTGTCAAAAGTGAGAGTAGACAGTAATAACTATACCTACATACAAAGTTTACTCATGAATAAGCGTAACAAGAATGTTTAAGTTGAAATAAAAGTAAATACTCAGATAACAGAACAAATTGGAAGTAACAACCCGTGATTCTGGAATTTATTTCTTTGTCAATATTACAAAGATGTCGGTGCGAGCACCTTTAGAGAAAAACGTGTATTTTTTACGAGTGCGTTTTCTTCACAATCAACGTTTTGATAACTCGGGGTATATTTTTGTGACAAATGATATTTAACATTATATTACGATCCCGTCTGCAGTCTAAGGGTTCAATTTGGGCAGAGGTCGTAGGTTCTAATTCCTTTTGAGCAAAATTGCGTCCACGCAATCGTATAGTATAGTAACCAGTAAATTCCTAGTACAGAGGGGACGGCTGTTGTTTATGTCAAGAATGCGTATACGCAATACACATTCGAGTCTTTTACATGTCTCTTGGGAGTTCTCACAGCATAATAAAATAGCTATGAGATTAACTTACCAGCCTTAAGTGACATCAAATAAAAGCATGTAAATATTTTAATCAAAAGTAAAATCTTTTTCCAAGAAATAAATATACTCACGCAAATGAAATACTTACATAATGATTTGCACATACAAAGTTTAGAGAACGTACCTATTTAAAATTTGCAAAGACAGTGAGAGTTTTATTTAATAAAAAAAAAGAAAGCTGCTCAGGATGACTAAATAAATAGGTACATGAGTCAATTAACATTCAGCTAGTATGTTACCAACTAAATGATCGTAACAAACAATACACAAAAACAGTATAAATGTCAAATTTTTCTAATCTCATTAATTGCGTTTATTAAAAACAGTAAAGATGAATTAAATTTGATGATAAAATATGATACGATGTTAGCTGTAAGGCTTTGTATAAATATTTTTCAAAATATCAACGCTAAAATAAACAAAAACAAAAACCGTGTCTCTTCTCTGGATTTGTAACAACAATCTATCTTCTAATATAGCTGTAAATTCCTAAAAATATAATTACTTTACGCCGATGAATATCCAATTATTTTAAAGCGGTTATAAATAATATCATTAAAATATGTTTTTACATAACGTAAACTATTTGTTCAAGTATTTCTTGGGTAAAAGCCGTAAAAGTTATAATATTTTTGTTAAAAATCAGTAGAATTCACTTCTAAAAATAAGTAAGGAAACAAAGTACTCACGAACAAATATATTGGACATCAGCGTGGCGGGCAAACAGAAGACTATCACCAAAATATCAGCCACCGCCAAGTTCACAATGAAGAAGTTCGTTACAGTCCGCATCCTCGGTGACCGGTACACCACGGCTATCACGAAAAAGTTCCCCACCAGCCCGAGCACAAACACCAACAAGTAGGCCGCACAGTAGACCGCAGTCATCGCCCCGCTGTGCCTGTACAGCAACTCCTCACGGTCCAAGAAACCGAAGTCAGATCTGTTCATTGTGATGTTCAGCTTCAGGGGATGGTGCCGGTCGAGGGAGCTTTCCATGTGAGTCGATAAAGGCTCCAAGTCCGGCAAAACAGCGTTCTCTGGCACGTATTTCGTGGTCACCATCTCCATGATGGAGTTTGAGAGCAGATCCACGAGATTATGGGTCTTGGAGTGTGGTTCTCGCAAGTGGGAGTGGTTCCTGTGGGCGTGGTGCCGCGTCTCATGGCTTGGATGAGTCGAAAGATTGAGAAAGTCCGTAACGTCATTCGTGATAAAGTCTCCGTAAGACACTCTCAAAGGTGCCATAGTTTTTAGAAATGTTTACGTCATTTTTCGGTTCCACTAGACACTAAAACTCCACTTTAAAGAAGATCTGATACCGAAAAGTTTTGAAATTAAATGTCACTTCACACACGAGTAAAATTTTCTGTTAGAAAAAGTATGAAAAGTTTCGTAGCAGTTGTGTTGTGTTGGCGTAGCGGGGCCGGCGCGTAGAGGTCGGCGGTCGGGCGCCGTCTGCCCGTAGAGCCGACTACGGCGTAGCTCCGTAGGCGCGACGCATGTGCAATTTGGTTTTATGATTTACCAACCAACATACTCAAACCTGTACTCTCAACTTTATGACATCATCTAAAGGGTAGTTTTTGAATGGTGTATGTGCATTAATTAAGTTTCGAAGGCTTTTAGTAGCAGGAAGGTCGTCGAATGCAGCCGGAGGCCGCCAGCATTTAGCATTTTATGCATTTTCATCGCACTGACCCGTAATCAAATTTTCACCGATAAAGTTGTTTCAGTCATATGTTTCCAAACTTCTTATTTAAACAAAATTTTATGGAAAATTATTTAAATTCCTTTAAAAAATATATTTAAATTGTGTTGTCCATAAGTTTTTTGTTTGCCTTAGTTGAAAATAAACTACAGTAAAAATGAATTGTATTAAAAAAAGTAAAAATATAAATAATAATAACAATATATAATTTCTTGTGTTTTTGAACATATTGTTATATGTTTGAGTAATAAACAAAACAAAGTTGATAAACAAAACTTACCTTTGAACTTGTTAAAAAAATAAAACATATTTTGTATTTAGACTTTACTTTGTAAACGTTACTTTGTACGTCTTACAATCAAAATACTCAATAAAACTTCACCAGTTTCTAAACGATTTTCAACTATTCGTTATTTTCAATTGAAAAAATAAATGATGTGAAATTGTGTTGTGTACTAACATTTTTTACCAATGATAAAAGAAATTTACATTTTTAGGGTTCCGTAGTACCTAAAAGGTACAAAAGGAACCTTTATGGTGAGACTTTTTTGTCCACCCGTCCATATGGTCACAGCTTTGTTAAAGATTAATATTTTAATATTAATTATTTTAATAATATTAATTTTGGCAAAAACAGGATTATGCCCACATAAAACGAAGTAAAAAAAAATTTTTTTTTATCCTTTAAGATATTTCCCATTTAAAAGAGAGGGTGGCACTTGAAGGGTGCTTGTACTTGTCCACAAACTTTATTATTTGATTTAAGAATTTTTGGACGAGTACAAGTACCTTTTAAATCATAATAAGTACATAAGAGCATATAGGTTGATTAAGAAAAATATTGTGTTTTTTATTTTTTATTACTAAGGTATATTTGTAATTTTTTTAATACTTGACTGATGACGGCCCGCTAAGGGCGGAAATATATTTCAAGTTTTAAATTTTCTTTTATTTATTGTATATATTTAAAGTTATAATAAAGCCGATTCTGAAGTCTTTAATTTTAGTTGAAGTGCTGTCAAAACTTAAAATTTTCCAAAGTAATTTAACTTCTAA
The DNA here is from genome assembly GCA_934047225.1 of Ypsolopha sequella. Taxonomy (NCBI): domain Eukaryota; kingdom Metazoa; phylum Arthropoda; class Insecta; order Lepidoptera; family Ypsolophidae; genus Ypsolopha; species Ypsolopha sequella. Next base: position 1,271,735 of record OW203990.1, on the reverse strand, counting down.
CCCTAACAGTTAAGGACTATTTTGCAATGAAGAAAATTTAGTTTTGACAGCACTAAAACTAAAATTAAAGCCTTCAGAATCGGCTATATTGTGTAATTCTAAATTTAAAAGAGAGAGATAATAATAATTAAAAGTCTTAAAAATAAAAAAATGAGTTTCAAATTGCAGACATTAAAGAGCTGATTGTAAAAATTAACACTCTAACTAAATTTACTAGAACTGATTTCGACAAATCTTTGAAAAACCACAAATAAATGTATTTCCTCCCACCTTATTCCCGAAACTAGTAGACCAAAAATATGTCAAAAATGTTGATTTAATGGATCATAACTGGCCAATTCCAATGGCTTAAATTTCAAAAGATTTTATTTAAATTTTTTATTAATTTTAAATTTTAAATTTTTTTAGAATACGTCATTTTAGGAGATGGTTTTCATTATTTTGGTATAAAAATTATCAATTTTTATAATGATATTTTAAAAATTGTCCGCGGGGAGGTCACTAGATAATTTAAGACATTACACTGATGTAATGTGTGATTGTTTATAAAAAAGCTTATATGCTTATTCATCTGTCATCCAGCTGTCAAATTAGTCGGAAGCAAATTATTATAAATTTAGCTTGACAGCAAAGGACACATTTCTAAACAGCCATTTCTCAAGTGACGTCACAAGAAGGCAAATGGAAGTTGCAGCTTTTTCGTAAAAATATCCATCATCATGAGGTTTTTTAGACGATGAGTTCTAAAATACGACTTATTACACCTTAATCTTGAAATGGTTTTTGAATTAACACACCAATCTAAGCGAATTACAGGAAATCGTAAAAAAATTAAATAGCTATTTAAAAAAAAATACAAAAAGAAATATAAAAAAGTAAAATGAATAAGAAAAATATTTTATAAAAATACTATATGGTTATTAAATTGTAGTTATCACAGAGTTGATTGTAAAAATATATAGTTTTGCTATATTTACTTCCATCTACTTCGAGAAATCCTTAACAACCACAAAAAATGTATTTCCCCCCTTATCTACAAAACTACTGGATTGTAAAATATGAAAAAGTTGTGGTACTTTTTTTTTACGTAAAGATTACAGGAAAAATATAGTGGTTAAAAGATATATGAAAACAAAACTACAAAATTAAACACTTCTGTTCCCAAAATTGTCAAATTATTGAACCCTAGTACGACTCGCACTTGATCGGTTTTTTTCTTTTATCTGTACTTATTACCTGCCTTTAAACGGTTTGCTCATAGTTATTGTTTTGTTTTTGAATTTACTAACATATTTGAGTAAATAAACGGTACAAGATGCACTTAAAGTACAAGCGAAATAAAAAAAGGGTTAAGTGCGAGTTAGACTCGTGCCCCCAAGGTTCTGTACTTATATTCTGTGGTTCTGTAATGTTAAAAAAGTTCGTTAGAAAATTAATCTAAATAACAAAATATGACAAACATGTAAGTTACAGCCACTGTATGAAATAAACAATCTCAGAACCTAAGAAAAAGGATAAATACGTAAGTATATTAAAGAATTATAAAAAGATAATATTGGGTAAGAATCAAATTTTATATGTTGGTTTTATTTGATAAAAATAATATTCTAAATCTCTAACAGATTAAACATTCCAATCAGTGGTTATATACTTATGTATGTATATTTTATTAGATTTGCCACTCACGACGCGTGACAACGTGACAAAGAGAAATACAATAAAAAAGAAAACCTCTTATCTCTTCATCGAATTTCTAGCCTGCCTCGTTACAGTCTCGATGTATTTTATTTCAGAGAAAAATATAATATCAAATGTTATCGTAAGAGTCTGATGTTAAATAAAATTGCTTAGCCACGATCGTGCTGAAAGTCTAATATAAATCAATTTTATTATCGTGAATCAATACTTCTACTGGTAAATATCTTCTTTTTTTTTCATTTAACAATATAATGTCACAGTATAAGCAAAGACAGTAGGGAAACTACCTGTAAGCGCTCCGATTCGAGCCTCAGACATCAGACGCGTGCTCTACACGCCGTCTAAGCAGACATGGGGGGTCAATCGCTGGGGCCGCGGTGGCGCCGCGCCGCGCTTGCCTTGCCAGTACGCGCAGACGTAAGCGGGTGATAGGACGTGGCGTTTGTAAAGTCTGTGCCGACCTGAACACGATGTCGCAAAGATATTGTTGCGCATTTGGATGCCTAAATTCGTCACGAAAAAAGGAAATCGCCTATTTTAAACTTCCGGCTGATGTCCAAAGGTAAGACTAAAAAATATCACTCAAGAGTAGTGCCTACTTACATTACAAATTAAATTTTTGAAATTGTCGCGTTCTTTTTATGTATGTTCATACTGTCTGTTACCAGGGCAAAATAAATAGTTAATAGATTTAAGTACGCTTGTCAGAACAAAAAGCAGGTTTCTTTGAATTTGAATTTGACTTTTTTGTCGGTTGTCGCCGCCGTCGCCGCCGCCGCGCTGCCGCAAGCAAGTCTAGCCAACCAATCGGTGGAGCGGCGCGCGGTACTTTCAATCAAACGGCAGATACGACGAATATGCGGAATATGTCTCAGAGTAAATATATTTATGGTATACAACTCCGCTATTATAGAATTTGCTGGAATGGGTCAGAGTAAATGTGGAGGAAGTTACCGTGGGCAATCATTACGTAAACAATCATCTATCTTTAGCTATAGTAGAAAAAAAGTCATGTCTATCTGTACATTAAATATTTTTTATGAAATTTAAAATTTAACGAGTTATTTATTAGTAAATATTTTTGTACTGAGGCCAAAACTACAATTTTTGTCTCTCTGTCTATCTTTCTGTCTTAAATTCAAATTCAAATTAAAAAATAGTTTATTTTGCAAAGTAGGTATATACAAGATGACTTTTTGATCATCGTCCAAATTCATGCTGGAGGCTTGATAAGTGATCAGTATCTTGGATTAGTAACAATTTTTGTGAAATTTCATTTTACGAATTTCACCAAAATTGTTATTGATGCATGATACCGATCACTTACCAAGCCACCTGTATTTCCAGTATTTAAGTTCGCCGGTACAAGTCGCCGGCGCAGTTCCTAGGGATGTCCCCGGTCACTAGGGATGGGAATTTTTTTTTTCTAAAATTTGTTACAAAAAAATTTTGTTTTGGCCATATCTTCGGAACGGAAGGTGGTACATCCCTAGGGGTCCGACCATAGGGTGACAAAAAAGTTTTTTTTTTTTTCAAATGTCAAAACTTTAACGGCCCGTATCTCCGAGACGGCTTGAGTTAGACCCATGTTGATGGGTGTCTAAGAATGTCTAAGATGGGTGTTTAAATTTGGGAAAGCTTATTGACTTGATCTGCTCATTAGGGAAGGATAATTTAATTTCTTAATACAGATTATTACTACGTTTTTTAATCGTTCATTATTTATTATTTAAGATAAGTTAATGCTTATTTTTAATTTTGATATGACGATGACGAGTCTTATCGTATCTCGAAAAACCCAAGTAATGATATGAGTGAGCGACAGCCCTAACGCTTCGGTGGCGCGTAGGTATTTAACTCAGGAATTCGGTTCAATTTCCCTACTGTCTTTGCTTATACTGTGATAATGTTATTTAATCCTGATGAGTTGTTGTGGCGCTACCTCTAATAATAACCATTGAAGACCCTCACATTAAGAAAATATAGTTTTAGGCTGTTAATTAAAAGAGAGAAAAGAAATCAAAATATGAAGGAAAAACAGTCAAAAGCATAAAATAGTAGTTTATGCTACAAGGGCGCAAAGAAATAAATTACGAGGACGATTTAAAACACGAACGTAGCGAGTGTTTTAAACGTAACCGAGTAATTTATTGCTCTTACGCCCGTGTATCATACTACGTTTTTCAATGCATAGTGTGAGGAAATAAAACAAATATAATTTTGTGAACTTTAAATTATAATTGGCTCAAAAGGACTGTATCCAGGGCCGTTAAACAGTGGAAAAAAAAGTATGACATTTATGGTACACAAGAAAGGCTGCAGGTTAGCCAACTATTGAAAAAAAAAAATAATAAAGCCCTAAGGCAATATAATCGACTTTCTGTTCGGTTTAGATGCATAAAAAGTGGGCTTTTACGAGCACATGCATTGAAAAATATATTGTAGATATCCGTATAAATTCAAAAAGTTAAACCCTTACGGTTGAATCAAAAGGAAAAAACCATAGACAAAAATAAATTGATCAAACAACATGTGTGCGTTGTTTAGCAATAACTACGGGTTGAATTGTTTTATCATAAGGTTATAAAAGGATATGCGGTACATGCATACATTATACTATGCTTTAATTATCATTTTTAAAATCTGTTCATAAAAATATGTCAAGTTCTCACATCGGCAGTACTAACGTGTTAATGAGAATGCTACGTGCCGCTAATTTGGTGACACTTCAGATTGTACGTTCATGCCCTCGCATTGGGGTTATAGCTAAGAACATTTTTAAATGAATTTATGATGTGTCCAGAGTTTATGGACCCATGAACAAGGAATCAAAAATGCAAAAACATAAAAAACAATTTAAAATTTTCTTTGTAAGATTTAAAATCAAGAAATCTTTATTTGGAAGCAATAAAAACAATTTATTTGAGTAGTTTTATTTTTATATCTAAAATAATAAAGAATTACCTATGATCCACTTCAAAACGCCGATAATATAATACTTGTACTAAACACAGCCTGTGATAGTAAATAACATGCAGGCTGTAAACTCAAACCCGAGAATTCCTTTAAGGCGATTACCGTCACCAAATTAGCAGCTCGATGTTTGTCTGCATGAATATCGACGGAAACGACATTAAAATAACGTTCAAATCAGTGCACAATGCGTGGTGGCTGTTACGACGCTCGCTGCGTCCTTGAAAGGGCAAAATAGGAGAAAATAATACTTTTCACATGGGCGTCATTGTTCGATTGAATAATTCTATGTTATATTTATAGCTATCAAGTTTATCTATTTATCAAAGCATAAATGAATTAAATCACCTAAGCCGCTTAGGAGCAGTAGGAAATTCAAGCCAAAAAACACCATTCAGTTGAAACAATTTTTCATTTATAAGTTTTGGTGGTACGAAAAATAAAAACGTTGCATATGTTGTCCTAGAGTTGATAATCCATAATACATTTTTTCAATATTTTTGGTTTGGCCATAAAAGAGGAGTAGGCTTTAGAAAGTACCCATTTGGCGGTATTAAGGGCCTTAAAGTATGATAGAATACTACGATAAAAAAAATATTATATAAACGGCTCACCTCAATACGAGTTATGATCGGGATAACCGACCAGTTTCAGCAGATTTAGACTGCCTTCATTCATCTGGGCGAGCGAAGACGTTACGCCTCACACTGACGTTACGTGTCGTTTAATTCTATAATAAAAAAATACCTTGAATTTTCATCAAAAGTTATGTATTTTTTCAAGATACGCACTCTTATCAACGCAGTTCATTCAGCCCGTAGCGTGGTCCCGACCGATCATTGAGTAATTGTGTTCTGTGCTACCGACGCTATTAGAGGTCAATGATCAGAGAGGGTTTCCACGATTAATGCATTTTAAGTGCAACAAATTGTCTTATTGTACATTCATTAATTTTGTTGCTATTTTTTAAACATTGTATGAGTCATGTCAACATAACCTAAAAGGATTCTTGCCTGCGCTTTTACTACCCTGTACAAGCAATTTTGGACGTCAGACTGTCTTGTATGGAGACTGTGAATTTACTGTCACGTAACGGTTTGATCCTCAGGATCAAAGATCTAATTATTTGAACTGAACATAAGCATACGTGAGTGAATCAGTCAGAAGTTTATCTTTTATACATAAATAAAACTTCGTTTGCTGAGTGATCAGGTTTGTTGATTGCAATTTACCCGTAATGAAAGCCTACACTTGAGTTAAGGTGCTTTTGTTGTAAATAAATCTACACTACATCTGATTTAGGGTGCAAAGACCTCTTTAAATAGCATAAACTAAGAAAATCTAACCACTGATTACTCCAAATACGAGGACACCCGACGCGTGGCGCTCTCTGGACAAATACGAGGACACCCGACGCGTGGCGCTCTCTGGACAGTTAGGCAATGACCCAACTAACGAAAAAAAATGCTTTCTCTTTACCTTCGGCCGTGTCTTGTCACCACCCTCATGACCACGTCAAGCGACGCATGTTCCGGCATGAATTCATGAGAAGCCATACCAAAGAGCAGTTGGAGGTCGTTGCGTAGTATCAGTAACTTGCTTCCGTAGATTTTTTGGAAGTCTCTGGAAAGACTCTTAACGTTTCGTCTGTTTCCACTCTTATGGTTTCCGGGCGAGTGCCCTTCATCTTAGATCTTAGAAAGAGTATTTAGTATTTCTCATCCATAGACTCTGTCACGTGTACGTTGTTTACGTTGCAAGAATCAAGGTTTCAACTACTAGTTCAAAATTAATTAACTAAATATAGGAAAAAGATTATCGATCCGTAATTTTCCACAGAAGCCTAAAACGCGACCGCACTATTAATTTTAAATTAATTTAATTACCTTCCACGAACTGTTTAATAACTGCCTTATTGTAATATTAGTAGAACCAAATTAACCCCTCTACGAAGGCGGTTGGTCACGCGCCGTTCAACGCTTCACGCTCCATGTCCACGTTCCACTCTTCAATCTTCATTTCCACGCTCCGTGCTTCACGCTCCATGTACACGCTCCATGCTTCAAGCTCCATGTCCATTTTCCACGCTTCACGTACCATGCCCACGCTTCACGCTCCATGCCCAAACTCCACGCTTCAAACTCCATGTCCACGCTCCACGCTTTACGCTCCATGTCCACGCTCCACGCTCCATGTCTATACTCCACGCTCCACGCTACACGTTACGCTTGTTGTTTGCGCAATGACTCGTATATACATCACCGCTAACGTTAATAACTTGTTACTTATATAAAACATAAACGTATTTTTTAAAATGTAAATTAATATATACACATATATAATTTTATAGTATCGGTTCGGCTTCGCACTTTATTATTATGATATATTAATATATATTCTGTAACAAATAAGCAACTAAGTAAATTCTAGGTAATTTAGGTAGATGGATTAAATATATGTACAAAATAAATAAATATATCGTCAAGACATATATCCCCGAGGGGGTGCCGGAGGTGTTCCGAGTGTGAACTGTGAAATGTAAGTCTTTATTCTTTATTGTACACACATAAATATTTTAACAATTGTAATTAGAAATAACATGTACATAAGCGAGCTTATCTCTTAGTAGAGATTTCTTTTAGCAAACCCCTTTGATAAATAAAAATTACAGTCCATACTCGGTACACCCGCGTTTCACCGACGATTATTACGAAACAACGTGGTGGGTGGTAACATAAATATAACTTTGCATATATTATATAGTTACGTTACCACTATACTAAGAAATGCTCTTTGCGTACATTATTTTTTCATTTCCAAAATAACAGCTGCCTCAAAAGCAATTTTGTAAGAGACAAAGTGCTGTTATGTGTTTATATTTGTTGCACTAAAGATGGAAAAAAGATACATAACTTCCCAGTACTTCAAGAATGTATTAAATAATGTATACCTAATTATTAAACTTTACTTTATTTGAAAACTTATTTTTCAATGCAGTTGCTTGTAAAGTTTTCTTTTTTGTGTAACAAAATTATGTGGAAACCGACTCTTTATTTCACGCGTGAAATAAAACAGTACTGAAATCCTTAATGTTACGCGTGAAATAAAGTAATTTTTTTAAGTTTTTGACTCTGTGGTGCATGGTGCAAGTCATAAAATTTCAAAAATTACAAAGATGCAAGGAGGCTTTGCTGTCCAAAAAAAAACAATTATTTATAAGTATATAAATAATTATATATACGCTCTAGCAATAATTGAATGATGATAAACACCATTCTTTATTATACTTATTTTTTTGTTGTATTTCCTCGCAAAATGCATTGAAAAATGTTGTAAGATACTTGAGCGTAAAAGGTTTTTATCCGAATGCGTGCCAATGAAAACACTCGCTGCGCTCGTGTTTTCAAGTTGGCACTTATTCGTATAAAACCTTACTTTCCGCACGTGTATCTTAAATAACTATTCTTAATCGCGTAAAATGAGGCATTTCAAAGTTAATGAACAAAGCTATTCCATCAAAAGACATTTGAGTAAGGTAGAAGTCCAAAAATAGATCGTTCTTAGAACTAGTTCCTTTGACCAAAACATAATAATGAAAGTGTTTCAAATAAGCTAAGCGAGCCGAGCGTTGGTCTGGAGTCAACAATGTGTTAACAATACTAAAGTTACTTCACCAAAAAGGGGAAGGTAAACTAACCTAACCTAACCTAATCTAGATCTGAATAACTTTGCCATATTTTGAACCTTTTTATAGTCGGAATAATATGAAATCATTTAGATCACAGCAAAAACTAGTTTCAATTTTAGATTTAACATACTTAATTGAACAATATACAACGTGTAACAGAAAGGTGTAACCATATTTGAAGAGCTTATTCAGTCAATGGAATTGAACAACTTTTACTATAAGCCAACCCTGAAATCTCAAAAAAAAATCTGCTCTTCCACACATTTCGCCCGAGCGGCATTGCATTTTTCTATGAAACAGTAAAAATTTTTTTTCGATATACAAGTTTTTTCCATAGTAAAAGTTGTTCTATACCATTGACTGATTGACGTGATATTTTATGGACCGGAGAGTGACAGAGGCTACTTTTATCCCGGGAAAATGCAAACGAAATCAGCGCGGGCAAAGCGGCGGGCAAAAGCTAGTACATAATAAAATTCTCATTATGAATTACAGTCCCAGTTTGGGCTCCGAAGCAGTTGAGTTTTAATAAAATTATATGCTTATTAGATGTAATATATTTTCTGCAGAAGATATCTTCATCATATATCTTTTAAACCCTAACGCCAGGGCCACAGCTTCAGGCTTCTGGCGGCGCTTCTTGCTGCGCTTCCAGGCGGTTTTTGTGACGGGCTTTGCCCTGCCACGACACCCGTCGGCGCCTTCCACCGCATCGGATGTACTCGTATAGCGCGCTCGCTCGCTCAAAGCGCTCGACACTTAGTTCCTCCTGTGCGCTCGATCACTGTTTCGACCACCCGCCTCCCCGCACACCACCGTCCCGAGAGCGCAAATCACTCAAAGCCAGACAAGACGCGTGAGCGGCGACCCATGGCCGGCTCTATACAACTTCATAAATTTGTTCTCTCCGCCGGCGCCGTCGCAAGAAGAACCGCTTGCCGCGCCTCTCGAAGCCTGAAGCTGTGGCCGACCAGTAAGAACTGTTGGAGTTGGAAGCTCTGTTGACCGTCAATTTTAAAAGTTCATTAAAATTATAGTGGTCGTTTGGTTTTTAAACTAATTAACTGTTTATTCATCTCTGGTTTCCAAATACCAGTGAGCAATAAATAAAACTTTAACAGTTTAGATGAGAGACTTCTACAGAAAACTGTCTGTATCAAACTTAAAAGTAAGAACTAAACAGCTAGCCACTTTACTCGAACAATTTAGTTAATATCCATTAGGGGTATGAAAAATACGATAAAAACTGTCATAAACCGCGGGACGCAACAATTTATGGTCACTCTACAATAGCAGACGCATCGATAAGAGTGGAAATAGGACCGGCTAAGGACGCTACGTTGTATGCCGTTGGAGGGTTCCGCTGTTTTCTTACCGGTATTTTATTTTAGTGAACAATAAAAAGAAGTAAAAATCACTTTTTTTATTCAATTAAAATTAAAGCCTTACTTGAAATTATAGTGGTTTCAAGCTAGGTATGAGGATAGGAGCAAGTTATTAATGTAACCTTAGCAGATTTTATGTTCGAAATAAAAATTATATGTTTTGTTACTTTTGTCTTGTTTCATAATAAAAAACGAAGATAACGACTGTCAAAGTAGATCGCGGCCAGGAGGATGGATTGCGGCGTCGGGAATAATTTTATTGGTGTCTGGGGTCGAAGGCTCGTTGCGGGGAAGGCCCTACGGTCTATTGTCAGTCACATGTCGCGTCACGTAGGTTAGCAGTTTATTTAAAATTTGGCGAAAAAAAAGTATTTTTTACGATTCTGTGTTCTATGAGTGATTCCGATTCATATGTTTCTATACAGGTAGGGTTTCATTCTCGACTTGTATGTATATCGAAGTCCACGCTGAATTAGTTTGCATTTTTCTGGGATAAAAGTAGCTAATGTCACCCTCCAGCCCATAAACTATCTCTATACAGAAAATGACGTCGATCCGTTGTTACGTTGCTGCGTGAAAGAAGGACAAACCAACAAACTGATCGTTATTAATAAAAATCTGTATTTGAATCAAACCAACAAAAATACTTTCACATTTATAATAGTATGTAGTAATTTATGATTTATGATTTATATTGAAATCATCCGAGACAAAATTTCAGTATTGTTTCATTTTTATTCCGTTTTGTACAGCGCTGTCGGGTTCAACTCTTACTCTTGATGCACTTTGTGTTACTGCTAGATAAGACTTGTAAAAAAATCATAAACAAGTCTCAAACGGAAGCAGTACCTTACGACAAACGGAACATCTCGCTGTAAAGCTAAACGGAACGCTAGAACTGAAAGGTTTACAAACTCATAAACACGCGTGCTGACATCTGGTGGCGGCGGCGAGAAATCGCGGACACAAGGGGCTTCCGTAAGCTTGAGATACTACCCCCTCCCCCTTTATATTTGGATCTGACACATTATCGTATATTGAGGTGAGGTTAGGAGCCGATACGACACTGTTCGGAAGTGCCAGATAGTATACGTTGTTACATAACAAAATGCTCGAAAAACTGTATATACGGTTTATATACATATATATCTTAGCGTACCGAAAAGAAATTATATACTTTAATATTACAAGTATATTTTTTGATCACTAAATGAGGTATCGTTAGGTTGTAAATCATTGTTTAGTTGATACAATGATCTCTGACAACTATTTAAGGATTATAACGTGATAATAAGTATTATTTGGCACAATTTACAAAATTAATTTGAAATATCTGCAATAAAAAGTACAATACTCATTCGGAAACAATACATGTTTCTCTTTTTTGGTAACTAATTGTTATATTATTGTTATATTATTGTTATATTATTGTTATATTATTGTTATATTATTGTTATATTATTGTTATATTATTGTTATATTATTGTTATATTATTGTTATATTATTGAGAAGGAGCAAAATAATTTATTTATTTGAATTGTGCCTTTCTGTAAAGTTCGTTAGAATCAGGTATTAGGACAATCAATCAATTGCTAAAACTTGCCAGATTTAGTCTCCACGAGGTGTTCGTGAAGATCACAAATAACTTTAATCCTCAGGATTACAGTCAGCCAAGAGAACATCAATCATTCCTTTTTCTTCAAATACTCTGAACAGTCTGGCGTGCCCGACAATATATTGTACTGATAATTATACCGAGTATAGACAGCCTGCTATCTTTAAATGTAGCCACACACTATACTGAACATAGTGAACAACATTCACAATTATACCGAGTATAGACAGCCTGCTATCTTTAAATGTAGCCACACACTATACTGAACATAGTGAACAACATTCACAATTATATCGAGTATAGACAGCCTGCTATCTTTAAATGTAGCCACACACTATACTGAACATAGTGAACAACATTCACAATTATAGCGAGTATAGACAGCCTGCTATCTTTAAATGTAGCCACACACTATACTGAACATAGTGAACAACATTCACAATTATAGCGAGTATAGACAGCCTGCTATCTTTAAATGTAGCCACACACTATACTGAACATAGTGAACAACATTCACAATTATAGCGAGTATAGACAGCCTGCTATCTTTAAATGTAGCCACACACTATACTGAACATAGTGAACAATATTCACAATTATAGCGAGTATAGACAGCCTGCTATCTTTAAATGTAGCCACACACTATACTGAACATAGTGAACAACATTCACAATTATAGCGAGTATAGACAGCCTGCTATCTTTAAATGTAGCCACACACTATACTGAACATAGTGAACAACATTCACAATTATAGCGAGTATAGACAGACTGCTATCTTTAAATGTAGCCACACACTATACTGAACATAGTGAACAACATTCACAATTATAGCGAGTATAGACAGCCTGCTATCTTTAAACGTAGCCACACACTATACTGAACATAGTGAACAACATTCACAATTATAGCGAGTATAGACAGACTGCTATCTTTAAATGTAGCCACACACTATACTGAACATAGTGAACAACATTCACAATTATACCAAGTATAGACAGACTGCTATCTTTAAATGTAGCCACACACTATACTGAACATAGTGAACAACATTCACAATTATAGCGAGTATAGACAGACTGCTATCTTTAAATGTAGCCACACACTATACTGAACAACATTCACAATTATACCGAGTATAGACAAACTGCTATCTTTAAATGTAGCCACACACTATACTGAACATAGTGAACAACATTCACAATTATAGCGAGTATAGACAGACTGCTATCTTTAAATGTAGCCACACACTATACTGAACATAGTGAACAACATTCACAATTATACCGAGTATAGACAAACTGCTATCTTTAAATGTAGCCACACACTATACTGAACATAGTGAACAACATTCACAATTATACCGAGTATAGACAGACTGCTATCTTTAAATGTAGCCACACACCATACTGAACATAGTGAACAACATTCACAATTATAGCGAGTATAGACAGACTGCTATCTTTAAATGTAGCCACACACTATACTGAACATAGTGAACAACATTCACAAAGAAACATACACGCGCAAAAAAAATCATTTTTTTAATTTGTGATGAGTGTGTTTTTTAAAGTTGTCAATTACATATGATCAGTATATAATGTGATATCATTTAGAGGAACCTGTCCATTTCTAACTGATATTTACTTAGAACAGTCCAAGTTTGTGAAGGTAACAATAAATGTCCCTTTCTATTTCTAAGAAGCTTACAAATTCACACCCTCAGGGTGTACTTTCAATATAGTTTTCATGCAACTTTATTAATATTTATAGCTCCATATTTTTTTTTCCATTTGACCTATAAGCCCATAAAGGTACTGATAATTTGCCTTTGCCTCTAGTTGGAAAACCGGAAAGTTTCACTGAAATTATTAATTCTATTGTCGAATTTCTTCGAACAAAAGCGAACTTCGTCATTATATAATTCTAATCCTGAAAGTCATCGACAAGATTTTACATTATGATTCATGCATAATGTTTCATACATAATGATTCATACACAATAATTAATACATAATAACTCATTATGTACTGATCAATATGATTGATGAGTGATTTATAAGCATTAGTTCCCCAGCTTTAAAATATTAGGTCCACTTATGTTGTGTACTAATAAAGACTTGCCACTAGGATGTAGAGGTTATGTACTAATAAACACCTGCCGCAAGGACATAGAAGTTGTGTACTAATCAAGACCTGCTGCTAGGATGTAGAGGTTGTGTACTAATAAACACCTGCCGCGAGGACATATAGGTTGTGTACTAATAAAGACCTGCCGCGAGGACATAGAGGTTGTGTACTAATAAAGATCTGCCGCGGGGACATAGAGGTTGTGTACTAATAAAGACCTGCCGCTAGGATGTAGAGGTTGTCTACTAATAAACACCCGCCGCGAGGACATAGAGGTTGTGTACTAATAAACATCCGCCGCGAGGACATAGAGGTTGTTTACTAATAAACACCCGCCGCGAGGACATAGAGGTTGTGTACTTATAAACACCCGCCGCGAGGACATAGAGTTTGTGTACTAATAAACACCCGCCGCGAGGACATAGAGGTTGTGTACTAATAAACACCCGCCGCGAGGACATAGAGGTTGTGTACTAATAAACACCCGCCGCGAGGACATAGTGGTTGTGTAGTAAATAAATCATATAAAATAAAACTGTCTCATCCCTGAATTCACATTTGAGATTTTCAAGTAAAGTGTTACTTAAATATGCAGCGCTGTGATTGGCTAATTCGTCGCTTAAATATCGCTTAGCAAGTGACCTTTCATCTATAAAATTATTTATTAAAATAATTTTAGACACCTTGTAATAAGTTGTAAAGACGTAATATACTCTGTAATAGATGAATAATGTTTTATAATACTTGAAATTCGTGCTGAGTATGATAAAGTATCGGGGATTGCCAAAATATGATCTCTAAAGCGATGCTTTGTGAAAAAAAGAAATGCTTTGGAAATATTTTCGTGCCTCATTATTTTTATTTTATCGTAGTCTTACATAAATGGATCCTTTGTGTCGTATTTAAGTACAGTACCTATGGTTGAGTTAAATTTGTATAGAAAAATAAATATCTTCCATTCGAAGCCTGACTAAAGAATGAAAGAAACAAGTCACAGCGATTTTTTTATGTGAGTACATACATATACTCACGCCTGTCTCCCAGAGGGGTAGGCAGAGAGTACACATTTCTATCTGCTACGATTCAGACACACCTCTTTTGCTTCTTCCACATCCATCAATCTAGTCATACAAGCTCTTCTATTCCGGGTACTTTTGACATGGCTCTTCTTCGGTATGTCACCAATTTGGTAAGCAAACGTTCTTCTAAGGCGGCCTGGTCGAGCTGTACTTCCACTTGCGCACCATAAATTTATTTCGTCACTCTACTTTCATAAATCCTCTCTACATGTCCAAACCACCGAAACATTCTTTTTTCTATTCTAGTCACTACATTTTCAATTTCAGGCTGCATTGATCCTGTGTGTCGATATTTTTCACTATGTCAATTTATGTTAAACCTCACATTCTACGTAAGGAACGCATTTCCACTGCGTTCTACTTACATACCTACTGTTTTATTATTGCGACTACAATTGCAACGTCTCCAGAAAGAAAATTCTTGCCAAGACCTGGGATCCGTGAATGGAATTATTTATTGTATTAGATACTTTATCCTGTTTATACCTTTTTTTTATTCACAGGGAGCTTAAACTTGACCACTACCGTGCCTGATGGTAAACGTTACTGACACCCGGGATGAAGGAGTTTGATTTACAATGAAGTCTACAGCAGCAAAACCAGCCGAAGACGCCGTCAACACAGCCCCGGTGGTTTGCCAAGCCAAGCGGCCGCGCCGGGCTGTTGGCGGGTTTGCCAAGCCAAGCGGCCGCGCCGGGCTGTTGGCGGGTTTGCCAAGCCAAGCGGCCGCGCCGGGCTGTTGGCGGGTTTGCCAAGCCAAGCGGCCGCGCCGGGCTGTTGGCGGGTTTGATGTGTACAGTCTTTTTATCATAATGGTTACAGAGTGTTGATATAATTAATTTCAGTAAATAGATAGTTCAAGACTATCTCTCACTGTCATAGTAAATAGGTAAGTTTATGTATACTTATATAAGTAAGTGTAAGTAAGTATATTATAATTATGTATGTATATTTTGTTAAGGTATCGTATATTATTTAGGATATATATTTTGTAGCACACGTATATATGATTACTTATTTTAATAAAATTTCCCTTTCTCGCTTAGGTTTGCTGTAAATAATCTCTTTTTAGAGATAAGCTCGCCTATGTACATATATTTTAATGTATTATATGTCTTAACTACTTTTCTATGTACATTAAAGAATAAAGACGACTTGAACAAACAGGACAATCAGGACAAAAAAGTATATGATCCTCGTGGTTGTTGGCAGTTGGTGGGATTTACTACAAATTTGTTTTTTTTTCAACACTAGTACTTATCAAACATAGATATTATTTATAATTAATACTTGAAATTGTCGGCCCTTGGTGAAACATCATCAACATAATCTTGATAAACACAAATGTACCTGTTTTACAATATAACTGGTATATTCCAACCGGTTTCGCCTCACGGCACAGGTTGCTCTTTGATGATGCCGTGAGGTGAAACCGGTTGGAGTTGTAAATATACCAATGCTATTGTGAAACAGTACATGTGTTTATATAAACATGATGGTAATATTTATTATGCCTGACCGGTTTCGCTGTTCAACAATATCCAAGACTTTTTAACTTTAATTTACAATTCATATTTTTATTTACTTGCAATATGTAATTCCAACTAACACGGATATCTGTTTAGTAGCTGTCATATTAACCACGTGGAAAGTCTATGACATACAATCAAGACGTATTAAAGAACTATATGCCCTTCCTCAGCTATTGTAATGCTTATTTGGGCACAAATTAAACAGCCTATGGTACACACTTCTGCTTATTGGAACTATAGACTCTTGATAAGAGCTCGCCAACGGCTGCATAGCAGCCCACATGTCATTTTTTTAACAGCTCTAGTCTTGAAAATCGTCACATCCCTTGTACAGTTTATGGAATTCTAAGATTTTTATTATACAAATTCAGTTGAAGTTCAAGGGAAAATATTTTTTCGGTCAAAGGAATACAGTATTAAAATGTTTGAATCAAATCAAATAAGTAGATGGTAGAGCGTCGTTCGCAGTTATTGTATTTGCGTAAGTACATATTATTGTAAGTGTATTTTCTTTATCTGCCATCAAAATCATTGCAGTTATAATTGTAGTGTTAATGTGTATTACTTTTGTATACTGAATTTTCTCGCGCCTTTAATATAATCAGTTTTAGTAATGTTAATAAATATATTACATTTTGCTTTTGAGTTTTATTTTTTTATTTTGTTTATTTATTATTTCATGAATTTTAACATACATTTTATGGCCCGGAAATTTATTTAACAATATACGTTTTTGAGTAAAAGCCTTGTTGCTTAGATCAAGACGAGAGAAAAGATTATGCATCAAATGGGCGACTATAATATTGCTATTTCAAACAGTTTATTAAGTATTCATTCGACTGTTTGAACAAAATGACCGTAAATGATTGTCCTGATTATTTATATAAAATTTTGAATAAGTTAATTCAAAATAATGTGCTTAACTCACTTTTGTGAGTGATGCTAATGGTGCGAAACGGTGGCTAGACCATTGTGTTTTAACTGAGTCTGCGATGAGTACTGTCAGTAATGTGCGCGTTATGTATGATGTACAGTGGTTAGATCACTTTCCTATTGTTCTAGAATGTGATTTGCAATTTGTACCACGAAAGATAAGCAATTGCGACTTAGCAAATAATCACGTAATTTGGGGGTATAGAAATAATGATCAGATTGATTTATATAGTAAATTATTAATTATTAATTTTCCTGATAAATTCAGAGTATGTGCTGACCGTTTCTGTAATGATGCTACTCATAGATCTGTATTAGAAAAATTATATGAGGATATTGTACAGGCCATTTTAGATTCTGCTATACTGAGTGCTAACGAATCTAAACGTAAAAAGAGAGTCGCTGGTTGGAATAAGCACGTAGCTCAGGCTCACGGGGAGGCTAGGTCTTCTTTTACTAACTGGATGTGTCACGGTAAGCCTGTATCGGGTGTAATATACGATAAGATGGTTCAATCGCGTAAAGTGTTCAAATCTAGACTGAAGTGGTGCCAAAATCACGAGGAGCAAATAAAAATGGACATCCTCGCTGAGAATGACTCCAGTTGCGACTTTAAAATATTCTGGAAAAACACTAAAAAACTGAATTTGAGACCGGGCCTTCCTGTTAGTGTAGAGGGGGTTAGTGATGCTATAGATATAGCTAATCTTTTCAAAACCCATTTTGCTGTAAAATGTAATATGGGGCCGTCATCACAAGGATCGTCCGATGCTAAGACGCATCATGTGCCAGGTGTCCGATTTTCTGCTAAAAGTGTTAACAAAGTCATAAAAGCAATGTCTAAAGGAAAGTCACCGGGACATGATGGTCTGAGTATCGAGCATCTACGTTTTGCAGGTCCTCATGTGACATGGCTGTTGGCATTATTATTTAATTTGTGTGTAAGTCACTCATATGTAAGGGAGAACTAAGTTCAGAGTTTAATTTTAAAATACTTACGTATAATATTAGAAGTGTTCAGAAAAATTTCGATGGTTTACTAGTTTGTTTAAAACGCCTAAACGTTAATTTTGACATTATTGTTCTGACAGAATGTTATCTTGAAAGCTCCATTATTCGCCAACTACCGGGATACGAGGTTTTTCATACAAAAAACAATTTTAATAAAAATGGCGGGGTTGTCGCCTACGTTCGAGACACATGGAATAGTGCGATAGTCCAGGAGATAGATACTTTTCAACAAGGAACTTGCTTAAGAATCGACATCCCAAATACTTTAACTCTTCTTGGAATTTATCGGTCCCCAAATTTTAAAAATTCTGATTTATTTATAAAATCTTTAGACAAAGTGCTGTCAACTATAAAGGTGAAGCATGATGTAGTCTTCACAGGAGATATTAACATAAACTTGCTTTGCGAAAACCAGGAAACATATTCGGAGTACCTATGTACTGCAGCTGAATACGGACTTATACCGGCCATTACCAAACCAACACGTCTAAAATCTTGTCTAGACCACTTTTTCGTGAAGTCTGCCGGCAAAGCACTGGGTCTTATTGTACCGACAGCTCTTACTGACCACGACATGATCTTGCTTGGACTAAATGTCAGTTTATCAAGTAATTGCCATCGGAACAAAGAAGTATTGAAAACAGACTACACAGCCGTGGCTGAGGAACTTCGTACCATAAATTGGACTGTAGTTACTCTACAGGCGGATGTTGACGAAGCAGTAAATCAATTTCACAATTTAATTGAATCTGCAATGAAAAAACATACGAAATTGGTCAAAACAAGTAGGAGCAAGCAAAATATTAAACCCTGGATCACTCCAGGATTAATTAAATGCATAAAACATCGTGACAAGCTCCACACCCGGTTAAAAAAAGACCCTGACAATAATATATTGATAGTTACCTATAAGAGATATCGGAACTTCTGCAATAGACTCCTGCGTAATTTAAAGCGGAAGTACGAATCTGAACAACTGGAAAAAAACAAACATACTCCAAAACAGTTATGGCGGACTATTAAGAATATATGTGAAATTAAAACCAAACCCAATACCGCTACTGAACTACTTAACGCAGGCGAAGATCCGGTAGAGTCACTGAATCACTGTAATGAACATTTTTCTTCTATTGGCAAGAATTTGGCTGACAAAATACTTACAAACATATCATCCACAGAAACAGCTCTATCGGACAAAATTAATAACACAAATACCCCAGTGAGTTCTTACTTTTTAAGACCTATAGACTTATTTGAAATTGACTCCATAATTAGTAAACTAAAAAATGACAGTGCTCCTGGTCACGACGGAATGAGAGCCCCCTTACTTAAACACATAAAGAGCATAATTCTCGAACCACTTGTCTACATTTGCAATCTGAGTCTTTCAACGGGCAGGTTCCCAAAGCTTTGGAAACTAGCTATGATAACACCTATACATAAGGATGGTGCTAAAAACTGTCCTAACAACTATAGGCCCATATCCCTCCTATGTATCTGCTCCAAGATCCTTGAGAAGGTAATCAGCCAACAGCTAATTAAATACCTTGAAGATAACAAACTCCTCTCTGACGGACAGTTTGGCTTCAGGCAAGGTAAGTCGACCGAAGATGCTGTCGTTCACTTGGCCAGTCACGTTACAAGTCTCCTTGACAGTGGAAAAAGCTGCTTGGGTGTCTTTCTAGACCTGGCTAAGGCATTTGACACGGTCTCAGCTTCCCTCATGCTGAAAAAGCTAGAAGTTATTGGTATCAGAGGAGTTGCACTAGAATGGTTCCAGAGCTACCTATCTAATAGAGAACAATGTGTTAAAGTTGGCACCAGCTTAAAGAGTGAAGCACTCCCAATTGAATTTGGAGTGCCCCAAGGTAGTATCCTTGGTCCCACACTTTTTCTGGTGTACATGAACGATATCATGAGACTTGAAATCCCGAACGCCAAAATACTTTGCTACGCTGATGATACAGTTATATTGTTTACCGGTGAGGACTGGAAACAGGTATTTAGAAGCGCCCGGCGTGGCCTTGGTGTGGTGGCTGACTGGCTGAACAACAACCTATTGACACTAAACACGAACAAGTCAAAATACTTGGGGTTCCACAAAACCGCAGCCTCCAGACCACCGTCTCTTCCGGACCTTAAGATTCACACTTGCCAGATTTCTGAAATGGACCCTTCTGTAGTGTTTGGGGTATTTATGTTACATAAATATAGTCACACTTAATTTTGATATTTTTGTACACTGGCAACTTCGCTCTCTTCTCTCTTGTCATCAATGTCAGCTAGTACAGCTCTTGTGTTAATAAAATTAAATAAATACTTTATCAAGATAAATTGTTTTTAAATACAAAAATATACATGGTGTCAGGTGTGGTGATCGTGCGGTATCTTATTTGTTACCTGTGTGCGATATTAGTTATCAAGATGGTGGACGGAAAAGCTGATGCAACTTTCCAACAGCGTGAGGTGGCACATAACAATGGCGTATTGGTGAATAGTTTGCCACCGATGGACTATATTGGAAATTTAGATAAAAATTTCACGTTTTGGAGTCAGAAGTTTGACATATACGTAAATGCAAATGATCTGCAATCAGCATCGGAAAGTCGCAAAATTAATATCCTGCTGAATTTCATCGGAGATAAAGGAATAGAAATATACAACTCCTTTAACCTTGCAGAAAAGAAAACTACCTTATTGGAAGTGGTAAGAAAATTTAAAGATCATTTCTCGCCGAAGAAAAACCTAACCATGAGTCGAAATGAGTTCTTCATTGCTAAACAAGGATCGACAGAGCAATTGGAAGACTACTTCACAAAGATTATCAATTTAGGATTGAGATGCGAGTTTGGTCAACTGCGAGAAGATTTGACCATGTGTAAAATCATTGCGGGTCTAGACAATAAATACAATGCGTTAAAGACGCGGCTTATCTCCGAGGATGATTCAAAATTAAAACTTGAATATGTTATGAACTTTTTGAAGAATGCAGAAGTGTCAAGAAAGTATGTCATGGAGAGCAGCGACAATGATGACAACAGTGTGTTATTTGTGCAAAAGACGGGTAATCCTAATAAATACAATAAATTCAGGAACCAAGGTAATGTCAATGTTAAATCTATCCGTAACTGTAGAAATTGTGGTAAATCACATGCTCTTAACAAGTGTCCAGCTTTTGGCAAGCAATGTTACTTATGTAAAAAGTCAAATCATTTCTCCAAATTCTGTAGAAGCAGTAAGAATGTTCATTTAGTACAACAAGAAGCCGAGAGCTCTAGTAATTCTGTACAAGATGACTTTTTTATTGGCTTAGCTAAAGCCAGTGGCCGAGAGATAACGCAGAAGTTTTTACTGCTAGGTCAACAAATAGATGTAAAACTGGACACTGGGGCAGGTTGTAATGTAATAAGTAAGGAATTAATTGAAATTTTAGGCTTTAGCAAGTCATTATTACAACCGTGTAACAAAAAAGTATTTCAGTTGGACGGAAAGTCACTTCAAGTGGCTGGAATGTGTAATTTGGATCTTGTACATCCCAATAATCTGAGCTACAATGTCGAGTTCATTGTTATTGAGGGACAAGTACCTACTTTGTTAGGTTGTAAAACCTGTATGGACTGTAAATTCATTTCAGTGAATACAGATTTAGTAAATGTCCATACTGTAAATGTTGAACAGACAGTATCTAAGCTAATTGCAAATATTAAATCCAATTTCAGTAACCTGTTCGATGGTGGTCTTGGTTGCCTTCCCAGCACAGTAACAATAAAGTTGCAAGAAAATGCCAAACCAGTGGCACAGGCGGCGAGGCGAGTTCCATTTTCCCTGCTGCCTGAACTTCGCAAAGAATTAGACAAAATGGAACAAATGCAGGTAATTTCCAAAGTACAAAAACCAACTCAGTGGGTAAATAACTTGGTGTTAGTTCGAAGGGCAAATAAAAAACTGAGGATTTGTTTAGATCCTCGTGAATTAAATAAATACATAGTACAACCGAAATGTCAGTTGTTGACTTTTGATGAGATTAAAAGTAAGATGCAGGGGGCTAAATACTTTGCGCTACTTGATGCATCTAATGGATTTTGGATGTGTAATTTAGATAAACAGAGTTCAGAGCTCTGTACTTTCATAACTCCTTATGGAAGGTATAAATTTAACAGAATGCCCTTCGGTATATCATCAGCACCAGAAGAATTTCACCGAATAATTGCTCAAATGTTTGAAAACATTGAAGGATGTTGTTCCTATCTCGATGACGTCTGTCTCTGGGCTTCTGATATAAATACTTTAAATACAAGAATAAATACAGTTTGTGAAATTGCAGCCAAAAATGGTATTAAATTCAATGAAAGTAAATGTAAATTTTTTGTAACTGAGTTGCTGTTTGTAGGACATTTGTTCACAAAAGATGGAGTGGTTCCAGATCCATGTAAAGTTCGGGCAGTGAGGTTAATGGAGGAGCCTAAGAGTAAGAAGGATTTAGAACGCTTTCTTGGTATGTGTAATTACTTAGCACGATTCATACCTAATTACTCAATTATTACAGAGCCGTTGCGTCAATTAATGAAAAAAGACAATTTGTTTGTCTGGGACAGCAACCAAGAACAGTCATTTAATAATTTAAAAGATGTTATATGTAGTAATCATTGCTTAGCATATTTTAATACTAATCAAAACATAACTTTGTCAGTAGATAGTTCATCTACAGCCTTAGGTTGTGTTATAATGCAGAATAATCAACCAGTAGCTTTTGGTTCAAGGTCATTGACCTCTGCTGAAAGAAATTATTGTCAATTAGAGAAAGAAATGTTAGCTGTCGTGTTTGGTTGTTATAAAATGCACCAATATACATATGGTCGTAAAGTGAATGTCGAAACAGATCATAAACCTCTTGAAACTTTGTTCAAAAAACCATTGCATAAAGTACCAGCAAGATTACAGCGAATGATGCTTGCTATACAAGGCTACAACTTAGATGTAAAATACAAGCCTGGCCGGGAACTGTACATTGCTGATACTTTATCACGTAGTTGTTCAGACAAGGAAATTGAACCTAAAATGCAAGATCTATTTGAAAATGTAATTTGTCATGTTAAGTTGCTCAAAGAGTCATTACCTATTTCTGAAATTCAGTTGAAAAAGTTACAGGCCGGTACAGAAAATGATTCTACTTTGAAAACTGTAATAAAATATTGTAAAAATGGATGGCCAAATAGTATAAATGATTGTATACAAGAAACTAAATCCTTTTGGACTGTTAGAGACGAATTATCTGTTTTAAGTAATATAGTTTTCAAAAGTAATTTAATAGTAGTTCCAAAATTGATGCAGAAAGATATGCTTGGTAAAATTCATGCTGGTCATGTTGGCTTGTCAACATGCAAATCAAGGGCACGTATGTGTGTCTTTTGGCCAAATATTAATAAAGATTTGGAAACTTTTGTTACTAAGTGTACGTCTTGTGCGAAGTACAAACCTAACTTGCAAAAAGAACCGTTGTTAAACCATGACATAGAAAAAATTCCATGGCATAAAATTGGTACTGATATCTGTACCTTATACAATAAGAATTATTTAATTCTAATTGACTATTACTCTAAGTTTTTAGAAGTAGCTTGTTTAGCTGACTTAACTAGTGAATGTGTTATAAATGTCTTAAAATCCATGTTTTCAAGACATGGAATTCCTTCCATTGTTGTAAGTGATTCTGGTACTCAGTTTACTTCAGATAAGTTTAAGAAATTTGCTTTAAAATATGAATTTTCACACATTATAACTAGTGCTAAACATTCACAGTCGAATGGGATGGCAGAAAGTGGAGTAAAAATATTTAAAAATATTTTGAAGAAATGTAAAGAAGATGGGTCAGATCCCAATATTGGCTTGTTAAATTATCGTAATACTGTTAAACCTTACATGCCATCACCAGCTCAATTATTGTACTCAAGAAACCTTAATTCTGTTTTACCTTCTTCTAAGAAATATCTTCAATCCAGAGTTGTAAAGGTAGACCAAAGATATTATAATCACATAGAGTCAGTTAAGAAATATTATGATAAAAATTCAAAAGCCTTGCCAGACCTGAATAGTAATCAAAATGTAATGTTTAAAAGAACTTTGGATTCTGACTGGTCACCTGCTAGAGTAGAATGTAAAGCTGATAACCCTCGATCTTATGTAATAAGGGATGATAATGGTACTGAGTTTCATCGTAATAGAAAATATTTATTTCCTTTTGATACACAAACTGAAACAAAGAACTTACAAACAGATACACCATCATCATCATCAACTCCTGCAGGCTCAGTGGAGCACAGTATAAGTACTAATAGGCCTGTAAACCTTCCTTATGTAACTAGATCTGGTAGAGTTGTTAAAATAACTGATAAATGTAAGAATTGTTAGTTCAGCTTAAAAAGGAAGGGATGTTTGGGGTATTTATGTTACATAAATATAGTCACACTTAATTTTGATATTTTTGTACACTGGCAACTTCGCTCTCTTCTCTCTTGTCATCAATGTCAGCTAGTACAGCTCTTGTGTTAATAAAATTAAATAAATACTTTATCAAGATAAATTGTTTTTAAATACAAAAATATACATGTAGACTGCAACTGTGGCAGTGTCAAAAGTTCTGACTCCATTAAGTACCTCGGAGTGATCATTGATCAAAATCTGTCATATAAAGCTCACATAAGAGCGCTCGCAGGTCGTGTGCGAAAAATTATGTACTTTATGAAGCTACTACGAAATTCAGCCGAAGAATACATCGTTCGTATGGTCTACAAAGCTCTGTATGAGTCAGTACTCTCGTACTGTATCCTGGCCTGGGGCGGCGTATGTAAAACTTTTTTAATAGAATTGGAAAGAGCACAGCGCTCAGGAATAAAAGTCATGCTGAAAAAACACTTCAGATACTCAACTGCGGCGCTCTACTCCGAAAATAAAATCCTGACAGTACGACAACTCTTCGTTGTGAGGGCTACCTGCATGCTTCATAAAATCACTCTGGGATCAAAACAATGTGCCTCTCTTGTTACCAAGAGAGTCTATAGAATACCCACTTCCAGAGTGTGCACATCATTTGCACAACGACTGCCTCCCTTTATACATCAGTTTGTATACAATAAGATTGCAAAAGTCTGCGATATTAGAGGTATATCGGTCTTCAAGGTCAAAACCGTTATAGAACAGTGGATACTAACTCAAAATTACAAAGAAACTGAAAATATTCTAGAACACCAAATATAGGCAGGTCACTATCCCCTTCTATCCTCCATCCCCACTACGCCACACCCACCCACCTCCCCCTCAATAATATTTATATTTTAACAAACACCCACCTCCACACATAAACACCCTCACCCACACAACACACCACACTCACTTTGCATGTTTAGCGTAAGTTTTTGTTTAATTGTGAAACAAGTACCTATTGTTAAGCAGGGCGTCGAGGACAATAAATGTAATTTGTACCTGTCAATCGTGTCACCTGGGCCCCAAGATTCAAGCCTAGCTTACGTTGGGGACCGCTGGATACATACCCTGATTTGTAAATTTATAATAATTGAAATAAATAAATTTTTCATTTTCATTTTCATATCTACCTGAAAATCTGATGAAAACAATTGTAGTTCCTATCATTAAAAACAAAACAGGAGATGTAAGTGACAAAACAAACTACAGACCTATATCTTTGGCAACTGTCTTTGCAAAGGTGCTTGACAGCCTTCTAAACGCAGAGCTCAAAAAGCATTTTATACCGCACGATAATCAGTTTGGTTTTTGCAATGCATTATCAACAGACAACGCTATACTGTGTCTCAAGCAGGCTGTTAAGTATTACACAGAACGTAAAACGCCCATATATGCATGTTTCCTTGACCTGTCGAAGGCCTTTGACCTGGTTTCCTATAAAATACTGTGGCAAAAACTTGAAGAAATCAAAACACCATATGAGATTACGGCCATATTAAAGTATTGGTACAGAAACCAGATCAACGGTGTTCGATGGGCAGGTGCGCTATCTGAGCCGTTTGGCTTGGAGTGCGGGGTGAGGCAGGGCGGCCTGAGCTCCACCACGCTCTTCAACCTATATGTTGACGGGCTGATCGGTGAGCTAAGCAGCACTCGTCTGCGTGAACAATATTAGCTCTGCCGATGACATGGTGCTGCTTAGCGCTTCGATCGGCGGCCTCAGGAAACTTGTGGCCATATGTGAACAATATGCAGCTCATCACGGTCTTCTCTATAATGTAAAGAAGAGCGAGATCATGGTTTTTGGGGCCGGAGGTAAGTGCCCAATGTATGTGCCACCCATTACTCTCCATGGCGTGGAACTACAGAGGGTGTTTAAATTCAAGTATCTTGGGCATATCATTGCCGCCGACCTCAAAGATGATGAAGATATTGAGAGGGCGCGAAGGGCATTGTCAGTAAGAGCAAACATGGTGGCTCGCAGGTTTGCGCGCACATCAAGTAATGTTAAGATTACCCTTTTTAGGGCTTTTTGCACTTCTTTTTATGCGTGCAGCCTGTGGGCTAAGTACACTCAGAAAGCTTACAATGCCCTTCGTGTTCAATACAACAATGCGTTTAGGATGCTGATGGGGTTGCCGCGACACTGCAGTGCCTCAGGCATGTTTGCAGAGGCGCGAGTTGATTGTTTTCATGCCACTTTGAGAAAAAGGTGCGCGTCCCTGGTGCGCAGAGTGCGCGGCAGCAACAACAGTATCCTGGCCATGATAGCGGACAGGCTTGATTGCTGTTACATGAATCACTGCTGCAGTATTCATGTGGCAGTGGACAGACCTGTCTTCTCTAAAATTAATAATTTTAATGTTACTAACACTTAGCATAGGACTAGACTAAGTTTACTAACAAAATTTGTGATCCATAGTTGGTCTTTCAATAAATGATTTGATTTTGATTTGATTTTAAGCGTGTCGTACAAAATAGTGCTAACTGTGGTCCGTGGATTTCTCGATCACTAATAAAAATTGACAAATAAAAATCAAAACTTCACAAAAAAAATTCACAAAAGTTTATGAAAACTAACATAAGCATCACGAATTTAAAATCCTAAGATCTCGTGTCAAAAAGTTGGAAAAAGTAAATCATAAAGCCTATATTTAGTTTACCAAAGAAAACATAAAAAATTCTTGTTTAGAATAAAATGTATATTTCGGAACGTATCCGACAATGGTCTATATATTTTGTCTATGGACTTGGAGATGTCAAAAAACGAGGGACGTGGACATTATAATAGATCGCGGTCGATAATATAAAATGTGTTATATTAAGGGCTTAATATAGGGGAAATCGATGCGGACATCGTAAAAAACATTATTAAGTCAAGGTCTGACAATATTTTGGCGTGAAGGCCACTATCAGTGTATTTCCTGTGTGTGTGTGACATAACCTGAACACGCGGTGTGTGACAAGTGGACTTGTCAATTACCATTTCTTCTGGGTTCGGATGCATCCCGGGGTAGGTGGGTCGTGTTTAGATTCTTCGTGGAAGGTGAACCACGTGCCACAACACCGGCACACTTTGGACTCCGCAGCGGAAGGATTCCGTGCGAAGGCTAGCTGATGAGGTCATCATACACTTGTCTGGTAGGACATTTCGTACATTCTTTTGTAGAATATAAGATATTTGTAGAATATAAGATATTTGTAGAATATAGATCTGGGACAGCTTATGGGCCCCTGTTCCAGCTGCTAATATCGCCCTTTAACATACAATTAGTGGTGTCTGAGCGTGGTTATGGAACCCTCGCACCAGTGACGCCGACGCCCGTCACTAGTCAGAAACATTATCTTCCTTTATCAAACAATCTCTGGTAGCAGAGCGTGGTTAATCCCAACTTTGGTTTATATACATTTAAACAGCGGAACTGGGCGGCCCCAGTGTCATTGAACTGTTAACATAGCTAGGCTTTACATGGTTGTAATGTACATGTTTTGATGTAGCAATTACATTGGATATGTTTAGTGCTTTGAGTAGATAATTGATTACCGGAGGGTACCACATTGATGTGGTTCAGTAATATCAATATAAATTGTTAATTTAGTACATATAAGCTGTTCTTGTACTCCAATAACATTAAATCATATAACCGTTTATATTATAGATTGGAAATCAACTTGTTAGCTAATATACGGTTATCTTGGCTTGAATTTATGTACTTACAAGTATGTATACAGTTGCATAGTGGAATGTGCATTCGGGTTTGTGTGTATTGTATACACCAAATATAATTTACATTTGATAATTAAATTATAGAATTAGGTAGGAACCTATTTGTTTGTTTTGTATTACTGATACAGTACCTACATTGTTGTAATTGGGAATTACATTTGATAATTAAATTCTGGAATAAGGTAGGAACCTATTTGTTTGTTTGTATTACCGGGACAGTATATACATTTGTGATTGGGAATTTGATTTGATAAATCAATTCTAGTTATAGGTAGGGTATCTATTGAGCAGTGCTTCTGTATTTGTGCCTTGTCAGGGTGTTTGCTAAATAGTTTTTATTTATACATTTCCCGGTTTGTTGCGGCATGATGTCCAAGTCTCACAAGGCTGCGTTTGCGAAGGAGCTCCGCTGGTTTGCAACCGTCCAAGGATTGCTATCTCGATCAGATCGTGACACTGCAATCCTAGAGAGAGCCGAGCGGATGAGTCAGCGGCTGGCTGACGCAGAGGCGGCTGTGGCAGCACTGGAGGAAATGAATGAGCCTATGGATAGGTATGTTACGGATTTGGCTAAGATAATGGAAATTTATGATGATGTAACTGAGGCGGCCTACATGATCAAAAAGCGATAATCGGGCAGCCCGGTTGTTAGCACACCTAGACCAATAGATGGCGCCACTGGTAAGGCGCTGGTTATAAAGTCAAATAATATTGCTGATATAAAGAGGCAAAATTCAGGAGGTCCTGTAGTTGTCACGCCTCAACCGGTAGATGGCGTGTCTGGTAGTTTGACTAGTTTAGAACTAAATAAATTTAATGGGAAAATTCAAGAATGGGTTTCTTTTAAAAATATGTTTAATTCATTAGTAAATTCTAGGGTAGATTTAACAAAGGGGCAAAAGATGGCATATTTGATGTCAACATTGGAGGGCGAGGCCAAGTCGCTCATCCAGCACCTCAGGGTGGAGGATGATCATTATGATACAGCGTGGGGCTTATTAAATGATAGGTATCAGAACATGCGCTTACTGGCGGATGCGCATGCGTCTCAATTGTTGACGTTACCTAGGGTAACTGACCGGGCTCAACTAAGGTTGCAGTTGCTGACCCCGGTCACTGTGGCGTGTAATGCCCTTAGAACATTAGGTTTACCGGTGGACGAGTGGTCGTTTTTACTCGTTCACATTATTTTAGGTAGGTTGCCTAATGACGTGAGGTCACGTTTTGAGCGGGTGTCCGCAGGAAAAGATGGCAGCACTGTGCCAAAATTTACGGACTTATTAACGTTTCTTGAATATGAAGCTAGGGTAGCAGAAACATCACAACCGGACTTGGCGCCATCTGGGGCGCAATCATTTTCGTCTGCTGGCTCATCGGAATGTGGGGAGCCCAGACAACCGCAGCAGTCGCGGGGACGCGATATGGCATCTGTGGTCGAGAGGTCATCGACCTGTTTACAGTGTGGCCATACGGGGCATGACCTGCTGAGATGTCAGCAGTGGCGAAACCTGCACGTCACCGAGCGGCGACGCATAGTGAAGCGTAAGAGCCTATGTTTCGGTTGCTTGGGCAATCACTTCGAACGTGATTGTCCCGAGCCACGGCGTTGCAGTGAGTGTGAGGGGCCTCACCATTTATTGTTGTGTGCCAACAGATCTGAAGCGGCTTCACCGGTCCCGCAGCAACGGAGCCCTACGGGCGGGGGTGCTTCAGGGAGAACTCCCCCCCCCCTTGGACAACGGGGGTGCGTCAGGGAGAACTTCCCCCCCCTCGGTCCAGGGAAGGCATGCTGTCGGGCAGAGCTCCCCTCCGTCGGAAAGGAGGACTTCGGCGCGAGGCGCGCCCCCTCACCAGGAGGTGAGTCATGTATTTGCGCGTGGACCCGTAGGGGGCTTGCCTACGGGCTATCACACATATGGCCATGTTGTGAATTGGGCCCCTACGGGCGGGGGCCAATTGGAGTTGGCAAGGGCTAGGCCCCCCCTCCCCGCGCCGGTTTTGGTGCCAGCTGGCATGGAGCACCGTGTTAAGACGGAGTCACGGGGTTACTCACCGCCGTGCCGCGAGTACCCGCGGTTAGAGTACCACCCGCCGTACTCAGGGAGAGTTGGAGGCTACGCTCCCCCCAGGGTGGGGATGTGCACGCGCCAGCCATATTACTGCCAGTGGACTGGTCCTGCGCTCCTCAGGTGGGGTAGCCTGTAACTAGCTTGTTCAAGCCATGAGTACGGAACCGCGGACGGTTCTGTTGCCTACCGCGATGGCTCGCGTCTAGGGCCCCAAGGGGGATTGAGTTAGGGTACGGGCCCTCCTCGACTTGGAAAGTCAAATGGCACACCGATTGGTTTTGAACCTGGAGGTTTCGTCGGTGCCGCTCCTAGGTATTGGTGGACTGGAGTTGAATCAGCGGCTGCAGCCATGGTTATAGACAATATTGTCGGCTGGCAGCCTTCTTTGGACCTTCCTCCGTCCATAATCTCATGCACGTCAGGTCTGCATCTGGCAGACCCACATTTTGTCATCCGGCCCCAGTCGATGTTTTCCTGGGCGCGGATTTGTTAGGATGGATCCTATTTGGTTTTTTGGTGGAGGTATCCACAATTTTGGATATTCGATATTTGATTCGATAGATTTAGATTTAGATTTAGATTTAGATTTATTTATTAATAACAAATATAGTTACATGTCAAGGAATATAATGCAAAGTTATACTTAAAGTATAATTATTTTAAAAATTAACTATAAAATTATAGAATAATAATATTCTTAGTCAAAAATAATAATAATAATAATTGAAAAAACAATAAATTGTATTATGATTAAATAATGTCAAAAAGATTAATATTGTATGTAGGTACAATTAGGTACCACATCTGTCCATAAACTCCTTGACCGTGTAAGGCGCAAACTCGACTAGCAGTTTTTTAAGCTTGCTTTTAAAACTAGTGAGTGATGGTGCGTTCGTTATCTCAGTAGGCAGCGAGTTGTACACATTTATACCGAAAACGCGGGTACATTTGTGAGTTTTCTCGAGTCGATGGACACGAGAAACAAGTTTGTTGGCGTCCCTTGTCGTATATTTGTGGATGTCTTTGCGACGCCGAAATTGTCCTAGATTTTTATGGACATAAATGCAAGCTTGATATATAACCATTGCAGGCAGTGTCATCACTTTCTGGTCAATAAAAATGGGTTTCGCCGTGACGGACTGATCGTAGACTTGTACAATTGTACGCACAGCTCGCTTTTGCATGACAAAGGCCCTTTCCCAATCAGCCGCTTGACCCCATAGCTCGGCTCCGTAGCTAAGCAGCGAGTGCACCGTCGCAAAGTAACACTGCCTCACCGCCTGCGGCGGCAGCACGCGCGCTACACGCCCGAGCGCAAAGCAGGCTCGACCCAGCTTATCGCAGAGTGCATCGATGTGTGTGCGCCAGGTAAGTGATCTGTCAATTCTAAAGCCCACCATAGTGATAGCGCTTACTTGGGACAGTTTATCGCCATTCATTGTCACGGTTATTGGTGCATCCATGTGCCCCGACAAATCGAACCTTATAAAGTGCGTTTTTTTCGCATTAATAGCGAGTCCGTTAGCACGAAACCATGATGCAAGTCCATCCGCGGTTTCTTGCAGCTTGGTTTCGAGTGATTCATTGCGGTGAGCAGTCACGATAGCAGCCACATCATCCGCATACATCAGAACTTCCGCACTGTTCAGTGATTCCGGTAGATCATTCATAAGGAGGCTGAAAGTCAGGTTTGAGATGCAGGATCCCTGAGCGACACCCATGTCCAGACTCCTTGGCTCCGATCTAAGTGCACCAGCGGAAGCCACGACCGTCTGCTGTCTGTCCCTCATGAAGTCAGCCATGAGTGCCAAAGCCGGCCCCCGCATCCCGTAGTACTCCAACTTCATCTCAAGGAGACGATGATCACATACATCGAAAGCACGCGACAGATCACAGCTTAGTAGTGCGACCTGCAGGCCGGCTTCACGCGCGCTTAGAACCTGCCACACTAGCTCTCGAGCTAGGTCAGTTGTCGAGTGCCCTGGTCTATACGCGTATTGTTTTGAAGAGAGAGCATCCGTTTCCGTCAGGAATCTTACAAGACGATTGCATATACCCACCTCAAGTATCTTTGCAGGGGCAGGGATGATTGCTATGGGTCTGTAATCCTTACTATCCTCAGGTTTACCTTTTCCTTTGTATACAGGAGTAACTTTGACATTTTTTAATGCTTTGGGAAAAGAGCCATTTTTAAGCAACGTGTTAAATAAGTCACTCAAAGGGGCGGCCAAAACAGTTACACTTCGACACAGTAATTCACATGATGTGTCGTTTAAGTCTTTTGTGCTCTTTGGGGCGATCTGAGTCAACATAATTTTGTAAAGCTCCTGGATAGTGAAAGCCCTGAGGCGGAGCGAGGAGGTGGCAGGCGGTCGTGCGGCGGTGAGGAGCGCGCGCGCAGACACTAGATCAGTGCGCGGCGCACACACCAACCTGGCAGCATCAGCGAACTGCTGGTTGAAGAAATTGACCAGATCCAGCTTACAGTTGAAGGGCTCACCATTTGGTTGCTTCACAATGTCCGTAAAATCCTTCATTAATTTGTCGTGTGGTTTTGTTTGTTCCCTAACAACCTGCCACATTTCCTTTACTTTATTGTCGCTAGATAAAATTCTATCAGAGTAAAACGACGCGCGTTCTGAAGCAAGGAACACCTCATATCTTTTAGCATAATTTGTGGCAATATTGGCTACATGGTCACAGTCTGGAAACAGAACAGTAAGGTCCTGTAATTGATGAAGGGTGTCCTTCATGGCTAAAACATCGTTATTGATCCAATATTTTCCTCGCTTATTTATGGGAACCGATCTAAAGGGAAAACTAATCTCCGCGGCGTTTGAAATAATGTTCAAGACGGCCGCTGCGTATTTTTCAGGACTGTGTGCACATCTAAGTTTTATGTGGGCCCAATCGCAGGAATCCAAAGTCCAGACAAAATTGGCTTTATTCTGCATTGAATATTGCCTACGCCTGCAATGGGTCGCTACCGGCAACGATGACTCAACAGTACAACTGATAACAAGCCGCTGCCCGTCATGATCACTAACGCGCGCCGACACTGGACTGACAGTCATTCGGTACATGTCCGCATTCGTAATAAAGTTGTCTAGCGAAGTGCTCGATTGTTTTACCACTCTCGTAGGAAAATCTACAAGGGCCGTAAAATTTCGCGTTGAAATTGTGTCTTTAAGTTTACGCCGGTCACTCGAGTCTATTAACATGTCAATATTGAAATCACCTGCAAATATAACATCTAACGTCTCATTTTGCGCTTTGTCGAGAAGTCGTTCAAAACAATCAATAAAGTCAGGGAGTTTTGATTCAGTAGATCTATAAATGCATAGAATTAACAACTTCAGGTCTGGTAATTCAACTGCTGACACCTCACAGTTTACTAAATTAGACATTTTACAATAGTCTACCCTGTTTACAAATTTCAAGTTGCTCTTTACATAAATGCAGGACCCTCCATGTTCGTCAATTTTCTTTCTACAATATTTAGGAGCTAAAATAAAGTTATCAAAACCGATCATATTTAACCTAGTATCAGTTAACCAATGCTCGGTTACAGCAAATATATCACATTTTAATTCCTTTCTCAATAGTACCTCAATCATATTTCTTTTACCTAAAATGGACCTAACATTCTGATGACAAATAGAGACATCTATTTTAAGATCGCGATTAGGCGCAGGAGTCACAGATTGAGGGTAGTTATGATGCGACGGCGGGCGGTGCGGCGGTGGCAGCGGCGGTGGGCTTGCCGTCGACGTCACAGCGTTGAGAGTCGCCCCGCTGCTGACGGCGGGGCCTAATGGGAAACCAGTCCGAGTACTTAACGTTGTGGGGCCACACCGTTGGAGTGTCTACAAGCGCGAACAGACTTTCTAGTATCCCGATAACAAACGAAGCGTGCTTATCTGTTTGCAGCTTCCGCTTCTCCACAATATAATGATTTGATAACGCAACTTTGTTTAGGAACTTAAGCACGCTGTCAGTTGTAGTCTCCGGCTTGAAAGACCACGCTTGAATGTATTTCAGTCGTTCAACTGTCTGTAGCTCATTGTTAGATTTGTCGGAACCCACTCGAATATTTTTGGGGCGCTGTTGATTTTTCGGTTTCCTCGATACCACCTTCGTCCATCCTTCTTCATGAGAGACTTTATCTATAGCTGTTAGAGTAACAGCAACGTCTTCCTTGTTTAGATTCGTAGTACTAAGCGCAGATACATTAGCAATAGGTAGGGGTTCTACCCGAGATGGTAAGACAATACTTGCGTCTTTAGTCACGGCCTCAGAGTTCGTGGCCACGCCCTTAGATTTAGGATCATCGGCTTTAACCGTGCGAGGCGCAGGCGCGTTGCTAGTTAGTGGGCTGCCATTGGCTATAAGTGAGTTCCGCGTTGTGCTCATAGTTGTCGCTGCAGTAAGCTTATTAGCGCTGCGCATCTCCTGCGTCTTTATACGTGCCTGTCGAAGTGGACGCTGCTGTAGCGCTGCTGGTGCTGGAATGCTTTGCCGACTGGCCGGTTTGACCGATAAAGGCGATACGATGTTCAGTGAGCTGATTTTAACTAATAGGTCATTTTGGGCACTGACCTTAGTTTCTAGCGAGCTGACCTTATTGCACAAGGCTTCAATTGTCTTCTGTAGTTCTTTCACCACAATTTCGAGGGCTTTTGAGGCCATTTTGCACTTTTGTCAAATATAAAGCACGGAGCACTTCTTAACGTGGCGAGATCCCACGTACTTGGATTATTATGTTCGAACTTAGGAAATGGCTTTCAAATGAACATATACTGTTTGCAGATTTGGAGGATCCCAATATGATGGTGGTATTATGTTGAAATACCAACCAGTCAATGAAATTAATATATTTTGTCCCCAGCCGTGAGTGCAGAGGAGCGTTGGAGCGCATTGGTACACTGGGTTCGTGTACTTCAGGCGGACCTCATCAAGTTTAGACTTCGAGTTCTGCGCGAGGATCACGCCAGGCTGAAGTGAGCGGTTGCTCGTTTGAATCCTTTCACGGATTATGAAGGACTTCTGCGTTTTGGAGGCTGATTTTGGAGAGCTGACCTGCCATACGGAAGTCTTCATCCTTTGCTTCTACCCAAGACGGACCTTTGGTAAATCTGTTGGTGTCGGATTGACACATACGTAATGCGCACGGGGGTTTTCAGCAATCGCAACGCTCGGGTTGTGAAAGCATACCTTGTGTATTTGTGTGCTTGGCCACCAAGGCCGTTCACTTGGCAGTGGTATCAGCTTTGACTACGGAGGCCTTCGTCGCCGCGTTGGATCGTTTCGTGTCGCGTAGGGGTTTACCTTCACTTATTCGTTCCGACAATGGCACAATCTACAGAGGTACTGCTAATGATGTTGTTATTTTTTGTTTTGTAAATAACTATGCTAGTTTAAGTTAAATCTTCGCCCGGAAAGGGGTAACTTGGCGGTACAGTCCCCCAAATTGCCCTCACTGGGGAGGGAATTTTTTTAAGCTGCCGTCAAGTCGGCGAAGACCCACCTCCGCTGCGTTATTGGGGAAACTGTCCTAATTTTTGAGGAGCTTGCCACTGTATATTGTTAAGTGGAAGCGGTCCTCAACTCTCGTCCTCTCTGTGGTCAGACAGGACTGAGCATCCTAGGGAAGGAAATTTAATTCTTTGGAAGGATATGAACTTGCTATCCTTGTTTTGGCGCCGGGGCCGTATATTAAAGTTGTTTTGGCGGAGACGGAACTCCACGCGTCGCAGAGGTGTTGGTCGAAGGTTCGATTTTGTGACGAGCCATGACAACTCTCTCCCGTCTCCCGGTTGTATGAGCTAGTGGTCTGATTGCTCAGCCCAGAGCGGGGGCCTGTTTAGAATAAAATGTATATTTCGGAACGTATCCGACAATGGTCTATATATTTTGTCTATGGACTTGGAGATGTCAAAAAACGAGGGACGTGGACATTATAATAGATCGCGGTCGATAATATAAAATGTGTTATATTAAGGGCTTAATATAGGGGAAATCGATGCGGACATCGTAAAAAACATTATTAAGTCAAGGTCTGACAATATTTTGGCGTGAAGGCCACTATCAGTGTATTTCCTGTGTGTGTGTGACATAACCTGAACACGCGGTGTGTGACAAGTGGACTTGTCAATTACCATTTCTTCTGGGTTCGGATGCATCCCGGGGTAGGTGGGTCGTGTTTAGATTCTTTGTGGAAGGTGAACCACGTGCCACAACACCGGCACACTTTGGACTCCGCAGCGGAAGGATTCCGTGCGAAGGCTAGCTGATGAGGTCATCATACACTTGTCTGGTAGGACATTTCGTACATTCTTTTGTAGAATATAAGATATTTGTAGAATATAAGATATTTGTAGAATATAGATCTGGGACAGCTTATGGGCCCCTGTTCCAGCTGCTAATATCGCCCTTTAACATACAATTAGTGGTGTCTGAGCGTGGTTATGGAACCCTCGCACCAGTGACGCCGACGCCCGTCACTAGTCAGAAACATTATCTTCCTTTATCAAACAATTCTCCTAATTACTTCTGGTCATTCATAAAATCAAAAATGTCTCATAATGCTATTACAGATAAAGTAAACTAGCTCAAATGACGGAAACATCAGTTGCAACTTGTTTAACGAATACTTTCAATCAGTCTTTGTTGATATAAATAATGTGATTGGTGCACCCAAAATACGTCCTCACACTCTTGTATTGATGTATTGTCAATAACTATTAATCAAAGTCTGACATTAAGACATTTGGAGAGCATTGATATAACCAAAGGCGCTGGAAACGATAATATACACCCACTTTTTATATTCAGACGCACAGTAGCACTTTCAATCCCACTAACCATCATATTTTCGAAATCTATTAAGGAAGGTGTGTTTCCAGATATTTGGAAAAAAGCCTTCATAACACTGATATTAAAGGCGAAGATAAATCACCTGTGACTGAATATATACCTTTATCTAAGTTCTCAAAAAAATTAAAATTCAGGAAGTGTCAGCTATTGTTCGTCAGCATATTTTACAACAACAACACGGCTTTATGACAGGTAGGAGTGTAGAAACTAACCTTTTAACATTTACGGACTCCGTAATTACAGTTCTTGAGGATGTTCACCTGGTGGACGCCGTGTATACCGATTTTTCCAAAGCTTTTGATAAAATCAACAGCTTTTTATAAAATGTCTAATTTTTAAATTACTTCAGGTATACATGGTGACCTACTAAGGTGAATACATTTCTACATTAATAACTAGCTTTTGTCCACGGCTTCGCCCGCGTTGATTAAGTTTTTGTATAGTCGTATTGAATCCCATCCCATACTATACCACTAATGCCATTATCCCATCTCATCCCATCCCATCCTCACTATCCCATATCACTAATATGAAGGAGTAACAGTACATCACTTTTCTATAGGAACTTAAAACCCCATTTCCTTCCAATGGGAACTGATTTATGTGATAAAAAGTAGCTTATATCCTATTCCAGGTCTAGAACTACATTTGTGTAAAGTTTCAGGCCAATCGGTACAGTAGTTACGGCGTGAAGAATCTTAACAAACATCCATCCATCCATCCAAACTTTCGAATTTACTACATTTGTGGGGTAGTGGGATTGCTCTCAGGCAGTAGAACTTAAAGGTTCTGTTTCAAACTTCCTTCAGACGTCCTCAATGACATCGGCCAATATATTTGGTGAATCTACATATTTTCTGTTATATGCAGATGACAAGAAAATTTATCGCATTGTGGATATTCATAGTGACCGCATTGCTTTACAAGAAGAGCTGAATAAGTTGGTGTCTTATTGTGAACCTAAATCTTTATTTTTAATGTAGACGAATTTTATATTTTTAGTTATACTAGAAAGTTACCCACAATCAAAACTGACTATATTTTTTCAGGCACTTCCTTCAATCGTGTGGATAGAATAGATCTTGGCGTGATTCTCGATCCTAAAATGGATTTTAATCTTCACATAGATCACATAATAAATAAGGCCTTTAAGCGACTTGGTTTCGTTCTACGACAATGTCAACCTTTTAAACGTTTGTAACTTACAAAATCCTTTATTATAGCTTTGTACAAAGTATTCCCGATATATTATTTTTCTATATTATGGAGCCTCATTATGAAAAATTATGTATGAATATGTCATAACTAACTATTTACCTTTTAATACATATATTGTCAAACCCGTTTTATTACAGTAGCGAAATTATAAAAAAACAATCATCTTCTCACAATCTCGCTAGAAAATTCAAGTTTTATTATTTTTTTTGCAAGACACAAACAGAAACATTTTTATAACACTAGTGATATTGTAAACTCCGGCCGTTCATTCGAGAGAATGGTGACGTTTGCAAATGTCAGGGGATAAAACCTTTTTTTACTGTTTTGCATTTCAATATTTTATATTTATCATGATGATTTTAGGGTAGATTGTATATCGTTAAAAGGTCCCATTTGTTAATAAAAAGTATTTTTGTCGTATATATTTTCCACTTCCTAGTACAAAACTTAATGAATCAGCTGACTCAATTTCTACGTAAAAGTAAAAAAAAAGCGCAAAAAATATTATTTTTGGCGAAAAGTTGTTTATTAGCGATACTGTGTTCACTTGAATTCAAGAACCTTATATAGAGGTTGTCATTTTATTTATGTAGCGGAAATCATATTGAATTAAGACTCAAAATAAGTGATCAATGTTCTATTACCCTTTTTGTGAAACTCGTTAATTTGTTTTTATCGTTTTCCCGAGTCCTCCGAGTCAGTTACTATAGGAAGTCAACATTTTATTTGGCAAAATTACCAATTATTATTACTTGTCAATATGGTAGTTTGGCTGTATAAATAAATGTCACCTTTCAAAGAGCTCGTGCTATAACTAAAATTTCCTTCTGCTCATTATTTCTGTCAAATCAGCAATCATAATGCCTGCAGTATGAATCCTCGACTTTTTGAATCGACATTTCAGAA
This sequence comes from Ypsolopha sequella, assembly GCA_934047225.1. Classification (NCBI taxonomy): domain Eukaryota; kingdom Metazoa; phylum Arthropoda; class Insecta; order Lepidoptera; family Ypsolophidae; genus Ypsolopha; species Ypsolopha sequella. Next base: position 1,232,418 of record OW203990.1, on the reverse strand, counting down.
AAAGGTTTATAATATCTGCGGTGTAAGGCAGTGTTGTCGTATTATAAAACTGATATTCCTTACCAAATAATAAGATCGTATATATATTCTATTCCAGGGTTTTTGTTTATAAAAATTTTAAATAATCATGATTTGGATTTATTTCGTCCCATTTGTTGTACCGTTGATATTTTTTTAACCTGCCTTTATTTATTTTTGTCGTGAAGAAGCTCTTGTTGACTTGTAGTATTTTTTCGAGATATCACCACACTCCATCTGTCATCATCATTTTAAGTAGTCGTTAAGAGGCAGATAGCTGTCAATGCCCTTGCGTCGACCTGGGTAAAATATTACATAAATGATTTTCTAAGCAACATTTTCCTTGTATTTTAGGGCAAGAAACATACAAATATCTTTAGTGGCTTCAAAGAAATAACCAATGTTACTTAATTTTAGTGTAAAAATAGCTTGACTTTGAGCAATATTTTCATGCTGTTTCTTATACGCGAGAATAATTTCCTAAAATAAAACAGTTAAATAGTTTGCCAAACAATATGTATTTTTTCATAATTTTTATACATACCATTTAAGATAAATTCCTTTTTTATTTTTATTTTTGGATAGCTCTGGAAAGAGGCGTCTTAAGCGGCCATACTCGTATAATGCGCCATCCAAAAATTAAACCAATCATATTTGATAACTGCGTTAAAAGATCTAGAGCTTTAGATATATTAACAATTTGTACAAACGGTCGATGCCCTACTACAAACGATAGATCCGTGACTTATAAATGGTCAATAATATAATAGGGTGACCACATTTGAAAATTTAGTTTTGGACAAATAACATTTATTTTTTTTTGAGTTAATATTTATTTATTTATTTATAAAAAAGGTACACCAACAATGTCAACACAAACAACATAAATAGATATACATTGGGCCTTGTTCTGGTGTTGCCATCAATGACAGGTGAACACAGCATAACTTGTAAGTATCTTGCTGTTACCAAACGAAAAGTGGAAAAAATGTACCAAAATAACAGATTTTTTGACATAGACTGATCCGATATATAATTTGGATAAATAAAACAGCGCGGCGGTAGCTTAGGGGTAGAACGCTGGCTTTTCAATCTTGAGATACAGCTTCAATCCTCGGTCAGGCATGCACCAATAAGTTTTTCGGAATTTACGTACACAGTATTTGTTCTTACTTGCAACTCGCTGAACGGTGAAGGAAAACATCGTAAGGAAACCTGCATGCCCCACAAAGCGTCTATTTGTGCCCGAAGTACGACGATAGGGCTCACCATCACGTTGGGACGTAAAATACGTTGGTGAAACGCGGGTGTACCGAGTATGGACTGTGACTTGCATTTCACAGTTCCCACTCAAAATACTTCCAACACCACTTCGGTAATTCATGTCGTGACAATATAATTATAAGACTACTGTATCCTATGAAATTAATCACTTTCATCCGTGATATATAAAATAATTAATGATTAAGATAAAGTTAAATGTAATTTCTTAAATTAGACTTAGTCTGTCCAAAAGAACACGTGTTAAAATAAGGTTAAGGGTCTTAATTGTTTGCGCATTTATATAACATGAATATGTAATTCACATTAATTATAATTTTATTTACATTCCAAAAATTTTTTATTTTTCGATTCAATACCCGTAGAGGCACATTTGTGCCTGGTCTGATTTGGAAGGCACGTTAAGCTGTGAGGCATCGGCGCTCAGCCTGCGCCGATTAAAACAAATCTTCCTCAGAAGGTATCGATTGTGCATTCATACAGGCGGGCGTGAATTCGAACATGTGTTATAAGAAAATACTCCTAATTGTTTTTTTATGTGTCCCTTTTTCTTGTCAGTAAATATTAAATACTGACTTTTTTGTCTTTATAAATGATAAGAATAACATAAAACAAAGTAAAATAAAATTTTAGTGAGATATTTTTTGGGCCATTCGGACCCGGCATCAGTCACAATGAAGTTAGAGAAAAATATAATACATAGGTAAAAAAATAACAACTATTTACATCTAACCTATTAAGAAGATATTAAAAAGAATGTTTAATGTTTTAAGTATTAAAAAAATTGTATTACTCTTTGACTTTCTTTTAAATGAAACACAACACGTTTAACTTTTATAAAATAAACAAACAGTTAAAACAACACTGCGGTCGTGAACATTTTTATTTTTAAATCAAACTTTGTAATGTTAAGTTTTTTAAATCCACTCCTGCCGCTGATCAAGGCCAATAATGCCAAGGCTTGCCTTTATGAAAATGGTCAGATGCCATACATTTTTGGAAAAATAACTTTAAATGAGCAAGTTTTTAAAATAGTTTGTCATTCCTGCCTATACTTTTTTTTTTCATAACATATTTCATAACAATTTTTTTTTAGAGTTTACACAATAACTGTAAACAAAGTCCTACCATTTAGATTTGGTGTAACTATTCGATAATATTTGGTAACTTAATCATGACATGATCATTTCCAAATAATATTAAAAAAAAAACTATAATGCTTAAACTGAAAAATAAAGTAATGACAGCAAAAAAACTAGGGGCCGGAAGAAGTTTTCAAATTTCTTTTCAATGTTAAATATCTCAGAAACCATCAAACTTTTGTGTACAGTGGAGACCACATCAAGCTATACACTTGCAGTACGACAATAGCCCCTACAGAGAAGAATATAAGATAGGTGCAAAGTCCAATGTGTCTTACTTGATGCGGTCTCCAGTTCTCCACTGTACCTATGTTTATTTTATTTGATGGGACTTGGGCGAAGCTACCTCCCATAACCGTTTGATTCACTCATTATGTTAAATATACACCCTGTTAATTTAATTGTTTTATTTACATTCCAAAATTAAAAAGAGATTATAAAATAATGTAATGTAGAGAAAACTATTTCGGCTTTCTTGTATTGGGTTCAGATAATGTCTTGTTTAAAACAAAGTAGGAGTTGTCCCGCTTGTGACATGTCCGGTGTCAAGGGTAATCCAGAATTAGGACTTAATTGTCGTTGTTGGTCAAACTCTGGTTGCTATTAAGTCGTTTGGATTTTGCGGCCTAGGTTTCTGGGTTTTGTTTGGGTCCCATTTCCTCTCGTTAATGGATATTACAAACTAACTGGTGATTAACATTAGATTAATGGTTAAGTTTGAGAACTAAAATGTAAATAGGGCTATATGTATAATTATTGTAAAACTCATTGATCAAATTATGACAACAAAGTTAAGAACTGGCAAGTAAAAAAATAAAATATTTTGAGAACGGGAAAATACTGGAAAATATTCAGCTTTAGTTTAAGATAACATAAATTAACCGAATAGTTCATTGGCTCAAACGTTAAGTTAAAATTATGTTTCCGGTAACGATTCTCTGAATACTTACTTCTTTTAGTAAACTTATGGTAACAATATGTTACGTAATTTATTCCATGTAATATCTCTGTTTGCCCCTTTGTTTACCCATTTCGATTTATGGCACGTCATTAACTTCAGTCGGTCGGACTCGATCACATAAAAACACTATAAGGAAAGTTAGTATTTTTCCATATTTCTTCATAATTTTTATTTTTGTTCAATGTTTGCATCTGTACCAATGCTATGCTATAAACTGATATTTTTGTGCTGGAACATAGTTTTCTTCTCAGAGTTCCGTACCCGAAGGGTGCCAAACTGGGCCCTATTACTAAGCCTCCGTTGTCTGTCCGTCTGTCACAATACAGCTTCAGCCGCATAAGTAGCTAGTTAAAATTTTCACAGAATACGTGTTAATATTGAATCTTTCACGGTAAATAGTAAAAGTGAAAAATAAAATATCCAAGGGATATAAAAATCCTCGGAAAACAATAGTACATTGTTCACCGAGGGGAGAAAGGGGCCGATTACCAACGAGTGTGTAGTTTGAGGTCCGAGGCGTAGCCGAGGGCCTCAATACTCACGAGTTGGGAATCGCACTTTCTCCCGAGTGATACATAGTGCTTTATACTACACCTACGAGGAAAATAAAAGAAAATCTTTAATTAAAGTTTATATTAAAATTATTACAGTTATTAAAACTCATTGTTATACTTTTCCCAGGGAGATTAATTTTTGTTTGGGACTTTTGAGACGAAGAGATTATTGACTGTGCTATGGGCATGGAAGGCTGTGGTTGAAAAGGGGCTACTCGAGGCGACACTGGTGACGATGACGACGCCGCGCTTGATGATGGTTTAAGAGATGAATCTTGTTGAAAAGGGGCAACTCGAGGTGCCACTGGCAACGACGAAGCCGCGCTTGTAGATGGTTGAAAGGATGAATCCTGATGAAAAGTAATCGATTCTGCTATTTGGTTATTTATTCGTATTTTGTTTTCAACTGAATTTTCAATGTAATTTTCTGCGACAGTAGACGATTTCCAACCGCCGTGACGTTTTATTGTTGTCAAATCGGCGCCAGTGTCTGCAAGAATAGTCGCAGATGTTCTGCGAAAGCAGTGGCCAGTGTAATCTTGAGGATTGCGTAAATTTAGGTATGACGCTATTTCTTTGGGCACAGAACTTATTTTGTTTTTACCAATTACTTGTTTCGTGTATTTCTTGTTTTTAAACTGCAATAAAAAGCGCTTGGTCGTCATTTCATGAGGGCGCAATTTTAAATATTTCTTTACAATATCATAAAACAAGTCTGATATCACAAATGATCGCTGAATTTTAGTTTTTGTGTTAGGTAGCTTCACAACAAACAGGTTCTCGTGGATTTCAATGTCATCTGTGGTTATGTCTACAAGTTCTTGTGAACGACAGGCACCATTTATCCCCAAAATCAAAATAACCTGCAAAATACATCAAACATGAATATCTAGTAGTTTTTAAAGTAATAAACTAAGTTAATAGTCGATTTGTTAATAAACATCACCTTCATTAACAAATATTTGTCATCTGGAGCATCTTGCAAAAAAGAATATACATCCTTCGTAGTAAGAACTTTTGATTTCTTACTACGGAATCCCTCCGATTTCCTTTTCAGAAACGCTGTCAGTTTTTTATACTCCATAATATTAATGTCGTTTCTTGCCAAAATAGTACTTTTTAGCATGGAATACAAAGACCACAAGGTACTTGGCTTGAATTTTTGCGCCTTTTCACTAAAATATGACAGCAAAACATTTTCAGAAAAAGAAAGCGCATTTTTCCCTCTTTTCCACAGTATAAAATCTTCATATGCTTTGTTGTATTTATTTCTGGATTTCTCGGGCAAGAGATTCTCAATAACTGCTTGGGCAGTTTCTTTTAATTCCGGCGGCGTCATCGATTCTTCTAAATCACTACTAGACGACATTTTGAGTACTTACGTAGTATAATTTTACTTTTAATCAAGATAGATACAATAAAAAAAAACAACTGAATCGCGTGCGATTGTCACTTTTTATTTCCTTCTTATTTTTTATTATGTGCAGGAAAAGCAAGTGGCCAGTATCATTTTTCGAGTTTTATGTACGAGTTCGCAAAATAATACTGGCCACTTGGCCACTTGCTCATTCTTTATGTTATTTAAAAAAAAAACAGCACGTTAACAATGGATTTGCATATATTTTTTCTGCCCGCTCAAGCACGTTAACAATGAATTTTCATACACTTTTGCCGCCCGCATATTTGTATGACAGTAATGACGTACTTTCTGCATCGTTTTCAACAAAGAAAGAAGGTACTTTCCGAGCAGGTGTAGTATAAATTTTTTTTTTACGTTATCATGGTTCTCCCCCCTTTTTTCCGAAACAAGAGAACCGAAAAGTATGAGAAAAATCATGGTAATAGGTGACTATGTAAACATTACAGGAAAATTATCAGTCGAAGCCGTGAATTGTTAGCCAGGCGCTACCATTTTAGTAGCGGCTTGTTTTTGTCGCCTCAATGATGTTATGCCATCTATAAACATTCTTGTTATTTACCATCAAGTTTTTAGGGTTCCGTACTCGTAATGTGTGGTGGTACGAAACCCTTTGTGTGACTCGCACTTGCCCAATTTTTTTCGAAGTACAAACCACATGATTCCCCGAAAGTTGTCAGAGGTGTTTCCGAGTTTAGACTGTAAAAAGCAAGTCACAGTCCACACTCGTACACCCACATTTCACCGTCGATGATGACGTCTCAGCATGTTGGGTGGTGAGCCCTATCGCCGTACTTAAAGTACAGAGACCAAACACAAATGTACCTCTACGAGATTTGAACGCGCGACCTTCAGTTAAGTGGCTGAGTACTCAAACCACTAGAGCCCAGTGGCGGTCAACGTTTCACCGACGACGATATGACCTTACAGCTTAACGTGCCTTCCGAAGCAGACCAGAGACAAATGTGCCCCTACGGGATTTGAACTTGTGACCCATGGATTAGTAGTTAAGTATTCGAACTATTAGACCACAGAGGTGGTCTTTAAAATTAAGTTGTATTGCCAAATTGCTCGTACCAACATACACCTTACATATTTATTTCCAAGCGGGGAAGTCAAAGTCGTAAAGATATACGATCTGATCATCTTAATACGATCCTGACGCACTTGCTAATACAAACATTTACATTCAATTGAGAAAGCAGCGGTGGCACAGTCAGTACGAATATTAATCTTGAACCTTGATTCAAATCATGCTAGTCGGGCAGTTTTTCGGAATGTATACCACTTACGGGAAGTTGAAGGTATACCTGATGAGAGTTCGAGGAAGGTGATGCTTATGCTCGTGGTAAATGAAGGACGAGACTTCAACCTACACACCTGAATTTATTCTTGAGCTTTACAAAAAACAGATATTTGTAGCTAATACTGATAAACAACAACGTAGCGTATCGCTCACCTGTGATGACCCGAATGAATCATTCGGCACCGCCCGCCGCCATGAGCATATGTGTAGCGTGCTTTTTGGCGACCTAGGTCGCCTCTTGAGATTTTGGCGTGAGCTGGGCTGGCTAGAATAGACGGCCCCACACTTTTCCACGCACAAAGGTCCAAAAAAGAGACTAGGTGCGGAAACCGAGCCCACCAAGAAGAAGAAGAAGAAGATGTGTAGCGTGCATCAGTGACACATATATAAGAGCATTAACAATACCGCTTGCGGGACGGTGAAGGTATACCACTTGCGGGACGGTGAAGGTATACCACTTGCGGGATGGTGAAGGAAAAGACTGTAAGGCAGGTAAGATAAACCTGTATGCGCTAAAAAGCGTATATTTGTGCCCGAACTACGGCGGTAAAGCTCACCCCTTCGCGTTGGGACGTTAAAATCATCGGTTAAACGAAGCTGTGCGTGTGTTAACTACTTCAGCGACAGTTCACACCTCTGACACCCTCATGTCGACTTTATGTTTTGTTACTTTCTTGAAGTTGGCTGTGTTAGACGTGGTGAGGGTGAATGAAAGTCAACAAAATAATATTCAAAATTTTATAATATCCTTACTTATCTACAGAGTATTTACAGATTTTTAAATACATGTCATTAACTTATTTACAATAAAATGAAATAATAATTAATTTATAACAACAAGAATGCCGGCGGATCAGCCTGTCTCGTTCACTTCTCGTTCGACAGTATCAAATGGCACAGATATTGATTTCAAAACAACTCAATAATAAAATATGTTTCTTGGATCTCAATAAAATTAGAGAAATTAATTACATAGTCAAGCTATAATACAAAATGTACAGACAATATCTACAATATTTTATGAACAGTTTCTACAGAAAACAAATCATATTCCATTCAGGATTAGAAAAGACATCACGACAATATGTTAGCGTGATCTTTTCTTTTACTCTGAATCAAGGTTTATACAAATTGGCAAGATATACTTTCTTTTTATTATACTCATACTCTTGTACTTAGCGATGAGTGCATCGGCGTATATTATTATTAGACCCTGGTTCATGGTTGAAAAGATTTGATGATCAACATATCTAATATTTAGACAATTTCACAACATAGATTGATTTTCATAATATACATATGTTACAAAATTAATTTAAAGATGTAATAAACAGGTGTACTAAACTCCGGCCGTTCATTCGAGAGAATGGTGACGTTTGCAAATGTCAGGGGATAAAACCTTTTTTTTACTGTTTTGCATTTCAATAATTTATATTTATCATGATGATTTTAGGGTAGATTGTATATCGTTAAAAGGTCCCATTTGTTAATAAAAAGTATTTTTGTCGTATACATTTTCCACTTCCTAGTACAAAACTTAATGAATCAGCTGACTCAATTTCTACGTAAAAGTTAAAAAAAAGCGCAAAAAATATTATTTTTGGCGAAAAGTTGTCTATTAGCGATACTGTGTTCACTTGAATTTAAGAACCTTATATAGAGGTTGTCATTTTATTTATGTAGCGGAAATCATATTGAATTAAGACTCTGTATCTAAGTGATCAATGTTCTATTACCCTTTTTGTGAAACTCGTTAATTTGTTTTTATCGTTTTCCCGAGTCCAGCTCCGAGTCAGTTACTATAGGAAGTCAACATTTTATTTGGCAAAATTAGCAAAAAGTATTACTTTTATTATCAGTATATTTATTATCATTACTTGCCAATATGGTAGTTTGGCTGTATACATAAATGTCCCCTTTCAAAGAGCTCGTGCTATAACTAAAATTTCCTTCTGCTCATTATTTCTGTCAAATCAGCAATCAAAATGCCTGCAGTATGAATCCTCGACTTTTTGAAGCGACATTTCAGAAAAAGGTTTATAATATCTGCGGTGTAAGGCAGTGTTGTCGTATTATAAAACTGATATACCTTACCAAATAATAAGATCGTATATATATTCTATTCCAGGGTTTTTATTTATAAAAAAAGTTTAAATAATCACGATTTGGATTTATTTCGTCCCATTTGTTGTACCGTTGATATTTTTAACGTGCCTTTATTTATTTTTGTCGTGAAGAAGCTCTTGTTGACTTGTAGTATTTTTTCGAGATATCGCCACACTCCATCTGTCATCATTCTCTCGAATTAGCGGCAGCAGTTTAGTAAGATTTAACCTTTCGCATATCTAGTTAAGGATCTGGACTCAAGACACAATTTATTCAATTATTTGAAATTGGCAACACTTACTCTAATTATCATTTGATAAATACCTTTTCGGTACACTTTTCAAAGTACGTATATAAAATTTGTATAGGTTTACAATCTATGACGACTAATCTGCTTTAACTCGAGGTCAATAAAGAAGGTTCAGTTTGATCAGTAGATCAGGATATACCTGCCCATTTATACCCTAAATTAAATATGGTGTGTACTATAACGGTCTGGCGAACATGACTCGCTCGCTGCCCTGTCGGCGCATGATGGCCGCCGCCTCGGGCGTGGCCACAAACACCGCGGCTTGCCCGCCCAGCTCCAGCAACTTGCCTCGTTGGTGCAGCCCACTTGGTCTCCTAAGGAGAGAGTAATTTTCATTTAAAACTAAAAATTAATAAAAATATATAATTAGGCTACGAGTTCGATCTGTGCACCGAGGGTTCCGTACTTAAATCATACATACACCCACGCCTGTCACCATTGCTATAATCCTGACACATCTCTTCCACATCCATTAATATAGTCGTACAAACTCTTCTATTCCGGGTGCTTTTAACGTGGCGTATGTCGCCAATTGGGTTGGCATACTTCCTTCTAGGGAAGTTTGCACTTGCATATCATACATTAATAAGTCACGTTCGTAAAATTCAAATAATGACTATTGGAAACATCGCTTCACTTTTCCTGTTTTATTTACATGCCTTACTGTAAGAAATTATAATAATAATAATAGAAACAGGGTTCATTTCATTTCAATTGTCTTATTTTCTAAGGATTTTATCGAGGGGAAAAGAGAAAGAAGAAGACTTAACCGCACCTTCTTTACTAAACTGAAGGAGAAAGTTGATGTTATGTCATATAAAGAGGTCAAATTATTAGCAGAAAATAGAGAAGAATAGCGGTAACTGCACCGACAAGAGCGTAGCTCTTAAGTTATAGACAGAATGTACCTAAACTACTGCAAAAATATTCATTTTTTCTACTCTTTCACGTTTGTTTCCTTTAAATAAACCAATAATAATTTTCTTAAGACATTTACATAACAGGTCTTACCTTTGCATCCTCACATCAAACAGATCTTCCCCGTCACTCTGATCGTAATCAATCATCGGTTCATTCATTGTTTCTTTTCTCCTAAAGTTCTTTTTATTGCCCAAGAAATATGGCTGTGTGGGCAACATCGAGACGTTCGGCGTGGATATTTGTCTGGTCATCCTCCCCCCGGAGCTGATTCTCTCGAAGGGGGGGAAGTGCTTCTGTATGTTCTCTGAGAAGGATTGTCTGGTGAAGTTGTATCGGCGGTGGTCGAAGGGCTGATGGCTGAAGGAGGCGCGACGCTGTTGGAACCTCTGGTCGATAGAGTCCACAGACTGGTGGTAGGAGGGCTTGTTCCTGATCTCCACGTTGTTGGTGTTGGACTTGAGGGAGTCCTCGTAGCTACACCTGGAAAGTGAGTGGTTGTTGAAGACTAAATAGATCATCAGTAAGCATTATGTTTCCGATCTAATTACAAATGTGTAAATCTGGGTAACCATTCGAATTAACAGTTGACAGATATGAGTTTTATTTAATTCGTGCGGTTATATCTTTGTTGATCTCTATCCCCATTTTATACCCAATCTCCTTATTTAAAATTGAACTTTGAATAACTGCCAGAAAACGTCTATTATTTCATAATGGTGAGTAAATATTTTCTTCATAGCCCCGAGGCTTTTAGTTGAAGTTGAACTCAAGGATGAAGCAAGTCATCACGAGGATCTAATTCTCAAGATATCTCGCTCCACTTTACGTACTTATATAGAAGTTTGAAGCTTTCATATCCGTCCAACCGAGATGGGACTAAGTATCTTCAGAGGATTACTTAAAACTCCAGATTCTCACTCACTTCACCTCAAGTGAATCTCCTGCCAATTGAAAAGTTGACCGCCACTGGGGTCTAGTGGTTTGAGTTCTCAGAAACTTAAATGAAGGTCGCGGGTTCAAATCTCGTAGAGGCATATTTGTGTTCGTTCTCTGTACTTCGAGGGCTCGTTAATACGTTAAATACGGTGATAGGACTCACCACCCAACACGCTGAGACGTCATAATCGACTATGAAATGTGGGTATACGAGTGTGGACTGTGGCTTGCATTTTACAGTCTAAACTCGGAAACATCTCTGACACCCCCTCGGGTATTCGTGTCGTGACAATGTATTTTATACGAAAAATTATAAGATATCTTTCTGCAAAGTAAATGGATAGGACTAACCCGCTGCTCTCCTCTGAAGTGTTGACGTTGACCAGCCCACAAGGACAGCGAGCCGCCTCCGCGATGCCAGAGTCTTGACCGCTGGAATTCACTGACGTTATCGAGTTGTCTTGCCCTTTCCTGTGTTATGTCGGAGATGTGTGTTAGATGATATATGTCACGATGATTGTTTGTATAGATGGAAGTGCTGTTTGACAAACTGAATTGGCCTAGGATGTAATGAAAGTTTAAGCTCTGGTGAATTTGACATATTATCATCGCAAATATTACTAAGAGTTTTGATTGTAGCAAATGATGCTCACATGTGAGTGTTATGTTCGTAGTCATGCTTATACTGAAATGAATTATTTATTATTATAAATGAAAATAATAGCGCAGCATATTAATTGTAAACACAATATAAAAAGGAAATTTATGAGTATGTCAAATCCACGGACCAAATAATGTATTTACTATGAAAGTTGTCTCACCTCTTCTGCAATGGCCTCTGATTGAACTTGATGCACAAATTCTCGTGTTTCTTGTTAAAAGCTTCGGATCCATGGGTATCACTGCTGAAGTTTCCCTTTACACACTTCTGGTGCGCCTTGCCAAACTCTTCCACAGTGTTGCCGTGAGGACAAATCTTCTTGGTAACATTGTTGATGACATCGATATACGAATCGGCTTCACTGTACGACTGGTTCAGCTCTTGGCACTGGTTGCCTCCGGATGGGAACAGACCTCCATACTTTGCTAGGTGCTCGGTTGAAAAAGTGTTAAGACGATGCTTAGAATACGGTTTGTTGCGTTTTCTGTTAGGGCAAAAGATAGTAAGGGAGTCAATGTTACTAGTAGAAGAAAGTTATTGTGATTTTACAATACGAATATTAGAAGAACCGAAAGTAATACTAGCAAGGAGGGTGCGTGTAAACTAAGATTAAACAGATTGTGCAATATGATGTTATGCGTGATGTGTTATTCAAATACAAAAAAACAACATGTAATAATACCTAGCTGTTTATTAGTTCGTTAATATAATTAACTTCTTAATAAAATAATAACAATCTTTAACAAAATAAACGTAACTTTATCACACAATTTAATCATGCTTCATGCATAACAAATAACACAGAAAACTAAAATGGAACTTCAAAACTCCCTCAGTAAGATCCAGTTCTACATGTAATAGTGAGTTGCATGCTTTCGTTTGTGATGATGATGTCTGAAATGCAATAGTAATAAAAATAAAAAGTTGCTTACCTTTCGAAGATGCTAGAATAAAATTATATTTATTAAAATGTTCATGCATGGATAGTCATTGTTCAAAGAACAGACTTGCAAAGTGTTAGCAAGTTGCTAACTTACAATGTTTTACTTAGAGCCGTAGAGTTGAATTTCTAAAAACTAAATTACAAAACTTTTGATATCTTCGGCTGAATTAACATTTCCTTTCAAAGTATAAAATTGGCGACTTAACTTTTAAATTGTGACTAAGTAATCTGCAGAATATTTTTGGATCTTTGATCTTCAAGCCATCAACGTCTTTAGAAATTCATATTACAGACCACTGGGCATTTATGAATTAAATTTTTACCATTGACAAATTAATTTAGAAGTAAAAAAATCAATACTTTACCTTCTACTCCTTCTGACACACAGTATGCAAATGGCGGTGGTGCAAGCTCCAATAAATACAATGCATCCGAGAGCAACAACACTGATCTCCATGGTACTGAGTAACCTCCCACTCCTCGCCTGAGCCATGCTCGTGTCTCCAACTTCCAGGATCTTGAAACCTAGTATCTCATGACGGAGATCTATTTCCCTCTTTAGCAATGTCCTTGAAAACATGTTACAGTTTAAAAATACAAACAAGGTAAGCCTGTTATACATGTTAGCTGAACCTCAGCTAGCGCGAGCGTATGCAAATTTATACGAGGCAAGTGCACACACGTTGGGCGAGTTCGAAGAAGATCAATGCAAGCTGCCAATGCAGACAAGTTTTTGTGGTGTTCCCTACACGTTGGCCGCAATCAGTTTTTATAAGACATTGAAACGATATTATAGACAATGGAGAAGTTATTGCAGCTGCTGATAATGATAATGCGCACAATTATTATGTCAGTGTAAAGTTGTAAGAAACTGGCCAAGTGCGAGTTAAAAAAACAAGGCGCTAAAATGGTAACGCTGACAAACAATTTGTCTGAATACGGACGGAACCCTACATTTTATTTGTTGTTTTACTTGAGAGAAAGTACGTATGTACTACAATCTGACCAAATTTTAAACTTGTTTGTTTTATCGTTTTTAAGATAGACCTGAAACAAAAAACGCTGAAAATAACGATTTTTTCGAGGAATCCCATGTTTTTTTTATTGTTGATATTATTTGCTATAGTAGAAATTATGCAGATTCTATGAAAATTTCAACAGAATTACTATAAACGGCTTATGCTGTAGACCCCTGTGACAGATAGATAGACAGCGGAGGCTTAGTAATAGGGTCCCGCTTGGTACACTTCGGGTCGGGACCCTAAAAAAAAGGCAAAATGAAGGTGGGGGGTGCTAATTAGTCACAGAAATAAAACAAGGTAAGTAAAATCAGCTTTATTATTATATTATGTTTCTATCGTCATCAATCATCATTTGTGGAAAGTAACATTTTGTGCTTGTTATCGCAACGGGTGGCAACGACCCACGCACTAAATGGCGGCCCAACGTGTGTACACCATAGGCCAATGCAAGCGAGCGCCTTTGATTTGTGCAGAAAAATCGACACCGCTCTGAAGTAAGACGAGTGGTGGCGACTGGCCAGCGACCGTGAGGTGCGACAAGCTTCGCGAAATGAACCCTTTACAGGTTGGCAAGTGCCTACACTCGGCCAGCTATGCAAGTGACGACGAGTAAAGGCAAGTCAAAACACAAGGCTGTCTATACGACGGCGCTTGCCTTTACTCGGCTAGCTTCAATGTGTATGTATGTATTTTAAAGCAAGCTTTAAAAGCAAGTCCAATAAAATAATTCAACTTACTTTTGTAATACTCCCATGTCAATTATGGCATTAGACATTGGATCTACTGCGTAAATGTACATATCAGTCCTGAAACAGATTTTCAAAAAGATTTACAATAATTTGCCTTTTTTTTCCATTTCCCATAGGCCTACAGTATTTTTATACACCAAAAAAAAACTCAGTATCCCTAAGTCAAAGTAAAAATTGCTCTAAATTCTCAAAGAATCAGCGTACGTACATATATAGTGACATAATACCTATATTATAATGATTTCTAGTTTAAATATTTAAAGAGGAGATTATAGATCGGGCAGATAACTATTGCTTATAAATTATACAATAAACGCAAGTTCAGATTATAGCTTTAACATCAACGGGATCTCCCGTAGCGTATATATTTGTATAACATCTTATGTCGTAATCAAGAAATGTGTGTAATAATAAAAGAGTGATTTTATAAATCTTACGCTTGACCATCCATAGCAGCTTTAGCATTTGATTCTAGTTTTCTGACTCTGATATCGAATCCTGTTATGTTTGCAAGTGACTTTGTAATATTGTCCATTTGAATCTCAACTTCCATTGGTTTACCACCAAGCACCAGTACTAATTGGTTATTGTCGTCCAATACATAAACCTAGAACATAATTATATATTTATTATTATTATTTTATTAATGTATTCGTTTATTTATAGCATTAGTAATTAATCATAATTAACTCATGTATTCTATTTAACGTTAACATGCTTCCCTCTGTTTGTTATTTCTCAACATCTCTTTTACCCAAAGGGTACGTGGTAGATATTGCAATTAGCAATAAGTGCCGCCTTTGTTCAATATTAATGTTTTTAAATATCCCGTTTCATATTTCTTGTATATGTACATTAAGTGAAATAAATAAGTAATTTTTGGTATCTTTCTCTTTTAAGGTTATACGTCAATCGCTTAGTGCAAAGTGCATAACTTAACATTGTATTTCTTGTTTAGAAGTTAAAATTTAAAAACATTTTGGTGTGTGGCAGTTTGTTCAGTATTAGCATAGACGAACATCGTCCATGGTATTAGTGAGGTTTATAAAGCATGAGTTTGAAATTTAATGCACAATTAATCATAATCTTGTCCAAACAAAGTTAAAACAGCATTTTAAGTTGGTTTTGAAAAGATCATGACTACGTACAGTGGAGACCACATCAAGCTATACACTTGCAGTACGATATTAGCCCCTATAGAGAAGAATATAAGATAGGTGCAAAGTCCAATGTGTCTTACTTGATGCGGTCTCCACTGTACGTAATTTTGTATACAATTTCAAACTCTTGCTATAAAAACCTCACTAATACTAATAGACGGAGAGCGGTGGGTGCGGGTGTAGTGGGGTGGGGAAAAAAATGATAAAAAATGTGGGCTCAGCGACTTTTTTTTTTTCAAACAGTTGCTCTGTACTCCCTGTGCACCCAAAAAAAAAATTTAATCGCTCGGGTGGTGGGAAGAGGTTGCAAGCGTTAAATAAAAGTACCAAAACAATAATAATTTTCATGTGGGGTCAGATATCAGCCGGCGAACGCGTCATCGGGCTCACGGCTCACGGCGGCTTGGTGCTTCCCACCACCCGATCGATTAAAAATGTTTTTTGGGTGCACAGGGGGAGTACAGAGCAACTGTTTGAAAAAAAAAAGTCCTTGAGCCCACATTTTTTTTCATTTTTTTCCCCACCCCACTACACCCGCACCCACCGCTCGCGGCCTGCCAGCACGAAGATTATCGGAAAAGGTAGTTCTAGGAAGTAGCTAACGGAGTTTCAATACAGCTGAAGCCACATGACCGATATGGTCGCTAGCTCTTAGACTATAAACTATTGGCGTCAAATGGCACAGATCAAAATGCTTTTCAATTTTAAATTTCTTAAAAAAAAAAGTTAAGTAATGCACTTTGTGCGAAGCTACTGACGTTTATACTTAAAACTGGTGTAAGCTATACTTACAAAAACATTAGCGATAGCTGACTTTCCATCATCAGCCCCCTTCTTGTCGGTAGCTTTTACATCGAACCCGAAGACTCTACCAGCATCTCTCGCAAATGAAGCGACTGCACGCACTTGACCAGTTATAGTATCAATGGCAAATCGTTGTGATTGGTCATTTATTATCTGGTAGCGAATATCGGCATTGATGCCCAAATCATTATCAGTAGCCTGTAAATAAAATTATTACGTTTTGTTTGGCAGCGTGTTTTACTGGTGTATTTAAATTTTCTATTATTGTTAGATTTAGTTCATAAGTAGATAAGGGTCTTTGAAAAAATAAAATGTTAACTTACACATAGCTGGATAACTTGGTAACCAAATGCTGCAGTAGTTGGTATGGCTGTTACCATTGGTCTTCCACCTGATCTAAATTTAGGCGTATTATCATTCACATCCCTTATCCGGACTATTACTTTGACATCAAACTTAGTCATTCCTTCAAGAACATCGTCAGATACTGGGTATATCATATGTGGTAGCTCTCTGCTTATTTTTTGCCTTTCAGCTCTAATTATTATTTCATAAACGTCTCTTGTTTCACGGTCTGGACTTTTTACTAGGTACAAAGTACCATTTCGAGGGTCAATAACAAATGACTTTTTCACAACTGGATCATTTTCATTTAAAATATAGTATTTCATTTTGAAGTTCTCGTAGTATTCAGTTAAGTTCAAGGTAACTAGTTCAATAGGTGTGTGTACATTTTCTTCAATTTCTAATTCATAATAACGAGATATGAAAACTGGTTTATCAGACACTTCCACTTCATCTGGTACATCAGTCACTTTGAGAATCAACACTGCTGTAGAACTCAAACTAGGTGAGCCTAAATCAGATGCTATTATAGTGATATTGTGAACTGACTGTGTTTCATAATCAAGCTTTCCGACTGTTGTAATTATCCCTTCTTTTGAATCGATAGCAAACAGATTCATTTGATTTCTTCTCTGAGGTAAACTGTACAGGATCAACCCATTACCGTTTCCAATAAAATCTGAATCATTTGCGTAAACTCTCGCAACTGTGGAACCAATTGGAGTATTTTCTTCTATTTTTACTCGATATATTGGCATCATCATGACAGATTCAAAGTTGTGATTGTAAAATTCGCTAGCCTCTGGGTGTTTCCATTGTACCAATTCATCATATGCAAAAAATTTTGGAGCATTATCATTTACATCGAGGACTAGCACTTCAACACTCACTGAAGAAGATAATCTTTTGTCTTGACCATTATCTCTTGCAACAACTGTAAGAATATATTTTTCATCTTTTTCTCTGTCTAACTCTCCATTGACACTAAATACTCCAGTAATGGATGATATTTCAAATGGTAATTCTTTTGTATTAGGTTGAAGGTAATAAGTAATATTAGCATTTTGTCCAAAATCAACATCTGTGGCATCAACTTTACCGAGAATCTTTCTTGAGTATAGAGCCTCTTCTACGTTAAACGTATACCAAGATTTCTTAAACATAGGAAAATGATCGTTTACGTCTTTTATAAAAAATCTTATAGAAATACTATCACTTAGGCCACCACCATCGATAGCTGATACGTTTAATCGGAATTCAGATTCCGGTGGTAATGTTCTTGCCACAATGACAAAGCCATGTCTTTCATTTATCACGAAATATCTCTTGACATTCATGGCGTCTTGTGACATTGCATATGGTGGCATAAAAACTTCAGAAATAAATTCATATCTAAGCTGACCATTTGCTCCACTATCCATATCAACTGCGTCTAATTTGAGTATTGTTGAACCGATTGCAACATTTTCTGGCACAGAAAACAGCGGACCATAAGTATCTGCCATTACTGCAAATTTATTTTTTGGTTTCGCTTCTATTTTAGAAATGGTATCAGATTTTTCATATTTCTTTTCTCGGTAAATTTTGAAAGGCATTTTATCAGCAATTTCTAGCAAGTCAATATTCTCCTCTATTGGTATAATTATTTGAGTATATTTAGGAGTGTTATCATTTTCATCAACTACAGTTATGGTAACCTTTGTTTCTGAACTCAAACCTCCCTTGTCTCTAGCTACAATTTTGAGCAAGTATATGGCTTTTTCTTCACGGTCTAGTCTTGTGCCAATAAAAGTCACTATGCCTGTGTTCTCGTCAACACTAAATAATTCATGACCATCTCCAAACAAAGTAAACATAAATAATGCGTTTTGTCCTAAATCAGCGTCTCTGGCTCTGACTTTATTTGACATTTTAACTAAAGTACCTTTGTCTGAATTTTCCGTTATAAATCCTTCATAAGCTGGGTATTCAAAAATAGGAGGATTATCGTTGTCATCATCAACGTGTATTGTAACCTGATAAATTCCTGCTCCAGAAATCAACCCTTTATTAAATTCAGCTATCACAGTCATTCTGTAAGTGTTACGTTTTTCTCTATCTAGTGGTTTTTGTGCAAAAATTGTTCCATCTTGTCCTGTAAAACAAAGTCCATTAAAAATTGTATATGTACTCAAAGGGTCGTGAATATTATTTTAAATACATACCTATAGCAATATCATCTGTAACATCTTGCTGATTTGCAATAATGAAGTGAATATTCCCAGTAGAGTTAGCAGGGAAGGAGCTTACGTTAACATAAAAGATTTGTCCGATTGTTGCTCCACCTACATTTTCTTTGACGTGGAATTCAAGTGGTGAATGTGCACCCCTAAAATAATTTTAAGTACATAGGTTATTTAAATTTCACTTTCCCTTTTATACCTCATAAATAAGAATGCAAGGAGGAATACATACTTCAACAGAACGCCCCTTTCATCATTAACGTCAACTACATGGACCGTTGCATTTGTGACTATTGATAAATTTGCATTTTCTTGGATTGCAACAGCTTCAAAATCATACATAGGTCGATCAAATTTGGACAATTCATCTATTACTGTGATTACACCAGATTTTTCTTCTACAGCAAATGGTACTGTTAAATAAAAAGAAAATTATTAGGAGAAATACCAGAAAGGTTTTCTTTATATTAATTGGATTTGTTTGACTTGTAACTAAAATTTAAGTTTTAAAAATGGCTTCTTTAATACCATAGACATTCAAATAAGTTGGTGAGAAAATTGTTATTTTATCTTTTTATCGTTATTTTTAGTCTAGTTTTATTAAAGTACGGTTTTTAAGTAAAACTAATGAATAAAAGATTTACCTCCTTCTTCATATCCGTGTAATAGGTCGTAAATAACATCATGTTTTATCATAGCGTCATTAACTTTTATTTGACCTACACTTGTTCCTATACCAACATTAGATCCGACCCAGAATTCGTAAGGTGCCCCAATAAAGTCTGGTCTTTCTTTAACTCCTTTGGTAGATTTTGTGACATCAATAGTTACAACAGCCAAAGAATATCTTCGTTCACTGGGGTTGGCAGGTTGATCAGAAGCTTCAATAAATAGTGCATGTCTGCCTTCAAAGATTGGAGATTCAGCCAAAGTTATCACTCCAGTCTTTGCATCAACTTGAAATGGTGATGTGATAGTAAGATTACTTGTCCTTTGAATATCGTAAAATACAATGCCATTTCTACCCAAATCTGGATCAACAGCTTTGATTTTACCAATAAATGATCCAAGATTAGCGTTAGATTTTATAGAGAATTCATATAAATTGCTCGGCGTGAATGTTGGATTGTTGTCATTTGCATCTAATAATGTTACTTCTACCGTTACAAAAGACATCAGTTGATGAACATCCTCAAAGTATTCAACATTTTCACTTTTTGTTCCTATTCTGTCTGGGAAAACATACATCGTTTTCTCTTTTAATGGTTGCCCTTTAGGCGATGTTGGATTTCTTCGCCATTTTGATAATCTTTGTTTATCTAGAAACGTGCCAACAACACTTGGATTCTTTTCTTTGGCGTATACCTTCAATTTCAATGTCGCATGTTGTTCTCTATCTAGCACGGTCTGAAAATCATTTAAATCTACTTTATAACTATTTCAAAGATAAAGTGAAGCAAATAATATGTCAAAGCTTTTATGGTCACCTGGTTCTTAACAGTAAGCCATCCAGTTCGAGGGTCAATGGAGAAAGCTCCTTCAGGATCATTGAGCTGATACGTAAACTCTCCATTGTCTCCTTGGTCTTTGTCTGTAGCCATGACTTGTAATACACTGAAACCTAACATTTAGAAAATAATTTTCGTTGAGGCAAAAGCAGCTGTATTATTTCTATGGAAAAAGCGTAGTATGAAAAAGTTATTACCATTCGGTAGATTTTCTACAATGCTGATGTTATAAAAATCCACTTCGAACTCTGGTAGGTTATCGTTGAGGTCCAAAACTTCGATCTCCACCCGCGCTTGCGCAGTCTTCAGAGGATTGTCGACTTGAGCAGCCTGGATTTGTAGCGAGAAAGTGTTACCTAGAAACAAAATAATATGAAAAATTATTTGTGCAACAATATGGAACGCATTATTGTTCTTATTCAAAAATTAAGAAGGAAGTCTATTAAGCAAACAAATGATCATTTATATGGTATTAGCAAAAGTGTAATAAAATATATCCATTGCTTCTTAAAAAATAAACGAATATTTCTAATATTCCCAAATAATGACTAAAATTGTTACCATAAATGCAAGTAAATTTTTAAGAAAATCATATTGAGTCAAAGTATGCATTTTCATTGAAAATAACTAAATAAAACTGGTAAACTCTCTGTGTTGGTACCAATATTTAATTGATACTAGAATCCAAAGACTACAACCCAAACCTGACACTAAAAATAGGGCAGAAGTCCTCACCCGGAAGTCCACTCTCAGTGTCCAGGTCAATCTCTTTCTCGAGGAACAGCGTCCCGTTGAGGGTGTTGAGGGAGAAGAGTCTCCGCTCATTGCCAGAGATTAGCTCGTAGCGCACCGGCGCGCTCACGCCGAGATCTTGGTCCAGGGCTCGGATGGGCTCCTCGAATAAAAGCTCCTTGTAGATCCTCTTACCCTGGTACACGAACAAGTAAAATATTATTATAATTTTAGTTAGCAAGGCATCTAAATATTACAAAGAACTGTTATTAAGAAGAAATCTTACCAAAGTTCATCTACATTGCAAAATCTGGAATATTAGTAGGACAAGACAGAAAATAAGAGATTCGATATCTACTATCAATTTTGCTTAAGTTCCATAATTAAATATTGCAAATGTCTATCGTAACGGGGTTCTTCAAGAATGAACCTAGAGATATAATTTTTTCAATATACCATATAATTATATTATACTATAACTAGCATATTTTCCCGCCTCAGGTAGATCAGTTCTAGCATTGCGGGTCACAGTGTCAGGTTTCAAAAGATAGCGCTCCTAGTTTCGCCCTTAGCGGAGCTCAGCTAGCCTATGACTATATTACGTATTTGTTCAATAATAGTATTTTATGTAACTGTAACATAATTAATGATTAAACGAACTAACCTGTACCTGAAGTTCTATCATAATTATATAAACGGTGTCTTCGCAAACTCATTTCATATATACAATGTAGTACTCACAAGTAGTACTCGCTTCATTAAGGGTCGGTTGCGCCAAACATGCTCTCGCGTTTGGACAATTTAGCATATTAAAACAAAATATTTTTAACAAATAAAATTTGTGTAGGTAGAACTACATTAAACTTTTTCAGATTTGACACAAGTCTCACAGTCATCGAGAAAAAAAATCGGAAAGGTCATAAAAATATTTTTTGGAATCTCCTCCAACAAAATGTTTGCGCATTTTTTAATAATAAAAAGTAATAATTATAATTTTTGTGTATATAGTTTTTTATATTTGAATTGTAGGTTGTTATTATTAAGTTATTAACATTAGAAGCTGTATAGAGATATTTGTAGATACTTTATCAGTGGCAAGAAACTATGCATTTGCTACCGCAAGCCACTCGCATTGGTCGTAACAGAATACCAGCGTTGTGTCGGGGTATATAGTTATATGGATATGTATTATCTCGGCACAGCAACATGCTGAGTTGCGGCCTATTTGGTGGCGATGAAAGCATGAGAATGTATATATTGCTCTTATTTGTAATTTTTTTATTATGTTTATGTTATTTATAAGCATTAATGTATGATTATCTGTGTTACTGTCTTGTGTTTTTCACTCTTCACCGAATAAATGTCTTTCTTTCTTTCTTTTTCTATGCAACAGCAGACTAGTTTTTTATATTTTTTCAATGCATGTGCTCGTAAAGGCCCACTTTTTATGCATCAAAACCGAACAAAAAGTCGATTATTTTGCCCTAGGGCTTTATTATTATTATTTTTTTATTTGTTTACAATGGTTGGCTAACCTGCAGCCTTTCCTGTGTACCATAGACGTTATACTTTTTTTTCCACTGTTTAACCGCTCTGGATACAGTCCTTTTGAGCCAATTATAATTTAAAGTTCACAAGATTATATTTGTTTTCATTTCCTCACACTATGCATTAAAAAATGTAGTATGATACACGGGCGTAAAAGCAATCAATTACTCGGTTACGTTTAAAACACTCGCTACGCTCGTGTTTTAAATCGTCCTCGTAATTTATTCCTTTGCGCCCTTGTAGCATAAACTACTATTTCAATGCATGTGCTCGTAAACGCCCACTTTTTTGCATCAAAACCGAACAAAAAGTCGATTATTTTGCCCTAGGGCTTTATTATTATTATTTTTTTAAATTTATTTACAATGGTTGGCTAACCTGCAGCCTTTCCTGTGTACCATAGATGTTATACTTTTTTTCCACTGTTTAACGGCTCTGGATACAGTCCTTTTGAGCCAATTATAATTTAAAGTTCACAAGATTATATTTGTTTTCATTTCCTCACACTATGCATTGAAAAACGTAGTATGATACACGGGCGTAAAAGCAATTAATTACTCGGTTACGTTTAAAACACTCGCTACGCTCGTGTTTTAAATCGTCCTCGTAATTTATTCCTTTTCGCCCTAGTAGCATAAACTACTATTATTTAAATATAGTCCCTATAATAAAAGCTGTGGTAAAAAATAGTACATGCTATCTATATTATCAACTTTACAGTGACTAGCAATCCAGCAAGTATTTGTTTCATGTAGGTTAAGGATTTTTTTAGAAGTAGTAAAATAAAGTACCAGGAGAGGATAGAACTCAGGTATCTGCGTCTTGTAGACGTCGAGGGTGAACTTGGGCAGCAGGTCGTCATTGTCCTGCACAGAGATGAGGACCGTCGTGTTGCTGCTCTGGGTCGGAAACCCTCGGTCCTGGAACGAGATATCAGCTCACTTGAAGTGCGTGCTTGAGGTTGCAACCTTCAGGTTGCAGGTTTATGGTGTGTATGAAAGAAGCCTCCACTAGTGGCGTAAATATACATACACGGATTTAGTACTTCAAATACACTTGCAACCTGCGCAGTTAGACCAACACACAACTATAGTTATAACTGACCAAGCATCGGCCGAAGCTTGTGACAATCGACATGATGAGACTAAATTCAAATTCAAATTCAAAAAGTTTATTTTGCAAAGTAGGTATATATAATACACGTTTCACAAGTCAAATTTTAATCTTATAAAAATATATGTAATAAAATAATAAATGTACATGAACTACTTAGATTAAATGTTTATTTAATTTATGTAGCAATATATATACAATTAAAATTATAGGTAAAATATTATTATACAAGGTGAAATCCAATCAACCGCCCGAACCCATACCGGAGACCCGGCCAGGGACCAGGAACAAGGTTCAATGATCACCAACCGAGCCCCCAGCACGAATCCAGGCGGCTGACCAAATCCCATCCTATATACTATATAGTAATAGGTTACGTATATAAATACATGCCTAGGAAGGAAGGAAGGAAGTATTTAAATTTCCATCTGTTAAAAGTATAGTAATAGCTCCTGCTAAAACTGGTAAAGAAAGTAATAAAAGTAAAACTATGCCGCCACGATGCCTCGTGTTCCGGTATCTTGTCATAAAAAGGTGTACCGGGAGAGTAGTTACAGGAAATTGCGTAGTGAGTCATTCATCCGTTATCGACTTCCATAGATTTGGTGGCAGTTGTGGGGCATACCGAGTGGCCTAGCGTAAGAGGACACTGTATTGGCGGTGAAAATATGCTGTTGCAGTTTCACATTTTTATAGCACCATCATTTTATAGAGATAATGTGCAAAAGATTTATATACTTACCACTTGCTGAATGGTGAAAGAAAACACTGAATTAACCTGCATTCCCTAAAAAGCGTGTATTTTTGTCCAAAGTACGGCGGTAAGGTTCGGCCACAGGGACGTCAGGACATTCAAATCGTCGGTGAAATAAAGGTGTTACGGGTGTTGACTCTTCTAGGGACCATCTTCACTTGGAAGCACCTCTGACTACCCCTTGGGGTATTAATGCATGAAAATATTATGTTCTGTTATTTTATGTGAGTCTCGCTGTAAAGTAAAAAACTTCTTTTTCATTAGTCATAGGTACCCATAGAAAAACAAATGTATATTTCACTCACAGAAGCGGTGACAACGAGCTTGAACTCCTTGTCTCCATTATCATAGTCCAAGGGTTTCTTCAACACGAGTGCTGGTCGGTGGGAGCTCTCGAGGGCGAAG